>CM042999.1:4697076-5142076 GCA_023678885.1 Pogostemon cablin
AAGAATTCAATTTGATGCTCAAAAAAGTAAGAGCGAAGCTTCCTCGCACACATTACCAGAGTCAAAGCTAGTTTTTCCATGATAGGATATCGGTACTCCGCGTCACGAAATGCTTGGCTCACGAAATAAATCGATTGTTGCACTTTACCTTCATTACGCACGAGTACTGCACTCATTGCCACTTTCGAAACTGCCAAATAAAGGTTTAGCTTTTCACCAGGGCTCGGTTTTGACAAGATTTGAACATTAGAAAGATATTCTTTAAGGTGCTCGAAAGCACTCTGGCAAGCCTCGGTCCACTCAAACTTAGCTCTTTTTATTGTATCAAAGAAAGGCTTGCATTTATCTGTGGCTCGGGAGATGAAGTGATTAAGTGATGCAACTCTGCCCGTAAGTTTTTGAACTTCTCTCTTATGTCATGGAGGTTGCATATCCATGATTGCTTGGATTTTTTTAGGATTGGCTTCAATTTCTCGCTGGCTAACCATGTAGCTTAAGAACTTGCCTGAGCTAACTCCAAAAGAACACTTTTTGGGGTTCAACTTCATGTTGTAATATCTCAAAATGCTAAATGCCTCATTGAGATGCCAACATGATCTGACCTCTCCTGGCTCTTCACGAGCATGTCATCCACATATACTTCCATGGTCTTACCTAGCTGACTGGTAAACATTTATTTACTAGACGCTGATAAGTAGCATCCGCATTCTTTAATCCAAACGGCAAGCGGAGGTAGCAATACAAACCCCTCTCAGTCATGAAGGTAGTATCTTCTTGATCATCTGAATGCATAGGAATCTGATGATAACCAGAATATGCATCCATGAAGGTCATTAGCTCATGTCCTGCAGTCGCATCAACAAGGTGGTCGATGTGGGGTAATGGAAAACTATCCTTTGGACAAGCCTTGTTGAGATCAGTGAAATCTATACACAGCCTCCAGCTGCCATTTGGCTTTCGTACAAGCACGGGGTTGGCTACCCAATTTGGATAATAATACTCCCGAACTAAATTGCTCCTAAGTAACTTCTTGACTTCCGACTCCAAGACATCATATTTCTCGGGACTGAACTTGCGACGCTTCTAATGAATTGGTTCCAAGCTAGGATCCATATTCAAGTGGTGGCAAGCATGTCGTGGGTCAATTCCAGTCATATCTGCAGGGGTCCATGCAAAAACATCTAAGTTTTGCTTCAAAAATTCAATCAAAGCAGGGGTTCCTGTACCTCAGATCCAATTTATAACTCGAGCTCAGGACAGTTTGGATCCACCCTGATAGTTTCGATCTCCTCAATAGGTGTAGCATGTCGGTTCTTTGATTTCCATCTTGGGTCAATTTTCCCCTCAGGTCCTATATCCTCCTCCATAGGTTCGAAGGCGATCCTTGGATCAGGGTCTTGAGGTGGTAAGACAGGAGGTGGATTTTCTCCATCAATATCCATCGGATGTAGTCCAGGATCTTGAACATCATCTAGTAGTCCCATTTCTAAGTTTTCATCAATCTCCATCATGTTTATAGATGAAGAGCGTAGCATATGCGCACATTCTCTAGTCTTTCTCTGGTCTCCTTTGAGAGTAGCATATTCTCCATCTGCACACAGAAACTTGATGCAATAGTAATAGATGGATGCAGCCGCCTTGAAGATGTTTAAAAATATCCGTCTGAAGATGCAATTATAAGTTGAAATTCGGCTAACCACTTTGAACGTAAGCACTTTGACGCGTCTATGTTGTCCATCTGTGCTCTCCAATTCCACTGCTAGATCGATCTAACCTAGTGGTGTGGTGATAGCATCGTCGAATCTAATAATATTGTCATGGTATGGACGGATATACTTTTCATAGTCTCCGAGCTTCTCCAAAGTAGTAGCGAATATAACATTTGTATAAGTCCCAGTATCCACCATGATACGATGCACCTTGACTCTCATTATAATAGCATTGATAACTAAAGCGTCATTCTGATGGTACAAGATTTCTGCTCTGTCTTCCTCGCTGAAGGAGAGCACACTTTATGTTCCACTTGTTGACGCTATATCACACATTTGGTATTTATTATCAAAAGCGCGCATCTCTTCCTTTCTTTTCTTCTTGGATAACCGGGAAAATGACTGAGCTCCACCAATGGAAGTGTCGGTATCAAATAAGCTCATCATCAAAATTTCTTTTCCTCGCTGCCCTAGGATGGGTGGCGCTCGTAGTGCTGGATTGTTCACTGCTTGTCGCTTATTTTCTTCCCGGTCAGCATCTTTAGCTTTAGCAATATTGTCATACTTCCTTTTAGGTCCCTAAACTAGATCTTCCAAATTTCCATCTTCATATAACTTCCATAATTCAACTATAAGATCACGACATTGGTCTGTGTCATGCCCGATCGATTGATGGTATCGGCAATAGCGTCGCTTATTAAGCTTACCTTCTTCTGCTATCATCTTGTGCGGTGCCCTTAAGATGTTTTTATCCTTGATTTGGTAATAGATCTGTTCAGGGGTAAGGTTTAATACCTCATGCATCTCTTGCACCTGTTCTGTATCCGGAAAGGGCTTGAATGCAATCGGAGCTTTATACTCTCGGTCTCCAGCTGGTTTTTTATTTGATTTGCGCTCACCTTTCTTATCATTATTCCCTTGCTTATCAACCTTATCATCCTTCTTTCGTCCTTCACCGTTTTGCTTTAATGCTTCATCAATTACACTAGCTTGCTCAGTCCGCTGCATGAATTCAGCAAACGTCTTAGGATAATTCTTGCTTACAGACTTCCATAACCTGGTGCCCACTCATAGACCTGCAGTTACAAGAAGGACTGCAGCTTCGTCTTCTATTTTTTCACCATCAAGGAGGACATGGTTGAAGCGGTCAACATATGCCTTAGTTGACTCTTCGGCTCCTTGTTTGATATTAGCCAAGCGATGCTTAGGTGTCCTACGAACGCTGGATCTAGAGAATTGTGACAAGAACAAGTGTGCAAGCTCCGTCCAACTAGTGATTGAGCATGGACACAGAGAATAAAACCATTGATGAGCTCGATCACCTAGTGTGAGTGGAAAGTTTTTACACTGTGTGTCTTCAGAGCTACCCTGAGCCATCATCCAAGACACATACTTGTTCAAATGCACATGAGGGTCGAAATCACCATTGTACACTGGAATCTGAAGGATCTTCAACTTTTGTTGCACCGGCTCAAGTAATATATTAGAGGCAAAAGGTGACTGTCCCGGTACCAAGGTGGGCAAACCGAACTCACGTCGTTGCCGCTCTTCAATTTCTTCCATTCTTTTCTTTAAGAGGTGGAACTCTTCCATCTCTCTTCTTACCTCTTGAGATTGAGGTAGAGCTTGCACCGGAACATTGTTCACGCTATGGTCTATGTTTGGGTCTTCAATACCCTTATTTTTCTTTCCTTTTATCACTGACTTTTCTTCATCTACTCGATCCAGGATGAACTGAGTTGTCCGAGATCTCTCTCTACGCTCGTCAATCACTTGACGAGCATCTTTTATTATATTCCTTCCCAGTCTTGCCAAAGCTGACTTTCTAATTGGTACTCCCGACTCTGTTGTCTTACTTTGAACATCATCGAGGTCTATTCTATTTTTTTGCTTTTGCGCGGCAGGGGCTCTTTCTTCAACCTCAGGACTTAATTTAGCTATTTTCTCAACCTTAGAAAGATGTAAAGCTAACACATACATTATCTTTCTGAGGACCTCAAGATTATGAGGTAAGTCTGTCGTATCGAGGTTGAGAATGGTATCTCGCTCAGCTACCCTAGATGTTTGCGGGTCGAACTGATCTTTCCCCAGGGTGGCATTCACGTGTTCATGTTGGTCAGCCATTCTGAATAAGTTTCTTAAAGGTTCACTCTCAAACTTTGTCAAGTCTAAGCCGTAGTCGGCCCTTCCCCTAGCGCCAAATATTGATAATCAGTTCTTAACCTTAGCTTAGGTGATAATCGAGACTGATTAAACACAAAGGACATTCAGAATGATTAGCCAAGCTATTAATTAGATAGGATGGGGAGTAGCGTATCTAGCTAGTTGCACGTAAATCAAGTAAGAGAGTTGGCATGGTGTCCACTACTTATCCAATTTTCCAAAATTGAATTCTAGATACACAATGTGGGGGCTATTTATAGGCAAAAAAGCCTAGGGAGTACAATAATTAGGTCTAGGGTTATAGACCTATAGGCTTGATGAGCCAATAATGAGAGTGAAAATAAGCGTGTTTTAGTGTCCAATTGAACACATTCTTGATTGGAATTATTGTCATATATTAGCACAAGTATCTTATATATAATATATATGAGAAAAAGGTGCACTTGAGGTGTTTTATTGTAATTTAGGGTGAAAAAGGATCAAAAGTTCATAGTTGGAGAAAATGTGCAATTTGTGTATGAATGCTGAAAAATGCACGTCCAACTTATATAATTTTCTGTGTTCTTGTCGAGCTCTAAACGGGAAGTGTAATACATGGTTGGAAACCACTGAAAAGAGGATCGTTTTGGCATAAAGAACACCTCAATCGGAATCCAAACGAGAAAGTTATGATCAAGATGGTGACGTCGCACGAGATGTGCCGAACAGAACGGCTGTGTCACTTTCCATGGCTTTTTACACCTTCAATTATTGGAGCTTTTGTGAGTTCTTTATATAGATAGAAAGCCAAGGAAGAGAGGATCGTGTGAGCATAAGAATCACTCAAATCGGAGCTCGTATGTGGAAGCTATACGCGAAACGGTGAGACTGCGTACTGCAGTTCGACCAGAGTTTGACCACGACACGAGCGGTTCGACCATGTGTCGTGGTCGAACCAGAAGCCTGAAGAAGCGCAAAATTGGAATTTTTACCCCCTGTTCATGAATTTTCGTGCTTTTCAATAAAAAGCATATCCTAGGTCCATAAGGAGAGCTTACAAGTATAAAAGGGGATGTAGATCACACCAAGAAGACACAATAGCATACGGATTGGATATAACACAACATAATCATCCTATACCCCACAAGGGGGGTTCACCCCAACCATTATCCACATCCTTTCCTCCTTCCATCCATCACTATAAAGATTCATCTGTGGAATTAAGAGGAGAACCAAGAGGAGGATTCAAGACGGAGAAGGACGCGACGACTCCCGCATCTAGGATTTATTTTATTTTCTAATTTATCTTGTAATTTTCTAGACATCCGGGTAAGATCTATCCAACACTCATGACTGTTCTTCGAAACATCATGGGCTAGAGCCTTTTTGGTAGAACTAAGGTTGTGAAGGTTTTTACCAATTAATTGAACTTTCGTGTGTAAACTCTATACAACGCTACTTGTGGATTTATTTTATATATGATTTTGCTTTCTTAATCCATATTCACGGTTATTTTGTGCATCTTCAAATGGTATATAAAGTCTGAATATATATCTTGGTTGTAGATTGAGTGCGTTCACCGCTGAACAGGATTCCATGTTATGATTCTAAGTGAGGATACTCTGAAGCTTCATTAGAACTATCATATATGAATACTTATTAATTGAATTGAATTCGGGTTATTAAGTAGGATAAAGAGGATAACTTCATAGTACCTATAAAGGGAGATCATATCGGGTTAGAGTACCAATTGGCCAGGGAAATAATTGATACTGATAGTACCTAGAAAGGGGGTGGAATTATATCTCTTGCTCCGAGGTTTTTCACACGTGTTACACGCATATTTACTTGTGTCTATAGAGTAGATTTGCATGATTTAGTGATGCGTCCATATTCCACAAGGTAGAGTCAGACATCAACACACGGAAGAGAAATTAATGAGTGAAACTGGATTATCCTAGAGCTACCTATTCTCCTACTTGATCCACTTTCGTATTCTTCTAGTGTTATTTATTTTATTTGTTATTCTAATTATTTGATTGGTAGTTGATAATAAAATCTCAAATCTCATTGTCATCTTGTCTTAATTAAATTGATAATACGTCGTTCTTTTGATTTGATAATTCACTTGGTCGCTTGCTTAAGCTGCAATTGATATCCTTAATACTTGGGGATTAATTTTGCGTGCAAAGAAAAGGCAAATCAAGTTCTTGACGCCGTTGTCGGGGACGGCTGTTATTATTGATTTTATTATTTCTAGTTGATTCAGACTTTTATTTTTGATTATTTATTTCTATCTAACCTTGAATTTTTCTGAGGTACTTGTGCACTAGGAAAAGGAGAGGAAGGAAAGAAAGAATAACACATTGAGCTAAACATGACCGGAGCAAGGCAGAATCTGGATATTGTTGCTATTCGTCAAATTTTCACGAACTATGGTATTGGCAACATGGGGTTGATAGAAGCAAGGGGGGAAGATGATGATTTTAAAATGCATCCCGCTCTTATTAACATGGTGGAGAAGAATTCCTTTTTGAAAATTGTTTTGAAGATCCATATCAGCATCTCAAAAGATTTCTTGGTTATGCAAACACTCAAAAAGGTGCTGGAGCTAATGATCATGCTAGGCGGATCGCCCTATTCAAGTTCTCTTTAATTGATAAGGCAGAAGTTTGGTATGAAACTCTTGATGCCACAGATTGCACTATATGGGACCAACTGCAGCAAAAGTTCTTGGAAAGATACATGCCACCCTTAAGGATCTTAAGAATGAGGCAAGAGATCACTCAATTTGTTATGAATCAGGGTGATAAATTTTATGAGGCGTGAGATAGGTTCAAAGACATGCTCAGGAGGTGCCCACAACATGGAATGTCTAAAGCTCAGTACATAAGCATCTTCTACTATGGATTGGATTATGAGTCACATATTTTTACTGATGCATCATCAGGAGGAGCGCTATTATCTAAGACAGTACTTGAAGCAAAAAAGTTATTTGAAGACATCTCTATGAATTTACGTGACTGGACTGTAGAGAGAGATAGAGGATCA
The DNA here is from genome assembly GCA_023678885.1 of Pogostemon cablin. Classification (NCBI taxonomy): domain Eukaryota; kingdom Viridiplantae; phylum Streptophyta; class Magnoliopsida; order Lamiales; family Lamiaceae; genus Pogostemon; species Pogostemon cablin. The sequence continues at coordinate 4,703,979 of CM042999.1, forward strand.
TATGTACTTGACAAGGTAGCACAGGTTGAACATCAAGTGGTGAAGCCAAATAGGGATGATGAGATCGTCTCTAGCTTAGTTAACATCAACAAGCTACTAGAATTCCAGTAGAGGCAGATTACAGAGTTGACATAAAGGGGGCCTAGTCTGAAGCAGCACGAAGTGAGGAGTGTTGAAGATACCTTCAATCGATATATGGCTGAGAACGATGCAAGGGTTGACCACATCAAAGCTAGAATGAATATTGATCATGCACATTTATCTAAGCAGTTGAAGGACCTAACTTTGATTATGGGGCAGATGACTGCGAACGTGAATCAATTGACACAAAAATTAGAGAATAGAGCCATCACGTTAAGGTCTGGAATGCAGTACGAGGGATCGATAAAGTCAGAATTGAATTTTGAATCGGCAGGAGCTCGATTCGATCCCGATTCGACCAGGTACCCAGGTCGAACTAAACATGAGAGGTCGAACAGGGCACTTGGGCGACATCCTGAGGAGTCAAACGGTCAATTTGATCAAAAATAGGTGGGTTCGACCAAAGCCTCTGGTCGAACTGAGGTCGAACATCACTGTCCAGAGCACTCTGTTTTGTCTGAAGCCTGATTTGACCATGATTACTTGGATTCGACCAACCCTGTTGGTCGAACCATGGTCGAACCGACTTGTAAAGGGGAGAACGAACTTTTAGGTGTTTAGTTCGACCATTATACACCGAGTTCGACCAGCTACCCAGGTCGAACTCAGGTCAAACCCTACTGTCCTGCACCATTTTCTGTGTCGAATGCTTTATTTGATGTTGATGCTACTCCAGTACCATCCCAAGAGCATAATACTGAGCTAATAGTGGAGAAGAAATGGGAAAGAGTGGGGAGGTTGAGAGACGAGAAGCTTAGACTGCAGATGGATAATGAAAATGTGATTTTCTCTTTTGATCAAGCAATGAAGATGTCCATGGAGACTCAATCGTGCAAGAGCATAGATGTGATTTCTAACTTGTTTAATCTTGATTTTAATAGGACAGATGACTCTGAATTTAAGTGGAAGATTGACAAAGAGGTGTCTAGACAGCCATGGGAGGTACGAAATTTTGAGGATCATATACTTGTTACCAAGAAAGGTGAGGTGTTGAGTATAGACAAGAAGAGGAAAAGAAAGTATTTGAAGGTGAGGATGCGAGAAGAGCGTCCTCTGATCCAGTAGTTCAAAAGCAGTAAACCGTCGTGACTCTCTGACGTTAAATATGAGCGCCTGTTGGGGGCTTGCCCTTCCATTTTATTGCTTTATTTCTTTCGTGTGAGTAAGAAATTTTTATATTTAAGGTGCTTACTAATCGGCAATTACATCTCTTTGCAAACTTAGTTTCAACTTACGTTTTTACTAAGTTAGGGGTGTGTGATGTTCTTACCTCATTGAAGCACTAAGAGTATAATCTTTTCTTTGTAATATTTGCTAGGGGAGTTGATTTTTTGTGGTATGTTGAAACTTTAATCCATTTTGATGTGTCGATTTTTTGCAATTTACCTAGTGTTCAGTAGTGTTTCTAGTATGTGGAGTCGATTAGATAGTCAATTGAGTCTTTCTTATAGTTCTCTTATATTATTATTGATGAATCTGTGATGATGATGTGTGCTTGAGATTTGATGATAGAAACAGGTAAACTGAGGATTTGACCTGACCGAGATGAACAACTCGAGGAGCTCGTGCATACGTTGAAGATAAATCAAGTGCCCTCGTTTCCTTATTCTAATTTTTATATATGCTTTTAATTTATGGAGTGGAAGGATTGAGTTTTTGGTTCCGGTGATTCATGTGAGCTTAAATTATTTAAATTATGCTGAAATTCATATGCTCTTGAAATTGATGAAGAAAGTGTACTTGAGTTATATTGCGATATGAAGTTCTATGTGTACTTGTGGGATATTGCTTACCATGAAAGGTGCTCTGTTACTTGTTAAAAGCCCATGTGAGATTTTGAGCCTCGTTGATCATGTTACATAATCACATGATATATCTTTTCTGGTGAGTATCGTTCTTGTGTGTGTATTCTAGAACTTGCCTCTTGTCTTACTTGAAACTACATGTGTGTTAAATGATGGGAGATGATTTTAGGCCATCTTTGATAATTATGAGTCACTTTGCCAAATAATTTCCTATCAAATAATTATATATCCGTAGTTAGCCCTTTTGAGCCTGAAAGCCTTATTTCTTTGGCAACCTATGAAGATAGCCACTTTGATATCCTATTTGAGCCTTAAATTCCTATATTTAGTGGAGAATTAAATGTTGTCAGAGTGTGTGAATTGATTTTCATGGAGTTTGGAAGGAATAAAATATTTGTAGCTGTACAAGTAATTATGAGCTTAAAAATATGAGCTAAAAAATAAGTTGCTTAGGGGTAGTGCCCGAAATTGGTACCCCGAGATGTTAGAGGTAGTGCCTGAAACTGGTACCTTGAGAAAAAAAAAAAGAAAGAAAAGAAAAAGTATGTTGAGCTTGAAGGAAATGAGAGAAAAGAAAATTAGAAGAGCATGAAGCTAGATAGCCTTGAAGTGTAAAAATCTGCAGTACAAAAAATTTCTGGTTTTAATTCTCTACTAATTGAGTTACTTTATCCATATGTTTCCTACCCTTACCAAAGAGCCGACATTACATCCTATTAGAAGTCCTTTTTGATCCCATTGTCAAAGCATACTTTTAAGTGGTGGAGAGTTTGAGACGTTTGACAAGCTTATGGTTACGCATGCACTTGAAATGAATCTGAGCGTAAACACCTTAACCTATAAGTGTATATCTTTTACACTTGAGTGCGAGTGATATATACTTCCCATGAGAACATGTTAATGGAGCATTTGATTGGTGGTGATTGTCTTATCTTGTATGCCATGAATTGAGTATTACATGTAATAAGAGTTGCATGACCTAAGTTGAGGACAACTGTATTTTGAAGGGGGTATTGGTCATAGTCCTTGTTTTCCCACTAATTTTCTTACTGTCTCGCTCTTTATTTTTATTTTGTTACCCCGGGACGAGCAATGTGTAAGTTTGGGGGATTAATAAGAGTGAAAATAAGTGTGTTTTAGTGTCCAATTGAATACCTTCTTGATTGGAATTGTTGTCATATATTAGCACAAGTATCTTATATTCAATATATGTGAGAAAAAGGTGCACTTGAGGTGTTTTATTGTGTTTTAGGTGGAAAAAGGATCAAAAGTGCATAGTTGGAGAAAAGGTGCAATTTGTGTATGAATGCTGAAAAATACATGTCCAACTTGTGTAATTTTTCTGTATTTATATTGAGCTCTGAAAGGGAAGTGTAATACATGATTGGAAAGCCACTGAAAAGAGGATCGTTTTGACGTAAAGAACACCTCAATTGGAATCCAAACGAGAAAGTTATGATCAAGATGGTGACATCGCACGAGATGTACCGAACAGAACGGCTGTGTCATTTTCCATGGCTTGTTACACCTTCAATTCTTAGAGCTTTTGTGAGTTCTTTAAATGGATAGAAATCCAAGGAAGAGAGGATCACGTGAGCGTAAGAATCACTCAAATCGGAGCTCGTATGTGGAAGTTATACGCGAAACGGTGAGACTGCGCACTGCAATTTGACCAGAGTTTGACCACGACACGAGCGGTTCGACCATGTGTCGTGGTCGAACCAGAAGCGCAAAATTAGGATTTTTACTCCCTGTTCATGAATTTTCGTGCTTTCCAAGAAAAAGTCCATACTAGGTCCATAAGAAGAGCTTACAAGTATAAAAGGGGATGTAGATCACACCAAGAAGACATAATAGCATACGGATTGGATACAACACAATACAACCATCCTATACCACACAAGGGGGGTTCACCCCCCAACCATTATCCACATCCTTTCCTCCATCCATCCATCACTATGAAGATTCATCTGTGGAATCAAGAGGAGAACCAAGAGGAGGATTCAAGACGGAGAAGGACGCGACGACTCCCACATCTAGGGTTTATTTCGTTTCCTAATTTATCTTGTAATTTTCCAGACATCCGGGTAAGATCTATCCAACACCCATGACTGTTCTTCGAAATATCATGGGCTAGAGCCTTTTTGGTAGAACTAGGGTTGTAAAGGTTTTTACCAATTAATTGAACTTTTGTGTGTAAACTCCGTACAACACTACTTGTGGATTTATTTTATATAGGATTGTGCTTTCTTAATCCATATTCATGGTCGTTTTGTGCATCTTCAATTGATATATAGAGTCTGAATATATATCTTGGTTGTAGATTGAGTGCGTTCACCGCTGAACAGGATTCCATGTTATGATTCTAAGTGAGGGGACTCCTAAGCTTCATTAGAACTATCATATATGAATACTTATTAATTGAATTGAATTCGGGTATTAAGTAGGATAAAGAGGATAACTTCATAGTACCTATAAAGGGAGATCTTATAGGGTTAGAGTACCAATTGGCTAGGAAAATAATTGATACTGATAGTACCTAAAAAGGGAGTGGAATTATATCTCTTGCTCCGAGGTTATTCACACGTGTTACACGCATGTTTACTTGTGTCTATAGAGTAGATTTGCATAGTTTAGTGATGCGTCCATATTCCACAAGGCAGAGTCAGACATCAACACACGGAAGAGAAATTAATGAGTGAAACTGGATTATCCTAGAGCTACCTATTCTCATACTTGATCCACTTTCGTATTCTTCTAGTGTTATTTATTTTATTTGTTATTTTAATTAGTTGATTGGTAGTTGATAATTAAATCTTAAATCTCATTGCCATCTTATCTTAATTAATTTAGTAAATAATTAAATTGATAATACGCAGTCCTTTGGGTTCGATAATTCACTTGGTCGCTTACTTAAACTGCAACTGATATTCATAACTGATATCCGTAATACTTGGGGATTAATTTTGCGTGCAAAAAAAACGCGCATCAGTCAACACTCTCATGTGATGCCAAACCAGCCAGCTACCACCTAAGCCCGGACACGTGGCGCGATAGCATTCAGTATAGTTTGCCTGATTTAGCTAAGGTGAACTACCTTAACTGGTCAAGTCGAGTTGTACCACTTGAGTTGAGGTCGATTGAGTTGACCAAGAGGAGCTGAACTAGTTGGGCTGGATCATCTGAGCTGAGGTCGATTGAATTGAGCTAGCAGAGCTGAACTAGCTGAGCTGAACCATCTGAGCTGAGGTTGATTGAGTTGAGCAAGCAGAGCTGAACTAGCTGAGCTAGACCATCTGAGCTGAGGTCGATTGAGTTGAGCAAGCGGAGATGAAGTAGTTGAGCTGGACCATATGAGCCGAACAGCTTTGCGCAGTCCCACCATTTTGAGCATAACTTTCATATTCGAACTCCGATTTGAGTGATTCTTGCGCCAAAACGATCCTCTCTTTAGTGGCTTTCTAAACATATATGATATAATCAATTCGAACTTCCAGATAAAGATAGAAAAACTGAGCAAAGTGAGTGTGCATATTTTTATTATGTTTGCGCAGGTTGACCCTTTGTCCTAACTATATACTTTTGCATCATTTTTTTCCTTGTGCCTAGGACCAAACTTGCTGAAGTACTTGAGAAGATTTCTTGAATTATTTAGGTTAATTCAAGCTGCAATGTATTCTCGGATTAATACTTGATTAATCCGAGTAATTGCGTAATTAATCGCACCTTATCCACATGTTTAAAAAGTAGGGCCTCAAGATCATCATTTCGAAAGGTTAAAACAATTCACTAGAAGACATGTTTGTCCATATAAATTGGAGATGAGGAAAAATTACCAATATCACCGCGCGCGGCTCGATTTCAGCTAGCTCGATTCCAGTCTAAAAATTTAGAAAATAACTCCACATCATTTGTGCGCTCTATTCTAGCCAACAATACATTTTATATATACAATTCGCAATTATTCATTAGGTCAAAGTACCAATATCCATTATTATAGTAAACAAATAGAAGTTCTCGTAAGTTTTTTTACAAATTCTCAAATCCCCGCCTTAAACCTAATGCAATATCATAACAACCCTCAATGCCAATGACCTTAAAGCTAATGCAATATCATAACAACCCTCAATGCCAATGACTTATAGATAGGTTTCATTCTCGAGAAGTACGTTCGGAATTCTGCAATTTTCGTAGATTTGGAGGATTTTTCTGCAATTTGGAGGATTTTTCAGTTATCTTTGACGGATTTTGCAGTTTTCGTATATTTGGAGATTTGGAAAGGAGGGTTGTTATGATGTGTACATGTATACTCTATAATTTTTTAGGGACTCATAAAATTCAGGATAAGAGCTAAGAAATCATGGCGATTGTATAGCTTTTCAACAACTGACACGCGCGGGGTGAATAGTAATTCAAAACACCCAGCGATTTGAGCGAAGCACTAAGGTTAATGAAGGAACCAAAAACCTTACCAAGCTCAAGAATTGTTTAGCGTATGTCTGCAACAATTAACTAATATTTATAAACAATTTTAGATTTATAAATGATACTCCCTCCGTCCCACATATTTTTACTTACTTTCCATTTTGGACTATTCCACGTATTTTTACTCATTCTATTAATGGTAAAAATATATAATATTTTATTATCTACTTTTACCTATCCCAACAACTTTAATTATTTTTTTACACTTTATTCATCATTCTCAACAACTTTATTTACTTTTCTTTTTAAATTACTAATTTATCCCTACTTTTTCTAACATTATAAAATGAGTAAAAATACCCGGGATGGAGGGAGTAGATTAAATTGAAAAGTCCCAAGCATGTAATTCTTTAGTTCCATATCAAAAGTAATTGTATATATATATATATATATATATATATATATATATATATATATATATATATATATATATATATATATATATATATATATATATATATATATATTGAGTGTAACTTTGTAGTAAATTATGATCACCGTAACTATTATTAATACTCCATTGTAATTATTAAAGTCTTAATTTTATTAACACTACATTGTAATTAGGCAAAGAAATCGTCTCACAAGCTGTGCGAGACACATAAAAAGTGATAGTATCACAAATGAAAAAGTGATAATTATTTAGTAAATTATTTTATGAACAATTTATAGTATAAATAAAAATTGATACTCACATCTTATAGTGAAAATGATAATTAATTACGAGAATGTAAAATGATCTTACTGCAGACGTCACAAGACTTCGTCATTGTAATTATTATTACTCCACTATATAATAAGAGTATTGGATTAATGGAGTATATAAAATTTTAAATAATTTAATTTAAATTTTTTTAATGGGATGGTATATTAATATAAGATTTTTTAACGATTTCAAACCATTTAACATTTTATTTTTTAATAAATAATTAATTACTAAAGTTCTTAATTAATATTAAATGTCAAGGAAAGAAAATAACTTCTTTTATTATTATATAATTATAAATAGAAATGTCGTATAAATAAAAAATATATATAACTCTTTTAAACTACATATAAAAATAAAAAAATATTAATTCCTTAAATTGTGGAATAAATAATATCGGATGGATCACATTACATTATTATTATTTAAAAGAATAGTGATTTCAAATGTGATCGGGATTTCAACTGATTAAACGTACCAATTACAAGATCAGTTGATTCCATTCTTAATCAATTTCATAATACAACATGTAGTCGACTAAAAGTTCGACCTGACCATTGGTCAGGTTAGCCCACCTAACCATTGAGTTTCTCATTTAAATGATAGACCCAAGTTCGATTTTCATTGGAGCTTGCTGAACTAATTACTAGCTATACTAACAACTATGTCTCATTTTGGGTTTTATTTTATGAGTGTTTCATTTGAAGGCTTAATGTTAAGAGTTGGTGTCTTGTGTTCCAGGTGCACAAAGTATGTAAGGATATACATTTTAATTAATAAGGGTACAACATTTTGTTCTAAAGAGTATATACTTTTCATTAATATTTTTTATTTTTTTCAATATATAAAGGGCACATATCTTTATATTAAAAGTTATACTCCCTCTGTCCCACACAAAGAGTAGTGTTTTCTTTTTGCACGTGGATTAAGGAATATTATTATTTAATGTGTAGTGGGTAGTTGTATTAGTAGGAGCGTGGACCCCATATTTTAATTGTATTAGTGGATGTGTGTGTGTCCTATATGTGTAAAAAAAGAAAGAGGACTCTTTGGGTTGGACGCCCAAAATGAAAAAAATGAACCCTTTGAGTGGGACGGAGGAGTACAATTTAATAGTAAAGGGTATGGACGCACGGTCTACCCTAGGACACACAAGTTTTTGCCAAATTTTAATTCTTTTTCTTAAATTAAGGTTTATCATAATTTTACTTTGGCTAATACTCATGTACACCTACGGTGCGTACAACTACGGTGCACCCACTTTTAGAAACATATTTCCTCCGTCCCTAGGTAAGAGTCTCATTTTATTATTTTGGTTGTCCCACCCAAATGATCTCATTTCCTTTTTTGGACACATGGGACCCACCCACACCCACTAATACAATTAAAACATGGGGCTCATACACCCACTAATACAACTATCCACTATACATTAAATAATAATACTCATTAATCCACGTGCTCAAAAGCAAATGGGACTCTTACCAAGGGACGGAGGGAATATACAATTATGAATAAAAACATACTAGTATATAATTATGAACAATAATGTATACACTTTATTAGTGAATTTTCTGTTTGTTTTTTTAATAAGAAATTAAGTGTAAAAAAGTATTTCATACAATTATTAAGAAACATGTATACACTAATGAATAAAATATTATACACATATAGATGCTAATTTTTTTAATGAAAAATTGAATGTAAAAAATGTATAAAACTATTAAGAAATATTTATACAATATTGAATAAAAAAATTATACACATATGGGTGCACAATTGCATCCGGATGCACCGGATATCAACTCTACAAATATTTACCAAAAAAAAAAAGCATGAAACAAAGCTCTGTACTCAAGTACTCACCACCCACCAACAAGGTTGCATGGTCACACCGACCAACAAGGTTGCATAGTCAACCTAACCACCACCCACACTAAAGTAAAGATGTAACATTTTTTTTTACACGGAGATTAAGGAATATAATATTTTAATGAATATTGGATTGAGGATATAATATTTTAATGTTTAGTGAGTAGGTGTGTTAGAGTGTGTGTGGGCTCATATGAATAGATTAATTGTTTTGGATGGGTGCTGTCACACCCCAATTTTCATAATAAAGAAATTCTCATTTTAATTCATAAATAGAGCATTAAATAGGGCGTGATAAAAATACTTTAACAAATAAATAAGTAGTTTTGCAAGCAAAAGGAAATTAAATAAGGATTGGTCCTATAAGTTTATGCAAAATTTTTCAAAGTGATAAGCACCAAATTCAACCTTTCTTGACATACTCAACTTTTAAAAGAAACTCACAGTAGATAATTTAAGTGAAGTTGTAGATACAAAGCTTCCTGACCAAATCTATTTCCTCCAAATTTATTAAAAAATAAAAACATACAGGACATACTAATATTCTTTGTTGAAATAAAATAATAAAATAAAGAAAAGAATAATACATAACACAACTCAGTTGGACACTACTGTAAAACAACTCTCATTCCACCTTGTACTCATTAAATTTTCAAAACGCTAATTCGTATACATAGTTTACCAAACAACCCACTGCTTTGCACAAGAACATACATACATATGACTAAACATAACAAAACCCATAACTTTATCAAGCAAAGTTTGACTTGTTAACCTCCAACAATTACTAAGAATTTATAATAATTTAATAGTTAGCTTAAACAAATTATCAACCTATCCACAAAACTACTCAAATCAATGATAACTACAAATGTAAGTCCCACCGAAAATTAATTTAACCAATAGCACATTATGCAATTTAATTTGCAAGAACAGGACGTAAATTTGCTTCCGAAAAAAAACCCGACTTCGACTACTTTTAATTTGATAAAAATTTCACATTCAAATCCAATAGTAAACATCACGCAACACATAAACGACCCCTGGACATTTTAGTTCGAAAATAAATCTTCAAGTACGAAAATATTTGCAACCAACATGTAAGTAAGACAATATAATACCGTTTAGATTTCTCGCTCATAAGCAAATTAAAATAAATCATAATTTTGAATGTACGCAGTAAACTGCAAATTATTAAAATCTTTATTTAAGTCTCCTCTTGCCATCGCCTTCCCCCGCTCGTACGCTACCGCCACGCTAACCTGAAAGGGGGGTAATTGGGGGGTGAGCAAACCACAGCTCAGTGAAATAAATTACGCACTATTTATCATTCAAACACTACTACGAGTGAAATTGAAAGTCTTACACTTGTAACTTGAAACTTAATATCATATTGGTAAGCACCTTTCGGTTCAATACCCATGTTGGTAAGCACCTTCCGGTTCAATACCCATGTTGGCAAGCATCGCGATTCAATACCCTTGACTTGTACTTAATAATTCATGAATAACATAGCATGTTCATGTATAATCACAACATATAGGGTTTTAAATAAATAAATAACACATAATAAATCCCACCTTAAACACTTGATCTAGCAACAAGAAACCTTCGATTGCTTTCAACTCGTCCTACCCTCGCAGCCTATACTCAGCAATTGAAAAAGGAGAACGATCAAAAACGTATTTCTAAATCTTGGTTAGAACTAAATTCTGCAAGTTATAGGACAGAAACGTGATTAAGTTTTTGAAACGATTTCTGAAAATATTTCCTTTTGAATGGAAAGAAAAGAACAGGGTCTTGGTTGATTAAGAAGGAAAAGAATTGAGTGTATGGCTGGAATCGTAAAGAGAACGATCTGTTCTTGGAGGAAAAGTGAGAAGAGGTTTTTTTTACCTTGAGAGAGATGATTTGCGTCGCTGCTATCGCTGTGGAAAGAATAGGAGGAAAAATATAACGTGGGAGTAATAACGTATGCAGCGAAGCAAAGAATAGAAAAGATTGATAGATGAAATCTTGTCCTAATTTTGTGGAGTGATAATATGAAGACAGGATTTGGAGATATTCTAAGATTGATAGATGAAATCTTGTCCTAATTTTGTGGAGTGATAATATGAAGACAGGATTTGGAGATATTCTGCAATCTTAAAAGAAAATAAATCAGATCTCCTATCCTCTCTAATTCACGCTGCGTAGGAGTTTTCTTATTGGGCTTTAGAAGTTGGGCTTAAAAGAGTTCGGATCTTGGGCTTGAAGTTTTGGAGTGTTACATCCCTCCCTACTAATAAATAATTTCGTCCTCGAAATTCTAATCGTAAAGACATAAATCTTACGACACTACTTAGCAGATATGAAGGAATGTGATGCACCAGTATCAAACAATGTGAAAGCTTGGGAGTTACTCACTGATAAAGTACCTGTAGTGACTCATTGTTCCTTATCCTCTTCATTCTGGTTCATGACAAAGATTCTTCCTTGACCTCCGGTAGTTTGCCTTTGATTTTCTCTTGCAGGCGGTCCCCTTCGGTCCGGCACATAGTTACGTGGTTTGGTGCAATCTTGAATTCTATGCCCGACCTCGTGACATCTGAAGCATCTTCCCTGACCTCTGAGGCATTCACCATCGTGTCTCTTCTCACATTTCGGGCAAAGCAGTTTTGTGTTCTGGGCATTTGGGGGCGGACTAGTGTTGGCCCTTGGCTGTTTGTTGTTGTTGTTCCCTCCAGAGCTGGAGTCCTCCCACTTTCTTTTGCCTGAGTTCTCCATCGACCTACGATTAGCACGTCCCCTCTCAAAACAAGCTTCTATCTTTTGAGCCCTCTGAAAAGTATCAGCATATCCCATCTCAGACAGAGAAGCCATAGCATCCTGAATGTCTTGACGCAGGCCGTCCACCAACTTCTGAGCTCGTTTCTCTTCAGTATCTACTAGCTGTGGTGCTGCCCGGCTCATTTGATTAAATCGCCGCTCGTATTCAACCACAGTCTGATTTTCTTGCTTGAAATCGTAGAACTCGCGCTCTACTTTAGCTCGGTGAGTTCGCGGATAGTAGTTCTCCAGCACTATCCTCTTAAATGCCTCCCATGTGATAGCTTCAGGTTCCTCATCAGGTCTCATCCTCCAGTATGAATCCCACCAATGATCCGCATCTTCAGTGAACTGATATTGCGCACAGTAGACGCGGTACCGATCGTTGCACCTCATGGAGCGGAAAGTCTTTTCGAGTGACCTCAACCACTCTTCTACATATTCGGGTCCCTCACGTCCCTTGAAGATAGGCGGTGCGTAGGACCGAAACTGCTTCATCACCTTGGCATAGGCGTCTTCATTCGCTGCTGGTTGCTGATTGTTATTCGCTTGGTTCTCATTCGCTTGGTTCTCATTCACTTGGTTGTCGTTAACCTGAACGTTGTTAACCTGAGGCGCTCTTCTCGGAGGCATCCTTCAATACCAATATGTATAACTTTTAACGTCCGTCCACAAACTAATAAGCAATACTAACTCCTCAATATGAACTTACATCATAAAGACATTCAAAGTTTTTCTCCTATAGCATACATGAGCTAAGCATTAAAGCACATAAACAAATTTTATTTCATGAATCAAATCTTGCATAGTAATTCATAAATTTATTCACATGGAATAATAAAACCTAACTTGCACATAATTTCACATGTAAACATAATTGCAAAATTTAAATACTTCATACCTTGTTTGGCGTGGGCGTCGTACTCGGTGGATGCGTAGCAAGAGACTTAATTATTATTAAAATTATTCATGTATATTTTCATAGCAAATAAATCATTTACATACGCATATGCGGAAAAATAGAAATAAAATAATTTTTGAACAAGTATGCAGAATCGCATACCTGCTCTGATACCATTCTGTAACACCCCAATTTTCATAATAAAGAAATTCTCATTTTAATTCATAAATAGAGCATTAAATAGGGCGTGATAAAAATACTTTAACAAATAAATAAGTAGTTTTGCAAGCAAAAGGAAATTAAATAATGATTGGTCCTATAAGTTTATGCAAAATTTTTCAAAGTGATAAGCACCAAATTCAACCTTTCTTGACATACTCAACTTTTAAAAGAAACTCACAGTAGATAATTTAAGTGAAGTTGTAGATACAAAGCTTCCTGACCAAATCTATTTCCTCCAAATTTATTAAAAAATAAAAACATACAGGACATACTAATATTCTTTGTTGAAATAAAATAATAAAATAAAGAAAAGAATAATACATAACACAACTCAGTTGGACACTACTATAAAACAACTCTCATTCCACCTTGTACTCATTAAATTTTCAAAACGCTAATTCGTATACATAGTTTACCAAACAACCCACTGCTTTGCACAAGAACATACATACATATGACTAAACATAACAAAACCCATAACTTTATCAAGCAAAGTTTGACTTGTTAACCTCCAACAATTACTAAGAATTTATAATAATTTAATAGTTAGCTTAAACAAATTATCAACCTATCCACAAAACTACTCAAATCAATGATAACTACAAATGTAAGTCCCACCGAAAATTAATTTAACCAATAGCACATTATGCAATTTAATTTGCAAGAACAGGACGTAAATTTGCTTCCGAAAAAAAACCCGACTTCGACTACTTTTAATTTGATAAAAATTTCACATTCAAATCCAATAGTAAACATCACGCAACACATAGACGACCCCTGGACATTTTAGTTCGAAAATAAATCTTCAAGTACGAAAATATTTGCAACCAACATGTAAGTAAGACAATATAATACCGTTTAGATTTCTCGCTCATAAGCAAATTAAAATAAATCATAATTTTGAATGTACGCAGTAAACTGCAAATTATTAAAATCTTTATTTAAGTCTCCTCTTGCCATCGCCTTCCCCCGCTCGTACGCTACCGCCACGCTAACCTGAAAGGGGGGTAATTGGGGGGTGAGCAAACCACAGCTCAGTGAAATAAATTACGCACTATTTATCATTCAAACACTACTACGAGTGAAATTGAAAGTCTTACACTTGTAACTTGAAACTTAATATCATATTGGTAAGCACCTTTCGGTTCAATACCCATGTTGGTAAGCACCTTCCGGTTCAATACCCATGTTGGCAAGCATCGCGATTCAATACCCTTGACTTGTACTTAATAATTCATGAATAACATAGCATGTTCATGTATAATCACAACATATAGGGTTTTAAATAAATAAATAACACATAATAAATCCCACCTTAAACACTTGATCTAGCAACACGAAACCTTCGATTGCTTTCAACTCGTCCTACCCTCGCAGCCTATACTCAGCAATTGAAAAAGGAGAACGATCAAAAACGTATTTCTAAATCTTGGTTAGAACTAAATTCTGCAAGTTATAGGACAGAAACGTGATTAAGTTTTTGAAACGATTTCTGAAAATATTTCCTTTTGAATGGAAAGAAAAGAACAGGGTCTTGGTTGATTAAGAAGGAAAAGAATTGAGTGTATGGCTGGAATCGTAAAGAGAACGATCTGTTCTTGGAGGAAAAGTGAGAAGAGGTTTTTTTTACCTTGAGAGAGATGATTTGCGTCGCTGCTATCGCTGTGGAAAGAATAGGAGGAAAAATATAACGTGGGAGTAATAACGTATGCAGCGAAGCAAAGAATAGAAAAGATTGATAGATGAAATCTTGTCCTAATTTTGTGGAGTGATAATATGAAGACAGGATTTGGAGATATTCTAAGATTGATAGATGAAATCTTGTCCTAATTTTGTGGAGTGATAATATGAAGACAGGATTTGGAGATATTCTGCAATCTTAAAAGAAAATAAATCAGATCTCCTATCCTCTCTAATTCACGCTGCGTAGGAGTTTTCTTATTGGGCTTTAGAAGTTGGGCTTAAAAGAGTTCGGATCTTGGGCTTGAAGTTTTGGAGTGTTACAGGTGCATTTGTTTAAAAAGGAGATGTGACAACTTATGTGGGACAACTCAAAAAGGAAAATATCACAACTTCTGTGGGACGGAAGGAGTAATGCTTATGGAAATTCATGAGAATTTGGACAAATTACATGAAATAAGAAACTGTCGAAACATTATCAATTGCATTTGTCTTTCGTACCCAGGGGCATCAAGTTAGAAACAGTTGAAATCAGTCTTTTTCTGCAATTTGGAGGATTTTTCAGTTATCTTTGACGGATTTTGCAGTTTTCGTATATTTGGAGATTTGGAAAGGAGGGTTGTTATGATGTGTACATGTATACTCTATAATTGTTTAGGGACTCATAAAATTCAGGATAAGAGCTAAGAAATCATGGCGATTGTATAGCATTTCAACAACTGACACGCGCGGGGTGAATAGTAATTCAAAACATCCAGCGATTTGAGCGAAGCACTAAGGTTAATGAAGGAACCAAAAACCTTACCAATCTCAAGAACTGCGTAGCGCATGTCTGCAACAATTAACTAATATTTATAAACAATTTTAGATTTATAAATGATACTCCCTCCGTCCCACATATTTTTACTTACTTTCTATTTTGGAATGTTCCACGTATTTTTACTCATTCTATTAATGGTAAAAATATATAATATTTTATTATCTACTTTTACCTATCCCAACAACTTTAATTATTTTTTTACACTTTATTCATCATTCTCAACAACTTTATTTACTTTTCTTTTTAAATTACTAATTTATCCCTACTTTTTCTAACATTATAAAATGAGTAAAAATACCCGGGATGGAGGGAGTAGATTAAATTGAAAAGTCCCAAGCATGTAATTCTTTAGTTCCATATCAAAAGTAATTGTAAATATATATATATATATATATATATATATATATATATATATATATATATATATATATATATATATTGAGTGTAACTTTGTAGTAAATTATGATCACCGTAACTATTATTAATACTCCATTGTAATTATTAAAGTCTTAATTTTATTAACACTACATTGTAATTAGGCAAAGAAATCGTCTCACAAGCTGTGCGAGACACATAAAAAGTGATAGTATCACAAATGAAAAAGTGATAATTATTTAATAAATTATTTTATGAACAATTTATAGTATAAATAAAAATTGATATTCACATCTTATAGTGAAAATGATAATTAATTACGAGAATGTAAAATGATCTTACTGCAGACGTCACAAGACTTCGTCATTGTAATTATTATTACTCCACTATATAATAAGAGTATTGGATTAATGGAGTATATAAAATTTTAAATAATTTAATTTAAATTTTTTTAATGGGATGGTATATTAATATAAGATTTTTTTAACGATTTCAAACCATTTAACATTTTATTTTTTAATAAATAATTAATTACTAAAGTTCTTAATTAATATTAAATGTCAAGGAAAGAAAATAACTTCTTTTATTATTATATAATTATAAATAGAAATGTCGTATAAATAAAAAATATATATAACTCTTTTAAACTACATATAAAAATAAAAAAATATTAATTCCTTAAATTGTGGAATAAATAATATCGGATGGATCACATTACATTATTATTATTTAAAAGAATAGTGATTTCAAATGTGATCGGGATTTCAACTGATTAAACGTACCAATTACAAGATCAGTTGATTCCATTCTTAATCAATTTCATAATACAACATGTAGTCGACTAAAAGTTCGACCTGACCATTGGTCAGGTTAGCCCACCTAACCATTGAGTTTCTCATTTAAATGATAGACCCAAGTTCGATTTTCATTGGAGCTTGCTGAACTAACTACTAGCTATACTAACAACTATGTCTCATTTTGGGTTTTATTTTATGAGTGTTTCATTTGAAGGCTTAATGTTAAGAGTTGGTGTCTTGTGTTCCAGGTGCACAAAGTATGTAAGGATATACATTTTAATTAATAAGGGTACAACATTTTGTTCTAAAGAGTATATACTTTTCATTAATATTTTTTATTTTTTTCAATATATAAAGGGCACATATCTTTATATTAAAAGTTATACTCCCTCTGTCCCACACAAAGAGTAGTGTTTTCTTTTTGCACGTGGATTAAGGAATATTATTATTTAATGTGTAGTGGGTAGTTGTATTAGTAGGAGCGTGGACCCCATATTTTAATTGTATTAGTGGATGTGTGTGTGTCCTATATGTGTAAAAAAAGAAAGAGGACTATTTGGGTTGGACGCCCAAAATGAAAAAAATGAACCCTTTGAGTGGGACGGAGGAGTACAATTTAATAGTAAAGGGTATGGACGCACGGTCTGCCTTAGGACACACAAGTTTTTGCCAAATTTTAATTCTTTTTCTTAAATTAAGGTTTATCATAATTTTACTTTGGCTAATACTCATGTACACCTACGGTGCGTACAACTACGGTGCACCCACTTTTAGAAACATATTTCCTCCGTCCCTAGGTAAGAGTCTCATTTTATTATTTTGGTTGTCCCACCCAAATGATCTCATTTCCTTTTTTGGACACATGGGACCCACCCACACCCACTAATACAATTAAAACATGGAGCTCATACACCCACTAATACAACTATCCACTATACATTAAATAATAATACTCATTAATCCACGTGCTCAAAAGCAAATGGGACTCTTACCAAGGGACGGAGGGAATATACAATTATGAATAAAAACATACTAGTATATAATTATGAACAATAATGTATACACTTTATTAGTGAATTTTCTGTTTGTTTTTTTAATAAGAAATTAAGTGTAAAAAAGTATTTCATACAATTATTAAGAAACATGTATACACTAATGAATAAAATATTATACACATATAGATGCTAATTTTTTTAATGAAAAATTGAATGTAAAAAATGTATAAAACTATTAAGAAATATTTATACAATATTGAATAAAAAAATTATACACATATGGGTACACAATTGCATCCGGATGCACCGGATATCAACTCTACAAATATTTACCAAAAAAAAAAAAAAAGCATGAAACAAAGCTCTGTACTCAAGTACTCACCACCCACCAACAAGGTTGCATGGTCACACCGACCAACAAGGTTGCATAGTCAACCTAACCACCACCCACACTAAAGTAAAGATGTAACATTTTTTTTACACGGAGATTAAGGAATATAATATTTTAATGAATATTGGGTTGAGGATATAATATTTTAATGTTTAGTGAGTAGGTGTGTTAGAGTGTGTGTGGGCTCATATGAATAGATTAATTGTTTTGGATGGGTGCATTTGCTTAAAAAGGAGATGTGACAACTTATGTGGGACAACTCAAAAAGGAAAATATCACAACTTCTGTGGGACGGAAGGAGTAATGCTTATGGAAATTCATGAGAATTTGGACAAATTACATGAAATAAGAAACTGTCGAAACATTATCAATTGCATTTGTCTTTCGTACCCAGTGGCATCAAGTTAGAAACAGTTGAAATCAGTCTTTTTCTGCAATTTGGAGGATTTTTCAGTTATCTTTGACGGATTTTGCAGTTTTCGTATATTTGGAGATTTGGAAAGGAGGGTTGTTATGATGTGTACATGTATACTCTATAATTTTTTAGGGACTCATAAAATTCAGGATAAGAGCTAAGAAATCATGGCGATTGTATAGCATTTCAACAACTGACACGCGCGGGGTGAATAGTAATTCAAAACATCCAGCACTAAGGTTAATGAAGGAACCAAAAACCTTACCAATCTCAAGAACTGCGTAGCGCATGTCTGCAACAATTAACTAATATTTATAAACAATTTTAGATTTATAAATGATACTCCCTCCGTCCCACATATTTTTACTTACTTTCCATTTTGGACTGTTCCACGTATTTTTACCCATTCTATTAATGGTAAAAATACATAATATTTTATTATCTACTTTTACCTATCCCAACAACTTTAATTATTTTTTTACACTTTATTCATCATTCTCAATAACTTTATTTACTTTTCTTTTTAAATTACTAATTTATCCCCACTTTTTCTAATATTATAAAATGAGTAAAAATACCCGGGATGCAGGGAGTAGATTAAATTGAAAAGTCCCAAGCATGTAATTCTTTAGTTCCATATCAAAAGTAATTATATATATATATATATATATATATATATATATATATATATATATATATATATATATATATATATATATATATATATTGAGTGTAACTTTGTAGTAAATTATGATCACCGTAACTATTATTAATACTCCATTGTAATTATTAAAGTCTTAATTTTATTAACACTACATTGTAATTAGGCAAAGAAATCGTCTCACAAGCTGTGCGAGACACATAAAAAGTGATAGTATCACAAATGAAAAAGTGATAATTATTTAGTAAATTATTTTATGAACAATTTATAGTATAAATAAAAATTGATACTCACATCTTATAGTAAAAATGATAATTAATTACGAGAATGTAAAATGATCTGCAGACGTCACAAGACTTCGTCATTGTAATTATTATTACTCCACTATATAATAAGAGTATTGGATTAATGGAGTATATAAAATTTTAAATAATTTAATTTAAATTTTTTTAATGGGATGGTATATTAATATAAGATTTTTTTAACGATTTCAAACCATTTAACATTTTATTTTTTAATAAATAATTAATTACTAAAGTTCTTAATTAATATTAAATGTCAAGGAAAGAAAATAACTTCTTTTATTATTATATAATTATAAATAGAAATGTCGTATAAATAAAATATATATATAACTCTTTTAAACTACATATAAAAATAAAAAAATATTAATTCCTTAAATTGTGGAATAAATAATATCGGATGGATCACATTACATTATTATTATTTAAAAGAATAGTGATTTCAAATGTGATCGGGATTTCAACTGATTAAACGTACCAATTACAAGATCAGTTGATTCCATTCTTAATCAATTTCATAATACAACATGTAGTCGACTAAAAGTTCGACCTGACCATTGGTCAGGTTAGCCCACCTAACCATTGAGTTTCTCATTTAAATGATAGACCCAAGTTCGATTTTCATTGGAGCTTGCTGAACTAACTACTAGCTATACTAACAACTATGTCTCATTTTGGGTTTTATTTTATGAGTGTTTCATTTGAAGGCTTAATGTTAAGAGTTGGTGTCTTGTGTTCCAGGTGCACAAAGTATGTAAGGATATACATTTTAATTAATAAGGGTACAACATTTTGTTTTAAAGAGTATATACTTTTCATTAATATTTTTTATTTTTTTCAATATATAAAGGGCACATGTCTTTATATTAAAAGTTATACTCCCTCTGTCCCACACAAAGAGTAGTGTTTTCTTTTTGCACGTGGATTAAGGAATATTATTATTTAATGTGTAGTGGGTAGTTGTATTAGTAGGAGCGTGGACCCCATATTTTAATTGTATTAGTGGATGTGTGTGGGTCCTATATGTGTAAAAAAAGAAAGAGAACTCTTTGGGTTGGACGCCCAAAATGGAAAAAATGAACCCTTTGAGTGGGACGGAGGAGTACAATTTAATAGTAAAGGGTATGGACGCACGATCTGCCCTAGGACACACAAGTTTTTGCTTAATTTTAATTCTTTTTCTTAAATTAAGGTTTATCATAATTTTACTTTTGCTAATACTCATGTACACCTACGGTGCGTACAATTACGGTGCACCCACTTTTAGAAACAAACTTCATCCGTCCCTAGGTAAGAGTCTCATTTTATTATTTTGGTTGTCCCACCCAAATGATCCCATTTCCTTTTTTGGACACATGGGACCCACCCACACCCACTAATACAATTAAAACATGGGGCTCATACACCCACTAATACAACTATCCACTATACATTAAATAATAATACTCATTAATCCACGTGCCCAAAAGCAAATGGGACTTTTACCAAGGGACGGAGGGAATATACAATTATGAATAAAAACATACTAGTATATAATTATGAACAATAATGTATACACTTTATTAGTGAATTTTCTGTTAGTTTTTTTAATAAGAAATTAAGTGTAAAAAAGTATTTCATACAATTATTAAGAAACATGTATACACTAATGAATAAAATATTATACACATATAGATGCTAGTTTTTTTAATGAAAAATTGAATGTAAAAAATGTATAAAACCATTAAGAAATATTTATACAATATTGAATAAAAAAATTATACACATATGAGTGCACAATTGCATCCGGATGCACCGGATATCAACTCTACAAATATTTACAAAAAAAAAAGCATGAAACAAAGCTCTGTACTCAAGTACTCACCACCCACCAACAAGGTTGCATGGTCACACCGACCAACAAGGTTGCATAGTCAACCTAACCACCACCCACACTAAAGTACTCCCTCCGTTCAATTAAAGATGTAACATTTTTTTTTTACACGGAGATTAAGGAATATAATATTTTAATGAATATTGGGTTGAGGATATAATATTTTAATGTTTAGTGGGTAGGTGTGTTAGAGTGTGTGTGGGCTCATATGAATAGATTAATTGTTTTGGATGGGTGCATTTGCTTAAAAAGGAGATGTGACAACTTATGTGGGACAACTCAAAAAAGAAAATATCACAACTTCTGTGGAACGGAGGGAGTAATGCTTATGGAAATTCATGAGAATTTGGACAAATTACATGAAATAAGAAACTGTCGAAACATTATCAATTGCATTTGTCTTTGGTACCCAGGGGCATCAAGTTAGAAACAGTTGAAATCAGTCAGTGAATCATCAGGGATTCAGGGGCATCTCCATTGGGCTTAATAAAGCATTCCAGAAGCTCGAAAGTCGAACTCATCCGCATCCTCAGGTGCATCCTCTTCTTTTGCGGTGAAAGTGAGCTGAACTCCCCTAGTTACGGTCAAAACAACGCTCCATATACACACCAATTTGTGTGCTTTTCCAATCTGCAAAGAATTATCACAGAATGTATTAGAAATTGTGTAGGGAAGAGCAGAAAATACATTACCTTTTCAGTGATGTGATAGACAAGAAATTTTGCTACATTTGTATACAAAAGGCATCTATACTCCCTCTCATGCACCCCAACGAAACTACCGCCCCCAGGGCTCTCATACACCTTTTAATCGAGTATGGATCTTCTGTGTCACTTTGGTATATTGCGCTCAAGAATGTTCGAACCCACACAATCTTTATCTTTAGGAATGAAAAGGAGGGCATCCACTAGGCTAAGTAGGTGTATAGAATTTTCCCTATATGCTAATTATTACTCCCTCCGTCCCACGTATTTTTACCCACTTTCTATTTTGGGATGTCCCACGTATTTTTATCTATTCCATTTTTGATAAAAATACTTAATATTTATACCTACTTTTTACAATCCCAACAACTTTAATTACTTTTTTACACTTCATTCATCATTCCCAATAACTTTATTTACTTTTTCTTTTTAAATTACTAATTTATTCCTACTTTTTCTTACATTATATATTAAAAAAATAACACGTCTTAATCTCCGTACCCGTACAAATTGGTGAAAATACCCGGGACGGAGGGAGTATTAAATTCTCAGGGGCCCAGTGCCCCCGGGCCCAATGTACGTCCGCCCCTGCTTAGGGACAAAGATTGAATTTCTCCATCTTGCCACGTGTCATTCTCTAAAAAGATGTTATACTAGAGTGTCATATGACATCCCGTTTCCTTAGCCCTATCACAACATAATAATCACAAAGACTCGGTAACACAAATTTTAACATAAATCATTAAAAATAAGAATCTCCTACTCCGCCATTGAAAAATTTTCAACGAATGGAATAAGGAAATCAATTGGCAACACATTTATGAACTTATCAATTCAGAAACCCAATTTATTACGCAGTTTCAATTAATTTGTTCATATTCACAAAATCTTCAGTTAATAATTTCAATCATCTGGAATTTGAAATAATCGATTCAAAAAGTACAATAAGTGAGTTGTTGGTTGTTGGGATCAATATTGTCTTCCCAATTCCAAACAAAGAAATAAAAAATTTTGGAAGATATATATTTGAGACTATATTGTGATCCTTCCCACTTAATTAGTTGGGGGGATAAATTAAGTATATCATTAGATATTTTGGTTTAATTTATAATTGGGGGTATATTAGATATACGGTTATATGATTTTGTATCTCGGTAATATTAAGTAAATAGAATCTAATTTCTTGTAAGCAATTCCGTTAAGATACAACCGCAATCAACCTCAAAAATATTCATAGATCCGTTTTAAGGCGTGACAATCAAACTTGCTATGTTTAAAATTTACATGACCACAAATCAAATTTGAAGAAGCAATATTTATATTATTTACCCAGAGTGGACAGAACAAGAGGAAGGCAAAGTCCATCATCACAATATGAACACCCATATTTGGAATGCTACCCACACACCTGTAGTTTCAGTTCAGCCAAAGCATACATGTATGGTGGGTGGGATTTATAACATTATAGATTGTACCTCAAACATCACATATATTAATTTGGCTCCTTTTTTTTCCAGTCATAGTCGTCCAAGTTTTAATCACAACACATCAAGACGCCCTACGACCGATTTTGAGATGGCATTCGATCGGATCCTGCATGCCTCCGAAAGCTGGTGCTTCTGATTCCACTATCAGATCCACCAGCTTGTGGGTGGAAAGGTGCCCATATTGAGTCTCTATCCACTGGGAAGGAGGGCTGGTGATCCCGTTCCCAAGCATGATAATGATCGCGGGCGGAATTTTCAGCTTCTTGGAAGGCTCTTCCCGATGGACTCGATGAGAAGAAGTAAAAGCCTGAAGACTGATCAGATGATGAGGCGATTGGCGCTACTTGAGCCAAACCCCTATGGCTGGTAGGTCTTCTTCCACCTGATATTACAGAAGCACGTGCTATTGGTATACTGGGGGATTGCTGAAAATATGCTTGAACAGGACGGTCACGGGGTCGAGCAACAGGACCAGGGTAAGGTGGAAGCACTGATGAGGTGACAGAGCTGGGAGCTCTACTAGCAGAGCTGTCATATTGCAAGCCAACATCACACAAGTCAAGAAATATGGTACTCTACTTTTGATGGAGAGCTCTAAAACTTGTCTCCCCTAACACGCCTAGTTATTTAGACTCGCCTACACAAATATTCTAATTTCAAGTCTACTGCATCAATAGAAATTATTCATGTTAGCCTAAGTTTTCTAAGGTACGTAATGGTACTCACCAATGTATCTAAGACTTCAAATTGTAGAATTTCCACTCCAAAATCCAATATTCGTCCTAGAATTATTCAGAACTCTGGCTTGGTGCTTTCCCTCCCACCTACTCTTAAACAATTACATACATATAATCTAAATCTAAAACAATAATGTGGCAGACTTTCCATACATGATTTAACGCCAACAGTCAAAAAGCTGTCACTCCAATTTTCTAACAAACTCTGACATACCCCTACAATCTCTCCCAGAAACCTATCACCTGAAAGCTTTCCCCAACCCTACCAATTTCAGACCAAACATACTTCATTCTTGTTTACATTAAAAATAGCAAGACGACAAAAATCCAGCTCCAGGTGGAATTTCCCACCCATTAAGCCAGATTTGGCAAAATGACGTAAAAGTGATACTACAAGTACAATCTCCAAAATTTTTATATACTAACCTGTGACCGACAATGAAAGGATGCATTCCGGGTCTCAGGATATCAGAATTCCTAGCTGTTCTCTGGGTCACTGATGGAACAGAGGGTTGATCCGCACTACCAACCCGACTAGTTGCAACGAATGGGGGAGAATGGTCCCAACTGTGGTAATGGGGATCCATGGAAGGGAAAGGATAGGTGCTGGGGACTTCACTATGAGCAGACAGACCATTCCAATGATTGTTAAAACTAGATCCGTCAGAGACGTTCCCACTTGATGTTGAACTGGACGGATGAATTGGACCAAAATATGCAATATATGGGCAAGGATGAGTTGTGGATGACACAGGTGTATGTTCAGCGAAGACGGCATGATGCCCAAGAAGTTCATGATCTAAAAAGAACAAACTATTGTTACAAAAACTAGATGTAAACCTTAGTATTAATTTAAAAGTAAGAAACCTTACATGCACTTGATGGAAAATCTCCTTCACTGCAAATACAAGTAAATAGCAAAGACTTATTAGCTGAATAACTACTAATGGAAACCCTCTTTCAGGAATTTATTTACGCATTTAATTTAAAAAATACAATGGCCAACAGGGAATAAACTTAACACCAACAATAAAAGAGACATAAAGCAAAAAATATTCAGAGACTGACTTTATCAAGGCAGCATACTGTTCAAAAATGTGAAGCAACACCAGAATTTTCTTATCCACATTACAAATAAACCAGGAGTAGCAAGTATACTACTGGACTCTAGTATCTAATATTGGTACTGAAGAACTATAAAAAATATTTAGGAAAGAGCAATTTCAAAAGTGTTACTGGAAATGATAAGAACGAGCTCGCTATCTTTGTAAATAAAAAATTTCCAATGACATAAAAAGAACCTAGACAATTCCATACTTAGAATATATATTTAGAATAAAAAAATATGCATCAGAACCATAAACATCTGTAATTAAATATAATGACACTCATAGATTACATCATTAATGTGCCAATCTACACTTCTGGAATTTATGTTAAGACATGATTGAACTTTGCATTGACTTCAAAATCAGGATATCTAAATCCAATTACATGTGAACTAATAAAAGCAAACCACTAACATTTGAGTTGACCATACTTCATATAAAGTTCAGGCCATGGATTTATGATTGTAACAAACATGTTTACGCTAATTCAACAGTTCAAACTTCAACGAGAAGAAAATACCAGTAAGACCAATTGACCAAATAAAATAATCAATTTAGCAACTTGTCTGGAACAATACAAGGCTCTACCAAGTCCATGAAAACTAGCATAAACATGAAGCTTGTCAAAGAAATGGACCACCCAGTAGAATATTACACACCTAATGGTGTCAATAGGCTGTTGATTCACTAATGTCTACTTTCATAAAAAAACTAAAACCTTCTGAGATCCCAGAAGATTTAGTTAACTTAGCACACATATACAACAAGCTTGGATACATTGTTTGATGGATACTTCATCTCTACACAAAACATTCTAACACTGTTCATCAGGTGAACAAACTCCAAAGCAAATAATATATATAAAAACTGTTCATAAGCGGTATCATCTATACTTTGATACAAACAATGAATATTTTAGCACTGAAATTAGTCAAGAATAAGCACACAAGGCTAGAAGATGCTTACTCAAATGATAAAGGTAGCCGAGTTACACCACTGAATGGACACCAATGAACTCCAAATGACTGCAAAATCCAAGCAAAAAAACAGTGTCCACAGTGATTACAGACTCTGAATTTCTCAGCTAAATTATTTA
Source organism: Pogostemon cablin (assembly GCA_023678885.1). Classification (NCBI taxonomy): domain Eukaryota; kingdom Viridiplantae; phylum Streptophyta; class Magnoliopsida; order Lamiales; family Lamiaceae; genus Pogostemon; species Pogostemon cablin. The sequence goes on from CM042999.1 coordinate 4,730,361, forward strand.
AAAAAATATACAGAATAATTGAACACATGAAAAACTCAAATGCCTTTTCAAAGTATTCAAAATAAAAACATAAACAGATGATAAATTAAAAACCAGATTGTACGATATCAAAATTCGGATTATCATGGAAGGAATCCAATCTCATTTTCTCTGGATCCTTCTCGAAGACTTGAACACAAAAGTATTCCATTAAGTACAAACAGGATACCAGGTAGAGAACTTAGAAGATGAGGTTCTCTCAACGACACTAACTCATAGGCAGTGACATCACCTATAAAAGGAAAAGAACACATTGCAACCACTAATAGACAAGATTCAGATGAAATATCAAACTTCCAATTACATTATGCACAAAGATAAATGTTAGAAATACAAGTAGATTACTCCAGGAGCTAACATCAACATGGATATCCAATGAAAAGAATGGAGTGAGTTCAGTGACATCACCTATAAAAGGAAAAGAACATATTGCAACCACTAATAGACAAGATTCAGATGAAATATCAGACTTCCAATTACATTATACACAAAGATAAATGTTAGAAATACAAGTAGATTACTCCAGGAGCTAACATCAACATGGATATCCAATGAAAAGAAAGGAGTGAGTTAATATATAGATGGACCCATGTCAATCAGTGAGTAGCAACATTGGAGCAACCATATGATGCTGCATTAGGAAATCTTAGTTTCAGAAATCTATAGACTATTTGATATCTATAAAAATCCATCAAGAAAGAACAAAAAATTTTCCACTGGTCATATTCGTCACATTTCATTCCTCCCATCATTACTGATATATATATATATGTATGTATGTAGGTTCTTATCACTACATAGTTGCTTCCATTTTCTTGGCTTCATCTTTCAGCTTATACTGAATGTATTGTTTTATTTAACACTGGAAAGAACTTATTATCATTTAGATATTTACGAAAAGACAGAAAAATATAGTTCTGTACATTGATCTTAAATAATTGGTGCCTGGTGAAGAAAAAAACAGCAACAAATAAATATATTACGTAACAAATATACATACATAAATATTTTTAAATCTAATTTTGCACACAAATAAATCCTGGTTCCATCCTTGTACAACATGCTCATCTCGATAGAGGTGAATGGGTACCAACCTCCAGATCTGTGCTAATGATGATACCAGTTCAAGTCAATACCTATCAAGTGGTACATATATTTTTAGGAAAACTATGCAAATATATCCCCATTCTGCTATCCAAATATTTAATTTTTGGAATATAAAATCACGCTTCAATAAAATAATGTATCTATCCCAAGTTTCGTGTTTCTTAATATTAAGTATCTACGAACATATGGATGATATAGATTTGTAACTTTTGAAACGATGTAGCATTATTATTTTTTTTTTTTTAAGTGAAGTTATGATAGAGGAAGAAGGTATATAAGTTATTTTAGTATTTTAATTTCAAGTCAATAATTTCCTTAATTTAAATGATTTAGTTTCCTAATTTCTATTCCTGTCATATTAGTAATTAGGGTTAAGGTTGTGATAACCTATTTAAATACCGTATGTTACTGGAGTGAGGCTTGTGTGCGCCGGGGCGCACGGGAAATACATTATGTCCGCCTTTAGAATTTAGTATTATGGGTAAGGGTACATTGCTTTGGTCTAAAGGGTATACACTTTAATTAATAAAGATACACCATTTGTTCTGAAGAGTATACACTTTATTAATATTTTTTATTTTTCTTCAGAAAATAAAGGGTACACATATTTATACTAAAGGGTATACAATTTAACACAAAATTTCAAAGGCGGGCACACACAAGTTTTTGCCATGGTACACATCTTTAAACTAAAGGGTACACAATTTAACACAAAATTCTAAAGGCGCACGGAATGTGCTCCCGTGCGCACACAAGTTTTTGCCATGTTATTGTAGGGAAAATCATCAATATGAAACTATCTATTTGCAGCCTTTATTGGTTTGTGGCAGAGTTCACCTCTGTGGCCTTCTTTGAAGGATTGGTGGCAGTGAATTCCATTCTCCATGGCCCACTTTAGGGATTATTTTCCGTGTGTTTTATTTATTTTATTTATTTATCGTGTGTGCATCTCTATCAAATTATGAAAAGAAAAGAAATGCCGATACATATTTGTATATTTTCCAAAGGAAATCTGAATATGATAAGAGTATTACATTTAACACAAGAAACAGCCAAAAAGACAGAAGGCAATTAGCATTCAAAAAGTTTTGGTTGCTGATTTCAAATGTTCCTAAAAGTGGCACTAAAAAGGGAAGAACAGAGTCTAAACTGAGATATCGTGGAACATAAATGGGTAGCAGTAACACTCATGCAGACACTAGGAAACAATATTTCACTAGGCCAAATAGTCCAAACGGGATCTTCATGGGTTAAACTTGAAGCATCCATAAGAAACAAAATCAAACAGTTTTATCATGAAATAACTGAAAGCCTATACCAAATTTATTGAGTACATGATAGCAGGGATTTGGAGGGCACTAAAAAGGGAAGAACAGAGTCTAAACTGAGATATCGTGGAACATTAATGGGTAGCAGTAACACTCATGCAGACACTAGGAAACAATATTTCACTAGGCCAAATAGTCCAAATGGGATCTTCATGGGTTAAACTCGAAGCATCCATAAGTTAACTTTAGAAACAAAATCAAACAGTTTTATCATGAAATAACTGAGAGCCTATACCAACTTTATTGAGTACATGATAGCAGGGATTTGGATCCTCTCCAGTACTGCACTCAATTTTGAGGATAGAGATAGACACAAATGTATGTATTATGAGGAGAGAGAAACACAAAGGGCTGGGTCCCATGAACAAGTGGGACCCAAACTATCTCTTTCTCCTCAAAATTGAGTGCAATATTGGAGAGGACCCAAATCCAATGTCATGTAAAAAAGAAGGTAAACAATAGCTCTAGAGCAGTACGATATCAGAAAATAAGCTGATGAATAACACATCAGAAATTCACAGTCTCATCTGAACAGAAATTATGATCTGCGAGAAGATAATGATGAAGAGTATCAATGCTGAGCTCATGCAAATCACAAAAAAATAAAGTAAGCATTCATGAAAGAGTGTAATAAAAGGTAAATCCCAATCAACAAAAAAATAAGAAAGTCCTTACAATCGTAATGGATTAGGTTAAAAAGCTTACCATTTCAGAATAACTTAGATCATACAAATCATCATCATGAGACAAATCATCCATACTAAACTCAGGCAGAGGACGATTGCCATTAGCATATAGCCATTGTCCTTTCTCAATTTTGCGACAGTTGGGACATTGCATTGTCCCCTTAATATTGAATGCCGATCCTATACAATCTGCCATATCATATACAGTGAAGTCAGTGTATAGTAAAACAACCCTACACACTAACACCTACACAAATCTCATTCATGCTTACATGTTGCATCACATGTTACAAGATTCCAAAAAATACAAGAAAACATAAACAAGACTAATCAAAATCTGATTCAAGCAAAAAAATAAAGATGTATACAGATGTAGCATGTGTAAGATGCCAATAGGTTTATCAGATAAATGTACAAATACTAGAGACCTACCTCACGGATCAACCTTAATCCTGTAACTCTGCTGCCTTAATAATTAAGATCACTAAACAACTACAACTACCTATTCTTTAGTTAATACTAAGTTATGTTATTTGCAGATGATATAGTTTAATTGATGGCATATGAGGAGTAAACACTAAGTCAAAAGTTTAGAGAAAGGCATATGACATAAAGGGGCTTTATTTATGATTAAAGAACTGGAATATCATTATAGTAATCAAAGAAGTAGAGTGTGTTTACTACTCTGACAGGGGTGGACACTCCATGATGGACCTTCGATATCCATCCAGATATGAAAGATATTAATGAATCCATCCTTTCCAAGCCAAAAATCCAGTCTGACATTTCAAAATACTGATTAGATAAACGAGTAAACGACTAATGCTATAATACTAGAAGCACTGCTGTAGTTTATGCCAAAATCCAAACCCATTGCTACTCATACTCCACTTCGATACTGACGATTGAAGACTATTATTGGTCGAACTAAAAGAAACCACAAAATCTTTTCCTTTTTAAGATGGAGCAACATGGCCTTCAAAGAGAACATGGAGATTGGTGTTTGAATAATTAATTCTAAATGTGAGGAGAACCTCACTTTAACGACATGGGGTTAAACTTGCAACTGAATAATTTATAGTAAGAAGAAGCTGTCATTTCCAAGAAAGTAATATAAAATCCAAATTCAGGTTGCCGTATTTGCCATTTTGTCCCACAGGACTGAGCCAAATTAGAAATTTAGAAATCTAAACTACTCAAAATTTGAAAATTAGGGGGACATGAATTAATACTTACAAGTCTTAGATACAACGTATATAACATTAAAGACGTTACGGAACTAAAAGTCTAAAATGATGTCATACACAGGATTCAAACTAGGCTAGAATAAAAGGAGAAGTATATCTTATGTCCTTCATACTATGTGATCATAAAATACCGCAAACATCAAAAGATATTATATACAACAACCATAAGAGTAGCAATGCTTCTAGATCAGAGCGTTGAGCAACTAAATATCAACATGAACAAAAGGTTGGCGTCATAGAATGCTGAGATGGATCTGAACACATTACAGATAGATTAAGTAATTAATGCATTGGAAAAGAAGGTGTGGTAGCCCTAACATATGAGAATATTACAGAAAGACACTTAAATGGTTTGGACACGTGCAGTTCAGTATAAACTAGAAACTAGAGAATCGCTATAACTCAAAATAACCTAAAAGACTTGGAAAAACTACAAATAAAGACAACATCTGTACAAATATTTATTAAAACACGTGTATCTACCAAATGGCAAACGTGATTACAAGGCATGACCTACATTTTGGGATAAATGATCTATTCGTATATTAATTAGAGCACATATATCTACCAAACAGTAAACATGATGATGATATATGATCTCTATAATGGTATAAAAACCAAATTTTGTTAATGTAATTGTACTAACTAGCAAACAAAGTACAAATTCCAAGGGGGAAAAAAACCTAAACTTGACAAGTGGGTTGGGTAAATGACAGACAACCTAAAACTTGCTTTTTTTTCCAATGATTTTTGGCATTAATTTCCACACTCATCACATCCATAAATGGAGACCCAGGTGTTGCAAATGTTTTAACCACCTTAAACGACCGGAAATCGCATTATTTCATCCGCCGCCATTCTTCAAAAACTATAAATAAATAATCATCCACCTAACACAAGGTAACTATAATCTCATAAACCGACGCACTCAATCACCCCACAGAAATTTTCATCACGACTTAAACAAGGTAGATGACTCGTAGACCTAACGTTCAACTGACTTAATTTTTTATTCAAAATTTCACATAGATAAATTACTCCATGCAGTGTATAATACACACCAATGTCCAATGTTGTCCATGTAAATAGATCTTTTTTACAACTGAGCTAAGATTATAATTCTAATTCTCCAACATTTTTGCGAAACCAGGTAACCTGCAACCGTAATTCAAAGAAGTGTTGAAGAATGACTCCAAACTAAATAATGGGCACAATGAAAACACCTAATTCCATAAAATTCGTTATATTCTGTCGAATTTAAACCCAATTCGAAGCAATATGCTATCTTAGCTACAATAAAAAACATATCTTTACATCCTCCCCTCAATTTGAGATTACAGCGGAGAAGCGGTCAACAATTTCAATGCAATCAAGCAGATGAAATCGGTTAGATCTTAACCACCACCTAACGAATTGTAAAAATCCATAGCTCACCAAGATGGAATTGATGGCCACATTGAAGCTTAGCCCAAGATCTATCCCCGTTATCCATCACCGCGTCCAAGCAAATCGAGCAGGGCACTGCCGGTACTGACCCCTTGCCTCCTCCACCAACATCACCATCGTCGAGAAGATCCGCACCGCCCAAACCCATAATTCAATATACAATCACCAATTTACAGGAACTCTCAACACTACGAGGATCTAGCGAATAATGCTAGGTGAAATTTAAATTTAAATTAAATGGAGGAGAAGCTGAATCATAGACGAATTAAGGTTAATAAGGAAGATTAAGTTGAGTTTAGGAAGGAATTTGGGGAAACTGCTTAGACGAAAGACGGATGAGGAAAAACTGTGAACCACTTTTTCTGTTTTCTTACAATTTTCCCAAAACTTCTCCCGTTGAATTTGGGGATTTCCTTTTTTACATTTTATTTTTTATACCAGAGACGAAACGGGGTTATGAAGGGGTTTTTTACACCAAACACACTAAATCTCTTCTGACAACTATACCCCTCAAATTCTTTATTTTTGAATTATTACACTCTGTACTCTTATCTTTATCTCATTTTTTATTTTAATCTTAATATATATATGTAAAGCACAATTGATACATTTCAGAAAATATAAAATTTTCCCACTTAAAAAGTCAGTCTACCAAATTAGAAAATATTTTAATATATATCCTGCCATTTATTTTTCAAATAAATTTCAAACACCCATTAATAATTAAATACAATAACTAAAATTATAACTCAAATTAAAAAATATTTTAGCCCAAATTCTAATTATTTATTTCTCAAATAAATCTCAATAATCTATTAAAATAATTAAAATTATAACCAACATTACATCTCCAATTAAAATAAGTTAAAACCAATTATAAATACAGCATATATACATACATAAAAATGTATTAAAAATTAAAATTATAACCAACACTGCATATATTCAATTAAAGTAAATTAAAAGCAATAGTTAATACAACATATGTATAAAAAAACGTTCTTTGTATATTATAATGAATTTTTCAATGAGACAGAGTATGCATACAAGTAGTTAATATTTAAATAAATATGAGTATCCTTAAATAAGCATTTTCTCTAAATATTGTCATTCCTAAATATGTAAAAATTGATGTTATGAAAAAAATAAAGTATGCATTATACGATTTAATTAATAAACATAAAATTACATTATATTAACAATAAGAAAAATTACATGTATATATTATATATAAATTATTAGGATTTTATTTATAAAATACATAAATTCATATAAATAAATAAATAAATAAATATTATAATCAACGTAAAAATAAAAAAATTAAATATAAAAAATAAATAATTGTATATTGCAATATAATTTTTTCCGTGCAACGTACGAATGAATAAAATCTAATAAAAAAGCATAGCGTATCCACTTACTTTGGGATCTATGTATCAGTTTAAATATCAATGAGTTAAATTCACTTTTGACCCTATAACAATATGATATTTTTTATTCTATTCCAAAAAAATATATTATTTTCAATTTAGTTTTGTAATTCCCTATTATGACCCCAAAATCAGTGGAAATTGAATTTTTCGCCAGGATTTTACACATACGACGCATGTGACCTCTCAATTTTGGGCTTTCCGATGATTTGGAATCAAAATCGACCAATGTCGGAGTTATGAAACTAAATTAAAAATGATATCCAGAATAAAAAATTTTCTATTGTTTTAGGATCAAAATTGAATTTAACTCAAATATCAATTATTCATATTCACACTCAGTTCCATTTATAAAATTTGCTAGTATTATTTATTATGATACATGTATACATCTCAAACCAATTTATCAATACCCACCTATTATTACTTATACTTACTCATACTTACTCATTTAATATTCATATATATTATTTATATGGGTTAATTACGCCAAAAGTCCTAACATTTTCGCGAATTTTAAATTAGTCCAAATTTTTCAATATTTATAAATAAATTCTCGACCTTTAACCTTTTTTCAAATCAAGCCACCGGGCAGCGGGAGGCCTGCCCGGTGCTGACGTGCCCATCTCTCTTCCACGTCACCTTCCATGTGTACAAAACGACGTCATTTCAGCCTTTCGCATGTCAAAAAGTTAATTGCATGAAAAGTCCCAACCTTTCCGCCAATTGCGAATTAGTCCAAACTTTTGAATATTTTGCAAATAAGTACCCAACTTTAGCCCGTATTGCAAATCGAACCACCGGACAGCTGGAGGTTTGTCCGGATGCTGCCGTGTCATTGTATAAGTCAAGTTACTCTATATTTATTAACAACACAGCTTCGTTTTGATTTTTTAAATTAAAATTTAATATATATCTAAAAAAACGTCCTCATATATCACACATTAACATTATCTATCAAAATCCGCCATGTGAGAAGTTGTGGAAGACAACTTCTGAATTTCGATTAGATGATCCATACGATAATTGTTGTTGCTATTAGAACAATTAGAGAGTAGAAAAAGGTTTTGGGGACAATAATAGTGATTAATCAGCTCCTTCAATTCTGTGGCTGATCTGTTCTTGGCCTTAATCATGCAGAAGTACATTGTCGGGTTTTCTCTCCCCATTTACTGCCGTGATTCATATTTTGATCGAATAATGTTAGTGTGTGATATATGAGATTTTTTTTTTGGAAATTTTAATAAATAAAAAAATCAAAACAATGTCCTTTTATTAACTAGTGTAGAGTAACATGGCATATACAGTTACACGTCAGCGTCCGGGCAGCCCTCCACCCGGTGGTTTGAGTTGCAATACGGGCTTAAAGTTAGGTACTTATTTGCAAAATATCTAAAAGTTTGGACTAATTCGCAATCGGCGAAAAGGTTGAGATTTTTCATGCAATTAACTTTTTGACATGTGGAAGGTTGAAACGATGTCGTTTTGTATATGTGGAAGGTGACGTGGAAGAGAGATGGATACGTCAGCACCGGGCAGGCCTCCTGCTGCCCGGTGGCTTGATTTGAAAAAAAGGTTAAAGGTCGAGAACTTATTTGTAAATATTGAAAAGTTTGGACTAATTTGAAATTTGCGAAAAGGTCAGGATTTTTGACGCTATTAACCCTATTTATATTGGTATATTTTTATTGTTTAAATTAATATTTTATTAAAAATTATACTATTATTAGTTAAATACAACTTATAACTATTAATAAAATCTATGAAATAAAACTTATAACTATTAATAAAATCTATGAACAAGTACTTGCGGGTATTGAGGCAACACTAATCATACCCATTTCAAATAAATGAGATTTTATTTCACTATACATACATGTCCCAAACTCGTTTAGAATTATCAATACCCATTTTAGTAGGATTCAAATAGATTGGATTTCTGAAAATACCAATTCTATTACCATCTTTATCCTTAAATTTTTTTTAAAGAATATTAAAATAACTACTCTTTTTTATTCTTTTTTTCTTTTTTTTACAATATAGTAATAAGTACTCCCTCAGTCCCCAACTTAATTTCATACTTTTTATTTTCGTACCCAACTCATCTTCACATTCATAAAAGGAAACAACAACAAATCCAATAATTTTATATAACAATTTAATTTTTAAATTGCCATCAACACCTCATACACATAACATCCCTTATAAATTAATCTCTTCGTCCCACCAAGTTTAGGTTTGCATTTTCCAATTTGAATTTTTTCCAAATTGTTTTACATTTCATTTTTGTCGAGTGTGGTCCAAACAAATAATTAATTATTCTATATAGGGCCCACATACATCACTAATATAATCATTCACTACATATTAAACATTATATCTCTCAATCCACCATCCATTAAAATTAAAATACTCCATCCGTCCCGTTACAACGTACGCGTTTACTTTTTGCACGTTGATTAAGGAGTATAATATTTAAATGTGTAGTGAGGTGAGAGAAATAATATATTAAGTGGGTAGGTGTATTAGTGTGATATGTGGGCCCATAGGAAGAGAAATAATTAATATATGTGGGTCCTCTTTACCAAAAAGAGAAATGCACACTTTGTATTGGGACGGACCAAAATGGAAAAACGCGCACGTTTCAATGGGACGGAGGGAGTATTATATATGTTAATCTACATGAAAAAAAAACATAAACTTTAATGCCGGATGTAAGGAGTATTTATTACTTAAAATTATCAATTTATCCCTTAAAAATAAATCAAAAAGCAACTTTTATTAATATTCGTGAAAATTAAAGTGTGAAAATAAATTAGGGATAGAGAGAATATTTCTAAGTATTACTCTCTCCGTGCACCCATCAATATCCATTATGTACACATTTTTTTTCTTTCATGTGACATTGTGACTATTAATATTATTTTATATGTAGGGTGTATTTAATTATGATGTGCAATTTTACATATTTATCTTACTTTATAAAGTAAAAATATGTCATAAGTTTTTACGATACTAAGAAAATTTATTTTCTTTACTTGTTATATTGATTTTTTATAGAATAATAATATATTCTCTTCGTCCCAATTACATTTTACATTTACTATTTCATGTTGTTTAGGAATTTTTTTTAACCAATTTTATTGACTTTTGAAGATATTTTAGTATTTTTAGTCTTTTAAATAATAAATAAAGTAAAGTTTAAAGTAACTATGAGTATGAGGAATGAATGACAAATTTGATATTACAAACTTTTGAAGTTTTTGCATAAAGTGTTTTTTCTTTTATAGAGTGTAAGACAAATAAATAAAAAAGGTATGAAGGGTTCAATGGATATGTAGTATATAAGGAGCTCGGATTCTCTGTGTCATTTTGGTACATCATCTCCTGTGTTACACTATTAGATGGACGACACGTAGAAAAGAGAAACTATACAATAAAGTTTAAACCCTAGGGGTAATGATTGGATTTATTTTCCCTCTTATGTGTCAATCACTTAATGTATGACACAAAAAATTATGCACGAAAATGGCGTAGAAGATACGACGTAGTATATAAGTAATGCTATAAATTACGCTAAGTGTGTCAAGAAAATGACGCATTTTATATTAAAGTGAATAATGAAATTATTATATTCGGTGTTTTTATCATATTATGACTGTTAATAATTAGGATTGTTTATAATTTAATGGAACAGTTGAGAATAAATTTTTTTCACAATGTAGAATAACTCATATATATATATATATAGGGTGGTAGTAATTATGCACGTGAATTTAAATATCACACAATATGGTTGATTCAATACATAATAAAAGTAGGGTGTAAATTAATCGAGTCTATTCGAACGAAGAGCTATTCAACTTGAAATATTATTAAGCTACAAATGATCCTACAAGAAACTGTCTGATTACCGATGGAAAAATCCGTCGGTAAACTATGAAAAATTCGTCGGTAACTTAGTTACCGACGGATTACCGACGGAAATAATTCTGTCGCGAAAACCTTTTTAGCGACGGAATTTAAAATATGTCGGTAATTACCGACGGATTATTTCGTCAGTAAAGAAAGATATCCGTCGGTAATCATACAATACAAATTCGTCGGAAATGATAATATAGCGACGATTTTACCGACTGAATTTTCTGTCGGTAAAATTACCGACGGAAAATTCCGTCGGTAAATTATGTATATTTTTATAATTTTTTAAAATTTACTGACGAAATTTTCCGTCGGTAATTTAAATTTAAATTTACCATATTATATTTTAAATTTAAATACCCATAAAACAATTAAAATTTCATATTAATAACCCTTTCAAAACACTACTTAATATAAAATTATTCATCTAATATAATATTTAAATTATAAAATCTCCACAATCCAAATTCACCACAAAATATTCAATTCTAATAATTCTACTAAAGCATGGATACAAAATATTTGACTAAATGATCTTCATAAAAAATTCCCAAATCGGCTTCAGCATCAACATATACATCAGTCTGCAGTTGATTGGCATATCGAATCCCCAAGAGCAATTGATTATTTTTGTTCCTGATAGTGTAAAAAAAAGTCATACAACACCCATTAGCCAAAATTTACCTTTTTTTTAATAAAATGGAAAGAAATAGTTTAAACACGAAAAACAACTAAGCTACTTCATTTACTAAATCCACCAAGAATGTTGTAAGATTTCAATAAATAAAGGCTTGAGCATACGGACTGCTACTATACTGCAAAAAATGAAGTTCACATATTACACACTCATGATGCCATCAGACAAAATTTTGTAATTTATGCATTAGATGAGCACCTACATAAAAAACTGGAGAAAAAAATTAAATAAAAAAAATCTAAATATTAGTTATCTAATATCACTAAACGAGAGATCATATATTTGTTGCACAGGGTAAGCCATAAGAATTAGCTGATGGCAAGATATAGAAGTAAAACGATTTCTCAATCTATTAGTCACTTTAAAAACATACATGAAACATATCTCAACTCTCTCATATCAACAAAAATGTATCTTGGAAATGACAAGTATGAGAAGAGGAGAGAATCCAAAACTAAAAGATAACATTAAGATGAAGAAAATGGTTCAAGAACAAAGTCAATGATGCACAACACATACTGATGAAACAAGTTATCTCAAATCGATTGACGAAAAATATTCTCTATCACTTTAACTAGTTGCACACTAGATTGAACAAATCTACACAAAAGCAGAGATAGTAATCTAGTTTGTCAATTTGTCAATTAATTAAGCTGTTAACTAATCAAAACTCCCCGAATCACGAAAATTCCCAATTTATAAAGCTGTTGACAGAAGCGAAATGACAGATCAGACATTACTAGGCATGTCTAATTTTATCCCCAAACGCAGACAATTTATTAAGAGGATACAGGCAAGCTCTGATGGATTGGGGGTAGGGAGGACGTCTTTTGATCACTAGCAACACTAGTAGTAAAAATATTCCCAAATTCCTAATACTAAGCATATCCAGTAAGTTTGAAAATTTTATGCAAATGAATTAAAATATTATTAGTGGAGTTTTGAAGAACCAACCTGCTACCGAGGGTCGGTCAGATGGAAAATCCCCACCTTTTTCAGCAGAGCTATTCATAATTAAAATAAAAGGGGTCAAAATGAGCTTGGAAGGCTTATCTAGATCAAGATAAATAGTTATAAATAAAAAAACTACTGAGGCAATGAGACAGCATGCAGTCTAAAGAAACTACTATAAATAAATACTGTCTGAAGAAACTACTATAAATACTGTTGAATAAATTCAATTGATCGGATTAGCAAAATGTACATGACATATCTTCCAGCCTCACGCATTTTTCAATGATATGGTGACTAGATAAATTCAATTGATCAGATTAGTAAAATGTACATGATATATCTACCAGCTTCATGCATTTTTCAATGATATGCTGACTTTCTGGAAAATTCTATTTTGCGAAATCGAATAAATTTAGGGTTCCAAACAACATACACAAAAACAAAAAACACGAACAAACACAGAGAGTTGTTGAGCACAATGAAAAACATAAAGATTGAAAAAAAATCCTATTTTGCGAATAAACTTAGGCTTCTAATAACATATATGATAGGGGTTTTCTCAACACACAAATTAATCCTCAAGTATAAGGATATCAATTGTAGTCGCGAAGATGACCAAGTTACAATATCGAACCCACGGGACGAGTAAATATCAATTTTGTGATCTTCTAGTATATTTTAGACTATGTTGGTAATTGTAAAGGTTTAATGGATAGTAACTTCTAATCGAATTAACAAAAGAAATAGCAAAAGTAGAGAGAAGTGAGTTGTGATCGGTAAGAATGATAGGTAGTTCATTGGGTCATCCAGTTTCACTAGCAATTCGTATTTTCGTATGATGGTGTCCGACTCTGCCCTGTGGTTTGTGGACGCATCACTAGACCATGCAAGTTTACTCTATAGACACAAGTAAATATGCGCTTGACACGTGTGAATAACATCGGAGCAAGAGATATGCTTCACCCCCCTTTCTAGGTACTATCATAATCAATTATCTTCTACGTCTAGAATCTAACCCGATTTGATCTCCCTTTTTAGGTACTATAAAGTTATACTCTTCGTACTATTCATCAACCCGAATTCAATTCAATTCATGAATATTCATATAAGACAGTTCTAATAATACTTCGGAATCCCTTCACTTAGAATCATAACAATAAACCCTGCTCAGTAGTGAACGCACTCAATCAATAACCATGTTATGTATTCAGACTCTACACAACGATCATTGATGCACAAAACGACTATGAGTATGGATTAAATATGCAATCTTATATAAAACAAACCACAGGTAGTGTTGTACGGAGTTTTACACACGAAACACGAATTACATCATGAAACTTTCATAACCCTAGAACTACCAAGGTGGTTCTAGTCCATGATTGATCTAGGAACAATCATGGTTAGATTAATCATTCTTACTTGAACCTTCAGTGAACCTCTGTCACAGCCCTCCGAATGGATCACCACCTCTACTCTTGTCTCTCCTACGATTGACGATCAAAAGCTCCCTTTATTCTCTGTATGAGCCTCCTTTTATACTTGTAATCACGTCTCTAGGGCTTGGAATGGGCTTTCTAAGTGATCTCACGCGTTTCGGCCTCGAAAATCCGGATAAGGTAAGTTCTCGCACACAGGTTCGACCACGTCAAGCAGGTCGAACCCCGAGCCACAGGTCGAACCCCAGGTCGAACCCCGCTACTGGAAGAATTCTGCACAGGTTCGACCTTCTGGACAGGTCGAACCACTTAGGTTTTGGTCGAACCCCAGGTCGAACCTCAGCACTGGACAACTCTTGCTCCCGATTCGACCAACGGGCAAGTCGAACCCCAACATCGTGGTCGAATCCTCCTTCTTGCAAACTGGTTCGACCATGGTTCGACCTGATGGCCAGGTCGAACCAACTGAGTCATGGTCGAACCCTTCTCTGTATTGTCCAGCAACGTTGGTTCGACCTGCTGGAGAGGTCGAACCCTCCTCCAGCCAGGTCGAACCCACCTACTTCTTGGGCGGTTCGCGTGGCTTCGACTCCGTCTCTTCGATTCTTGGCTCTTTCACTCCGTTTTTGCTAAGAAAACACTCAAATAGCTCCACTAACATATGATTCATGCTATTTCACAATATATATAGGTTTTCCACCTATTTCCACATCAAAACTCTCCAAAACTAGCACAAAACATAGCGCCAAACTTGTGAATTTACACACTCATCAAACCCCCAAACTTACATGTTGCTCGTCCCGAGGCAACCAATTTAAACCACAGGAGTCGTGTATAATTCAACAAGATCAAGTACAACACATATTACACATGCCACTTCATTGAATCAAACAAGAATTACTTGCATCAAATATGTCACTCATGTAAAATCAATCTAATCACACACCATTCGGAGCACTAAGTAATCTCACTGACAAGATAAGTCTTTACTCTCATTCACTCGTGCGTGAGGCACTATAGGCTAGTATAAACACTCATATCAATTCATATTCACGCGTAACCATAAGCTTGGCAAAGGTCTCAGAAATCAACTTACATTAGATTAACACTAGGATCACAAAGGACTTGTTTCTAGGTTGTAATGTTGGCTCTTTGGAAAGGGTAGGAAAATTTGATCATAGTAACTTAATACACTAGTAGAGAGTTACCTTGGAGGTTCTTGATTTCCCATTCGGCTTCATATACTCCTCCAATTCTTCTCTTGCACTTGCAATTATCAATTTTTCTTCTCTTCCTTGCATCAACATCATTCTTCTTTTAATTGCTCGGGTACCAGTTATAGGCACTACCCTTCTCGAACATCATTCGGCTGTTTCGTAGAAACTTCAAGCCCCATGTATAAGCAATTCGGGGTACCAATTTTAGGCACTATCCCTAACAAGATTTAACCATGCATATTTCTTACCGAACCTCATTCCATCTTCCCTTTGTTCCACACTCATTCACCTTATTCTCTCTACCAATGGATAGGGTATTTTCAAAGCTCAAATAAGGTAATTAAAGCTCATATATCTGGCTTGCCAAAGAAAAAGCTTTTAAAAGGCTCAAACAGGGCTACCAAAGATTTATAAGATCATTAGGAAAGGTGAAATTTGGCTAAGTGACTCAATTAATCAAAAATGGCCTAAGATCATATCCTAATATTTCATCAATTGTAAGTTTCAAACAAGACTCCAAGCCAAGTTCTAGAATATGTTCATACGAATGATTCTCTCAAGAATAAACTATCATGATTAATCATGATGAAGGCTCAAATCCTCACATAGGTAATCAATTCCTAATACTCCTCATAGCACATAATCAAAATCAATTCCTCATGAATTCCATATACTTAACAAATTATTCATGCTCTTTCCAAATGAAAATAAACACGTAAACATATGAATGCACATAATCAACACCCATACAGAGCAATGATACAAGATCAACTATATCAAGTACATTCCACTCACACATGAATCACACCCCAATCTGTAAAAATAAAAAGAAAAATGGGAGATAAGATGAATCGGAGAAACCAAAAGAAAACCTGAAACTACTCCTTAGGAGCATCATCATCCTCATCATCATCGTCATCCTCATCCATTCTATTTTCCACAGCTCGGCACAAACTGGTAATGTGTTTGTCCATCATATCGACTCGACTACTCACTCTACCAACACGCTCATCCAAGGCAGAATACCATTCGTTCAGCGTGGCGTAGTTGGCGTTAGCGAGCGCGAGTTGCCTGTTCGTCTCTTGTTGTGTAGCTACCACCGCGATCAGCTGCTCATGAATTAAGCGAAGCTGCTCCCGAGTACCTGGAACTGCTCGCCGCTGCTGCGGTTCTGGAGCATGCTGAGGCGCATCGTGCTGCTCTCCTTCCGGAATCTCCATCTCCGGCTGCTCCTCTACCTGATCCTCCTCTTCAGACTGCTGTGGCTGAGGTGGACGGAACTCTCCTCGATCAACAATCTGCTGTAACTCAGCCATCCTTCCCTCAGCACACATCTGTGCTACCGCTCTCCAATCACCCCCCGACTTCGCTGCCACAGATAAAGCGGTGTGTCCTAGAGAATTCATTAGTCTATTCCTTGCTTCCCGAATAGTTGTCAAGTTGCTCACGTCGAAGGGGAACATAAATTCGAAAGGCTTGACACCTCTCGTGAAAAACCAATCTCCATTTCTAAAATGGGCAAACCCTCCCTTCGCGCACGTGCTCATAATCAAATCGGGTTCTCCTTCTACTGGTGTAACGCCGGTGAGGTCCAAATTGTAATGCTCAGCCAAAATCGTCAATAACCCTCCAATATTCACCTTTTGAAAACCAATGGTCTTGAATCGATTCAGCTGCGCAATAAAATAGGCTCCAACGTTGAACTTCACTCCGTGCAACATACACCACAAGGCATATAACTCTCCTCTAGACACAACACTGCCCTCCGAGCGGGCGAACAACGTGTTGCTTAGGATGCGGTCCATGTACCTCAAGACAGGGTTCTTTATTGCGGAAGCACGAGCCTGTCTAGTCTTGTAATCACGAATCTCCCCCGTGATCTCCCTCCAAAATCGCTTTACACCGAATGCAGCATTTTCTAAACGAGGGATCTCCAAAGGTGTCTCAAACATCTCATTGAAATCCTCAGACGTCCATCTCCTACTCACTCCACCAAGCTGAAACGTACACCGATAGGGGTATCCAAGCGGGTCCTTCTCCATCTCAAACGAACAAACCACTTCCGCTGTAACATGGAAGTACGTCGGCCTCTTCAGCTCCATGAATCTTCGGATCCCTACTTGATCAAACATCCAAAATATATCATCCCCTATTCTCATTATCCTCATCGCTTCATCATCTTGGTAACGAGTGCGAGCTATCTTGTCTGAAACTTCTTCCCACTTCTCTTTAATCTCATCCCAACCTTGCATCCTAATCTTGAAGTTATCAGGCAAACGGTCTTGTAACCTCAGTTTTCTTGTCACTTTGTCCAAGTTTGAAGGCCTGTCATGCCTCTTCTTTGATCTCTCCTCCTCTGCTTTTCCTTTCCCTTTGCTTGATACTTGTCCCTTTCCTGAAAACAAATACTTCAATCCAACCAACAAGACAAGAAAGCAAGTATTGCACTAGCACATCACATACTCTACTCAAGACTTCAAGCATCAATGCATATTCATACAAACTATCATCTCAACACCACTTGCTTATTCAACATTTTCAAAACATCTTCAATTATACCTTCTTTAATCATCAAAACAGAACCAACAAGCATGCATTAAGCAATTCAAGTAATTCAATCAAAAATTCGACATGCTTTCCTCCATAAACTACTTTAATTCTATCAATTTCAACCAAATCAACATGCTCATTCTATGATATATTCTATATCCTTGATTAATTCACATAAAAATCCAAGTTCTATCAATAATCAATCAACAACAATCCAAGAAACAAGAATTCATATGAAACCAATCAAAATATCAACATTCACCATGAAATTCAACCATACTCAACATCAATTCTCTATTACACATCAAATTGCTTACCTAAACCTTCAATCCTAGAGTAATTAAGTTGGAAAAAACGTACCTTGTGACTTGCCCATGGTGAAAAACCGATCGAAAACACAAAACACCCAGAAACGCGAATTCAGCCCTAACTTGCGACGAAATCCGCCCAAATCCGCGACCAAATCGATAATTCAAGGTGTAATGTTGTGTAATCGGTGCGAAATCAAGTGTAATTGAAGAATTTGTGCAAGGGTGTAGAGGTTCGAAGAGGGTTCGAGGTTTGATGTTTCGAAAAAGTGATCGAACCCCTCTGAAAATTCGAACTTAAAACGCGTACCTGGCTTGGTTCGACCTCGGGTTCGACCACCTGTACTGGTCGAATCATGGATGGCGAGGTCGAACCTCTCTTCTGGACAAACAATCTTCTTGGTTCGACCAGGGGTTCGACTTGCTAAACAGGTCGAACCTTTCATGAATTGGTCGAACCTCTCTTCTGGAAAACAGAGTGCTTACGACTGGCGGGTTCGACCTTAGGTTCGACCCCATGATCAGGTCGAACCACTATAGCTTTGGTCGAACCTCCTCTCTGGACAACTTTCAACGCCGGTTCGACTTCCTCTGCTTTTGTTCGACCTCTGGCTCTGGTCGAACCACTGCTAGACATGGTCGAACCTACCTCCTGATTTCCAAAACTGAGTGTTCTTCATCCACTACATACTTCAAACTTCAACTCAATCTCATTAGGTATAATCTAGAGCACAACTTCAGAAATTGTTCCACATAATATCATTCATGAGTATCTCCGTATAAGAAAAACACAACCAAAAACCACTGAACATTAGGCAAATTGTAAAAAATCGTCACATCAAAATCGATTAAAATTTCAACATGGCCGCAAAAACCAATTCCCCTAACAAACAATACAAAGAAAAGATTATACTCTTAATGCTTCAATGAGGTAATAACATCACACCCCCCCCAAACTTAGTAAAAACGTAAGTCGAAACTAAGTTTGAAAAGAGATGTAATTGCCTATTGGTAAGCATCTTAAATACAAAAATTTCTTACTCACACAAAAAAATAAAGCAATAAAATGGAAGGGCAAGCCCCCAACAGGCGCTCATGTTTAACGTCGTAGAGTCACGACGGTACCAAATCAGAACAAGGTATCATCAAAAATGACACACGCATCATCCGGCGACCTATAATGCTTCAATCGATGCCCATTCGCCGCGATAACGTCACCATCTTTGTCAATAAGCTCATAACTCCCCCCTCCTAAGGCTCGATGAATCATGAACGGTCCCGTCCACTTAGACTTCAACTTGCCTGCAAAGAGCTTTAAACGAGAGTTAAAAAGTAGTACCTCATCTCCTTGCCTGAACTCCTTGTACGAAATTTTAGAATCATGCCACCTCTTCATTCTTTCCTTATAAATCTCTGAATTCTTGAAAGCACGACTCCTAAACTCATCCAATTGATTCATGTGAGTTAGCCTCAACTCCTTCACATCCCTAAGGGTCAAGTTCAAGCGACGCAAAGCCCAAAACGCTTTGTGTTGGATTTCTACGGGTAAGTGGCACGGCTTCCCATAGACAATTTGATACGGTGACATATCTAATACCGTCTTGTAAGCGGTCCGGAACCCCCATAACACATCATCAAGCTTCATAGCCCAATCTTTTCGATTAGTTCCTACCACTTTCTCCAAAATTTGCTTTACTTGACGGTTGGAGACCTCCGCCTGCCCATTGGCTTGCGGATGATAGGGTGTAGTAACCCTATGCCTAACACCATAATCCCTAAGCACCTTCTCCAGAAATTTATTGACGAAGTGGGAACCTCCATCACTAACTAATGCTCTCGGAACTCCATAACGGGCAAAAATATGTTTCTTTAGGAAAGATAAAACAACTTTCGAATCATTAACACGAGTAGGAATTGCTTCCACCCACTTCGAAACATAATCCACCGCAAGAAGAATGTAGAGAAACCCATTCGACGGGGGAAAAGGTCCCATAAAATCGATCCCCCATACATCAAATATCTCCACGACTATGCTAGGCTGCAATGGCATCTCATCTCTCCTACCTATATTACCCATGCGCTGGCATCTATCGCAAGACGCCACATAGCTCTCACTATCTCTAAACAAAGTAGGCCAATAAAGAGCGGATTGAAGTACCTTAGCTGCAGTCTTTTGCGCTCCGAAATGCCCCCCATTCGGTTGTGCATGGCAGAACTCCAGCACACTTTCCATTTCCATCTCGGGTACACATCTTCGGACAATAGAATCTGTACAAATCTTATAAACAAACGGATCATACCATATAAATGTCTCAACATCCCTACGAAATTTTGCAAGTTGGTATCGGTTGAGATCCCTTGGAATTTCACCAATGACAATGTAATTAACATAATCCGCGTACCATGGATCCATACCTTGCGCTGCAACCACACATGCTCGCTCGGCCCCTTCAACAGCCACAGCCATGATCTTCTCATCAGGGAACATCTCTTCAATATACTCGAAAGAATTATCACAATGCTCCCTAGTCTCCAACCTTGACAAGTGATCGGCCAACACATTTTCTGTTCCTTTCTTATCCCGAATCTCCAAGTCAAACTCCTGCAGTAGTAGAATCCATCGTATAATCCTAGGCTTTGTCTCCTTCTTCTCCATCAAATAACGAATCGCTGAGTGATCCGTATACACAATCGTCTTCATGCCAACCAAATACTGACGAAACTTATCGAATGCATACACAACAGCCAAAAACTCCTTTTCAGTTACCGTGTAATTCTTCTGTGCCGCATCGAAAGTCTTACTCGCGTAGTAAATGGCGCAGAACTTCTTCTCCCTTAGCTGCCCAAGCACCACACCCAATGCTACATCACTTGCATCACACATAAGTACAAACGGTTGCGTCCAGTCCGGTGTGATCAAGATAGGGGCAGTAATAAGCGCCTCCTTCAAAACTTGAAAAGTTGTTAAACACTCATCATTAAACACAAAAGGAATATCCTTTTCAAGTAAATGAGATAAGGGCTTAGAGTATTTTGAGAAGTCTTTAATGAATCTCCTGTAAAAACCGGCGTGTCCAAGGAAGGATCGCACTCCTCTTTCATTGGTCGGTGGTGGAAGCTTCTCAATTGCCACCACCTTAGCACGGTCTACCTGTAATCCCTTGGCGGAAACATAATGCCCAAGAACAATCCCATCTTTCACCATGAAATGGCACTTCTCCCAATTCAAGACAAGATTAGTTTCTTGACACCTTTTCAAAACAACAGCAAGGTTAGACAAACACTTATCAAAAGAAGAACCAAAAACTGAAAAATCGTCCATGAATACTTCCATGATCTTCTCTATCAAACCATCAAAAATCGCCATCATGCATCTCTGAAAAGTAGCAGGCGCATTACACAATCCAAACGGCATTTTCCTAAAAGCAAAAGTCCCGTAGGGGCAAGTAAAAGTAGTCTTTTCTTGATCCTCGGGAGCAATCATGATTTGATTATACCCCGAGTATCCATCCAAGAAACAATAGAACTCATACCCTGCAAGACGATCCAACATTTGATCCATAAATGGAAGAGGGAAGTGGTCCTTACACGTGTTCTCATTCAATTTCCTGTAATCCACACATGTACGCCATCCCGTAGGAATTCTCGTGGCTATCGCTTCTCCATCCTCAGTTTTCACTACAGTCATACCCCCCTTCTTAGCAACTACATGCAATGGACTCACATGGGGACTATCACTAATAGGAAATATAATTCCAGCATCCAACCACGTAAGAATTTGCTTCCTTATCACCTCTTGAATTGCGGGATTCACCCTACGCTGATTCTGAACACTAGCTTTGGCTTCATCCAACAACCTAATCCGATGCATACAATACGAAGGACTAATACCTTTCAAATCATCAAGTGACCACCCTATTGCAGACTGATACTTCCTCAAAATATCTAATAACTCCTCAAGTTGATCATCATTAAGAGAAGAAGATACAATTACCGGATATTGTGCATCATTACCGAGAAAAGCATACTTCAAGTGATCCGGCAATGGTTTCAACTCCTCTTTTCTTTTCTCCACTGGAGTGTTTTCATTATCCAAAGGCAAGTACTTCCTGGTCCATTTGACTTCTTCCACTTTATTTCTCTCCAATGCAAACCTGTCATCACCCAAAGCAAGTAAGTTTTCAAGAAATTCAATACATACCTCGTTAGAAAGTCCGTCAAGCTCCGTAGTGGGATAAGTAAGAGATTCCATCAAACATGTCTCAAGAGGATCCTTTGACAAGATCAAAGACATATCCTCCTTCACAATCTCCTCCACCACGTCAATACTATAACATTGGGACTCCATTGGCATTTTCATCGCTTTGTCCAAGTTGAAAAGTACTTCTTCTTTGTCCATTCTCAACTTCAGTTCTCCTTTCCGAACATCTATCATAGCTCCAGCCGTAGCAAGGAATGGCCTCCCCAAGATTAAAGGAACATTATCCTTATCATCATCCATTTCTAATACAAGAAAATCCACAGGAAAAACTAGCTTCTCCACCTTTACTAGAACATCTTCAACTATTCCTTTCGGAAACGTCATTGATCTATCTGCCAATTGGAGAGCAACAGTTGTCGGGGTCATCTCCCCCAAACCAAGCTTCTGAAAGATGGACAACGGCATCAAATTGATGCTTGCCCCAAGATCACATAAAGCTTGCCGTGCTGGCCCCTTCCCGATCTCACAAAGAATAGTAAAGCTCCCCGGATCTTTCATCTTTGGTGGCAACTTCTTTTGAATAATTGAGCTACAATTCTCAGATAAGTTTACCGTTTCAACTCCGGTTAAGCTTCGCTTCTTCATCAATATGTCTTTAAGGAACCGAGCATAATATGGCATCTCCATGATTGCCTCTGAAAAAGGGATGTTCAAGCTTATCTTGTTCATTATCTCTGAAAACTTCTTGAACTTCTCTTCCATCCCTTTCTTCACTAGCTTGTAGGGAAACGGTGGAGGTATCTTTGTTTTGGGAATCCCCCATTCATCACGATCAACCTTTTCCGCTTTCTCCTTTTCGGCTCTTAATCGCTTAGCTCTTTCCCATTTTTTCTCAGCTATTATGTCTGTACTTTGCTCATTCCGTACCACTGGAATTGCATCAACATCAAAAGGAACAACAGGTGCATCAAACAACACATCTCGGCGAGGTTCGACTGGGGTTCGACCAGGCTGAAAGGTCGAACCAGGACTGTATTGGTCGAACCTCTCTCCTGGAAGACTGATCTCATTCTGCTCCGGAGGTTCGACTTGGGTTCGACCAACATTAGAGGTCGAACCACTGACCCTTTGGTCGAACCGCTTCACTGTATAATTTCCATCCTTCGGTTCGACCTGGGTTCGACCTGAAGAGTTGGTCGAACCTTCGTGATCGTGGTCGAACCGTTCCTGCGTCAAAACAGAGTGCTCTGGCCGATGAGGTTCGACCAGGGTTCGACCTGTAAAGTTGGTCGAACCCTCCGCGTGTTGGTCGAACCGTTCCTGCGTCAAAACAGAGTGCTCTGGCCGATGAGGTTCGACCTGGGTTCGACCTGAAGAGTTGGTCGAACCCTCCGCGTGTTGGTCGAACCGCGGCTTAGAAAATTCCAACTTCGATTCCGGCCTCATCGGTCCCTCGTACTGCGTTCCTGACCTCAGTGTGATGGCATTACACGACTTTGGATTCTCTATACTCTGAGACGGAAACTTACCTTTTCCTACAGTTTGAGTCAATGTGTTCACATTCTCTGCAATTGTACCCATCAACAATGTGAGATCTTTCACTTGAGTGGACAAATCTCTGTGGTGATCATCAATCTTTTTCTCAAGCTTTGCCTCAAGGCGATTCACTCTTTCATCATTCTTTACCATGTACCGGTTCACAGTATCCTCGAACCCAGGCTTTCCTTCTTCCACCTTTTCTCCCGGATCAACACCCATCGGAAGTTGCACTGCATTGTTCGTATTGCTCCATGAAAATTCAGGCCTCCTTGGTTGCTGTTGATAACTACCAGATGGACCACGATTATTCAAGTTCCCTCGATAGTTCCCTTGGTAGTTCCCTTGGTAGTTCCGGTTTCCTTGATTTGGGTACCTCGTTCCTTGGATACTTTGACCCGTGGCATAATTTGCTTCCTCCAATTCATCTTGGATGGTTCCATTATTCATCATCTCTTGCTGCAAGATTGGCACTCGTTGGGATATCTCGCTGATCTGCTTCTGTTGAGACTCAAGTAGCTTGTTGATATTAGACAAGCTCGAAACGATCTCATCTTCTCTCTTAGTCTTCACCATTGCTTGTTCAACCTGAGCTACCTTTCCAAGAACATACGTACCTCTAACTCTATCAGTGGGCCAATCCCTCGAATTCATTGATATGTCTTCAAACAATCTCTCGGCCTCAACGGATGACTTTGTAAGTAATGCTCCATTAGAAGAAGCATCAAGTAGCACTCTTGATTCACAGTCCAATCCGTTATAAAATATACTGATATATTGGGCTTTAGATAACCCATGTTGAGGACACTTCCTGAGCATGTCCTTGAATCTATCCCACGCTTCATGAAATTTCTCTCCCCCACTGATAGCAAATTGGTTAATATCTTGCTTCATCTTAAACACCTTCGAAGGTGGCATATACCTCTCCAAGAATCTTAACTTCAATTGCTCCCACGTGGTGCACTCAGCTGCATTAATAGTATCGTACCAATCCCTCGCCTTTTCAGTAAGCGAGAATTTGAACAAAAGGATCTTCCTAGCATCTTCATGTTCTCCTACGTTTTTTTGAGTACTTGCATAGCCCAAGAACTTGTTCAGATGCTGCTGCGGATCCTCGAAAGACCCTCCTGAAAAGGAGTTCCTTTCTATCATGCTAATAAGAGCGGGATGAAGATCGAACGCTGTGTTAGTTCCCCTTGCTCCTAAAAGCTCATAATTTCCAGCCCCATTATTTCTGAAAACCTCACGGATGGCTAGATTATCCGGATTCGCTGCCATGTTGACTGTTACTACTTCCAAATTAACTTCAGTTGTAGCCTCAATCGCTTGCGAAATCTGCTCGTCAACCTCAACTCCAAAATTCAGAGCTTCAGTTGAGTCTATTGCCTTTGCCTTGCTCTTCTTCTTTTTCTTCTTTCTTGATGATGCTCCAATCTCAGGATTATACGGTTCAAGATTACCTTTCTTTGATCTTGTGAGCATACACCTAAAACGAATAAGAAAGAAAACAACAAAACAAGGTAAATAGTCCTAATAAACTAGAAATAATACAAAAAAAAATAGTTTACGCCGTCCCCGGCAACGGCGCCAAGAACTTGATAGGGGTTTTCTCAACACACAAATTAATCCTCAAGTATAAGGATATCAATTGTAGTCGCGAAGATGACCAAGTTACAATATCGAACCCACGGGACGAGTAAATATCAATTTTGTGATCTTCTAGTATATTTTAGACTATGTTGGTAATTGTAAAGGTTTAATGGATAGTAACTTCTAATCGAATTAACAAAAGAAATAGCAAAAGTAGAGAGAAGTGAGTTGTGATCGGTAAGAATGATAGGTAGTTCATTGGGTCATCCAGTTTCACTAGCAATTCGTATTTTCGTATGATGGTGTCCGACTCTGCCCTGTGGTTTGTGGACGCATCACTAGACCATGCAAGTTTACTCTATAGACACAAGTAAATATGCGCTTGACACGTGTGAATAACATCGGAGCAAGAGATATGCTTCACCCCCCTTTCTAGGTACTATCATAATCAATTATCTTCTACGTCTAGAATCTAACCCGATTTGATCTCCCTTTTTAGGTACTATAAAGTTATACTCTTCGTACTATTCATCAACCCGAATTCAATTCAATTCATGAATATTCATATAAGACAGTTCTAATAATACTTCGGAATCCCTTCACTTAGAATCATAACAATAAACCCTGCTCAGTAGTGAACGCACTCAATCAATAACCATGTTATGTATTCAGACTCTACACAACGATCATTGATGCACAAAACGACTATGAGTATGGATTAAATATGCAATCTTATATAAAACAAACCACAGGTAGTGTTGTACGGAGTTTTACACACGAAACACGAATTACATCATGAAACTTTCATAACCCTAGAACTACCAAGGTGGTTCTAGTCCATGATTGATCTAGGAACAATCATGGTTAGATTAATCATTCTTACTTGAACCTTCAGTGAACCTCTGTCACAGCCCTCCGAATGGATCACCACCTCTACTCTTGTCTCTCCTACGATTGACGATCAAAAGCTCCCTTTATTCTCTGTATGAGCCTCCTTTTATACTTGTAATCACGTCTCTAGGGCTTGGAATGGGCTTTCTAAGTGATCTCACGCGTTTCGGCCTCGAAAATCCGGATAAGGTAAGTTCTCGCACACAGGTTCGACCACGTCAAGCAGGTCGAACCCCGAGCCACAGGTCGAACCCCAGGTCGAACCCCGCTACTGGAAGAATTCTGCACAGGTTCGACCTTCTGGACAGGTCGAACCACTTAGGTTTTTGGTCGAACCCCAGGTCGAACCTCAGCACTGGACAACTCTTGCTCCCGATTCGACCAACGGGCAAGTCGAACCCCAACATCGTGGTCGAATCCTCCTTCTTGCAAACTGGTTCGACCATGGTTCGACCTGATGGCCAGGTCGAACCAACTGAGTCATGGTCGAACCCTTCTCTGTATTGTCCAGCAACGTTGGTTCGACCTGCTGGAGAGGTCAAACCCTCCTCCAGCCAGGTCGAACCCACCTACTTCTTGGGCGGTTCGCGTGGCTTCGACTCCGTCTCTTCGATTCTTGGCTCTTTCACTCCGTTTTTGCTAAGAAAACACTCAAATAGCTCCACTAACATATGATTCATGCTATTTCACAATATATATAGGTTTTCCACCTATTTCCACATCAAAACTCTCCAAAACTAGCACAAAACATAGCGCCAAACTTGTGAATTTACACACTCATCAATATAAAAAACAAAAAACACAACACAGAGTTGAGCACAATGAAAAATGAAAAATATAAAGAATACCTGGGGTGAGGCGAGTCGTGAGCTCACACAAATTGAAACGCAACAATACAGAGAAGGAATTCACCTCTACATTTGCATCAGCCCGCACTCTACATTTGCATCAGCCCGCAGCAAAATTAGGGTTCATCCGAATCTGAAATTGAGGGAAGGACGAGGGAACAATACAATAGGAAAAATGCTATAGTAAATCTGGTAAAGAGATAAAGGGGGCGAGAAACTTACAGTATTGGGGAAGATCTTGGTCGGCGGCGACAATGTGATTCTTTCCGACGGCAGGAGCGTCAAGCGGAGGAGCAGATCTGCGCACGAATACGGCTGTTCGCGAACTAGGTAAGAAGACTGATGGCTGGTGGCGTGGCAACGTGATCGACGGGTGTCAGCAGCATTTTTGGCTGTGGATCTGTTGCGGCGTTCTTTTTCGGCAATGGTGCAGCGACTCGACGGACTGAGAGTGCGGCTGCCGATGAAAGATATTTTTCGGCGAGGACGAAAGTAACCAGCAGCGATAGTGAGCAGCGGCGGAGTGAAAGAGAGGCGGAAGAGGAGTGGAAGAGTTTTAGGGTTGGAGGATTCAAAATGAAGGCAGCCCTAATAACTTTTCTAAGGCAGCCGTAATACTTAAAAGAAAAAAAAAATTATGTTACCGACGGATTCCGTCGGTAAATTAAAGAATAATCTTTTTCACAAAAAAAAAAAAAAAAAAATTTACCGACGGAATACATCCGTCGGTAACTTTAAAAAAATTTAGACTTTAATTTACCGACAGATTTAATCCGTCGGTAACTTAAAAACTAATTTATTTACTTTTTAAAAAAATTATACTATATTTACCGACGAAGATATTCCGTCGGGAAATTAAAAACTCAAATAAAAATTATGTTTTATAAAATTTATTATATTTACCGATGGAAAATAGTCGTCGGTAAATTTTTGGGATTTAATCCCTCCAAAATAATGACAGATTTACCAACGGAAAATAATTCGTCGCTAATTCCGTCGGTAATCCGTCGCAAAAATCGTCGGAAATTTCATTTGATGATTTTTTTAAAATAAATCATATTAAATAAAAAAACATCGGCAATCCGTCGGTAATCCGTCGGTAATCCATTGGTAATTACCGACGGTTTTGTTCCGTCGGTAAATCCGTCGGTATTTCGACAGTTTCTTGTAGTGATATATGTTTGACCTTGTTTAATAAGCAATATCGAGCCAAGTATAAATGAAGATTTATCGTGCCAAGCTCAAGTAATTTGATAATTTTATATTTACATTATCTATTTTCATAAATCGAGCTTGAGCTTTTGATTTTATTGAACATAAAAATATGTTCAAGTTTGTTTGATATTTTTATTAAAACAAGCTCAAACAAGCTTTTAACGATCGAATTGAGTACTCAGTACTTTGATTTGATTTCATCACTAAATAAAACTATATTACACTCTTTCCATTTTTCTTAAATGGAAATAATTATCATTTTAATTTATATATACTATATCGAATTAGGACACAATTTTATTTATTTATTTATTTATTTATAATAATAATTATTATTATTATTATTATTATTATTATTATTATTTCATTGAGATTTTCTAAACAAATAATTTTGTAAAGATACTTTGAATTCAATTTTCTCATAATCATTGAACACGTAGTATTCCATATTTTATAATTTATTAATACTAAAAAAAACTACATTACTATAACTATTATGGAAATCAACAAAATTGTTAAAAAAAAGTGTTTTTTTAGTATAATGTTAAATTGTTCAATAAAAAAGAATGGAGAGCGAAATTATTTTCGAATAAAATTATTACTATTTTTTTAATAATTATATATATATATATATATATATATATATATATATATATATATATATATTATATATATAATATAAAAAATATCACATAAAATATACTTAAAAATGTTAGGATGTTGTTGGGCGTTTTCTCAATACACAATTTTAATCCCCAAGTATGAAGGATGCGATTGTAGCTTTGATAAGCGACCAAGTTATATTTATCAAACCCAAAGGACAGTTGATTAACAATTTATTATTATCTAGACTAGAGAAACTATTATTGGCAATTTAAGTTGAGAATAGTTGTTAAATTAAAGAACTAATAATAAAATAACGAATAAAATAAAGACAGTAGAGATAAACGAGAGTTTGACAGTGAGAAGATAAGTAGCTCTTCGGACCATTCAGTTTTACTAGCTAATCTCCCTTCCGTATATCAATGTTCGACTCTGTCTTATGGACTATGGACGCATCACTAAACTATGCAAACCTACTCTATAGACACAAGCAGATAAGCATGTAACACGTGTGAATAACTTCGGAGCAAGAGATATAATTACACCCCCTTTCTAGGTACTATCAGTATCAATTATTTCCTGTGCACTAAGTACTCTAACCCGATATGATCTCCCTTTATAGATACTATATAATTATCCTATTTATCCTACTTACTAACCCAAATTCAATTCAATTAATAAGTATTTATATAAGATAGTTCTAATGAAACTTCGGAGTCCCCTCACTTAGAATCATAACTTATAATCCTGCTAAGCAGTGAACGCACTCAATCAATACCCAAGATATGTATTCAGACTCTACATAACAGTTAATGATGCACAAAACAACCCTGAGTATGAATTAATAAAGCATAGTCTCATATAAAATAAATCCACAAGTAGTGTTGTGCAGAGTATACACACGGAAGTTCAATTAACTAGATAAAAACTTTCATAATCCTAGAACTACCAAAGCTGTTCTAGCCCATGACGCTTCGAAGAACGTTCATGGTGATTGGATAGATCTTACCCATAGTCTTGAAAATTACAAGAAAGATTAAGTTGCGAAGTAAACCCTAGAGATGGGCGCCGTCGCTTATCACTCCTTCTTGAATCTTCACTTGGTTCTCACTTGATTCGCTGCACGAATCTCTTTCTACTGCTCTTGCAGATGGAGTTAGGGTTTGCATGTGGTGTAGGATGGATGTGGAATCTAACTCTCTTTTTGGTGTGATCGGCACCCCTTTTTATACTTGTTACTTCTCCTTATGGACCCTTACTGGACTTTTTCGTAGAAAACACGTACATGCACCTACTAGAGGTGAAATCCCAATGTTTTGAAGCTGATATGTCACCGTTCGACCAGACTTGGCATGGTCGAACTGAGGTCGAACGACATGTTTGTAAACTGAACTTCATCTCTGCTTGCCGTTCGACTTGACTTCATTTGGTCAAACAAGCTCTCTTGGTCGAATGACCTCTCTGTAAGTTGATGCGCTTCCTGTTTGACTCATCTCCTCCATTCGACCAAGCTTATGCTGGTCGAACAGTCTCTCCAAGTCGAAAAACACCTCAAAAAATGTGTTTCCAATTCCGAGCACTTCAAACCTATTTTCCTGTACAAATATGCTCAAATAACCTCAGTAGCATCTGATTCGTGTATTTTCCATAAATATCCCGATTCATCTTGATAATAGACTAAATCATACTCAATTTTCACACAAATTCGAGCTCAAAACACGTGAATTATCACTCTCATCAGATGTATGTAGGAGTTACATTCATTTTGGTCCTATAACAATATAATATTTTTTATTCTATTCAAAAAAATACATCATTTTCAATTTAATTCTATAACTCTTCACATTGATCGATTTTTACTCCAAAATCACCAGAAAGCCCCAAATTAAGGGATTACGTATGTTGCACGTGCAGAATTCCATCAAAAAAATTAATTCTGGCAATTTGTGGTTAAAATCAGCCAATATCAAAAATTATGAAACTTAATTTTGAAAATAATATATTTTTTGAAATAGAATTAAAATAGTTTTTTTATGTAAACAAAAGTGAATTTTACTCCAATTATAAGTGATATATTTGTATTCAAAGTCACAAGTGAATACATACGAGTCAATTGAAGATAAATATATGATTCAATTGAGTTATTTGTGGATTAATTGAGAAGTAATATAGAAGCAATATATATATATATATAT
Source organism: Pogostemon cablin (assembly GCA_023678885.1). NCBI lineage: Eukaryota > Viridiplantae > Streptophyta > Magnoliopsida > Lamiales > Lamiaceae > Pogostemon > Pogostemon cablin. The sequence continues at coordinate 4,761,809 of CM042999.1, forward strand.
ATATATATATATATATATATATATATATATATATATATATATATGTTCGATTGCAGTACACTTGGTGCACCGATGCACCTAAATGATTTTAACCATTAAATTACTTTTAATTTAATCTCCACCATTAAATAAAATAATAATTAATATTTTTTTACAAAATAACTACCCCCTACTCTACTTTAACTTATAAATATTTAGGTGCACACCAAAATCATCCTAAATTTCAATTAACATTTAACTCTATTGGAAGAGGGAGACACATACTCCCTCCGTCCGCATTCAAGGGTATCATTTTTCCATTTTGGGCGTCCGCCCCCAAGGGTCTCATTTTCTTTTTTATCCACACACACTCACTAATACAATTAAAAAAATTAGACCCACACCTCCACTAATACAACTACCCACTACACATTATATAATAATACTCCTTAATCTCCATGCCCAAAAGCAAATGACACCCTTGAATTCGGACGGAGGGAGTATTTATTTGATAGAAGGATATATGTGATATATGTAAAATATTATTAAAGCATATTTATTATACAGATAAAATATATTAACAATGACTTCTATAGGCCAGTTTTTTTTTAAATTGGTGGAACCGGAGAAGTCTATTCCAAATATTAAAATGTGGGTCAAACCCATTTGTAATGGATAACAACTGTCATATTCTCCTCCAATTAGATCTTAACCAAAAGAGGCTTTCTCTCTCTTCCCTTCTCATATCCAAACGAGAAGACTGAATTTCTTCTCTCAATCATCTCTCTCTATGGATTTTTTGCAGTAGCAAACACAGATGATTCTGGTTGCGACGCAGGGCGGTGGATTTCCTCCTTCATTCATCTCTTTCTCTCTTGATGGACTTTTTATCACCTGCAAATAGCGGTGAATTCCGGCAGTGACTACGGCGCGGTGCGGTGGTAGACTCGACGATATTGATTTTCAGTGGGATGGGACCTCCTGACAGATCTTGACGATGACTGCGGAAAACTCCTAGTGAATGTACTAAACAGGGGCGGCGAGAGGTGGAGGAGTGGTGGACTTACTTCTCCCAGGCAGTGCCGGTGCCGTAGAAGGTGGATGAGAGAAAGTGGATAGTGGCATGGATATGGTGGCTGGTATCGGGGGAGAGGGGGGGTTATTGAGAGTGAAGAAAAAAATGAGGAGGATGGCGACGAGGAGGGTGAGGCGGAAGATGGGCTTGGAAGAGGCTTAGAGGAGCTTAGTGCTGTTGAGGCGACGAATGTAGCTATTGTAGTGTTCCAACTTGGTGGATTTGCTGTTGTTCGGCGGTTATGTGCCGCCGCGAGTCATTCTATAGAACTGTATTATTTTACAGTAAATAGAGAGATAGGTGTAAAGATCTGGTTGAGGTAGAACCTATATGTTATGTTGTTATTTTGAGGGTTGATGTGAGTGAGAGTTGAGAGTTTTTTTTCATTTTTTATATTACATTGATAAGTGCTTTTCCAACCCAATTATTTCTTGGAGTCACTTCAATATGGATATGTTATCCCACATATGTTGGTTGGATTAGTACTTCCTATACTCTCACGAGAGTTCCATTGTATGTGGTTCTAGAATAGTGATGGGGCGCGGACTGGTAAAATCTAGTCAAACTTGTGTTTGGATCCAATTTAAATTAATAAATTAGATTAGATTATTCCACTGAATAGTTTAGTTTTGTATTGATTACTACAACATAACTAGCATTAAATAGCACCTCATAGTAATACTTTAAATTTATATAATATAAAATGGTAACACTTTGGTTTATAGATGTATATAGGAATGATTTTAAAATTTTGGATGTGAATTTTGAAAACCAAAATTAGATTTTTAAAACCAAAAACAAACACAAAATTAAAGGCATGAGCCAAAAGGATACAACATACCTGAACCATAATGCTAAATTAAATTATTATTATGATATGTAATATTTTTGTAACACATTTTATATATGTAACACATGCATGTAACACTTTTATAATATATAACACATGTATATAACACTTTTATGTATATAACACATTTTATGTAATACTTTTGCAAAAATAACACTATAATATAACACATATACATAATTAACATTTTTAAGTAACATTTCTACATACATAAATTATTTACATAACATTTTAAAGTAATATTTTTAAAACTTCTTATTTATAAGATATATATATATATATATATATATATATATATATATATATATATATATATATATATATATATATATATATATATATATATATATATATATATATATATATATATTACCCATATTTTAAAAAAAATTACAAATTTATTATATTTAAAAAAATTGAAAAAATTAGTTTAATGAAATTATATAATACAAAAAATATATTTAATTCATTACATAAAATATATTTTATTTTAATATATATTATTTAAAATTGAATTATAAAATTTTAAAAAATATATATTATTTACGAAAATAATATCTTAAATTATATTTATTACTCCCTCCGTCCCAAAGATATTGACACACTTTCCTTTTTGGGTTGTCCCACAGAAATTGACATATTTCCTTTTTAAGAACATGGGACCCACACAAAAATAATTTATTTATTTACATGGACCCACACACCCATCACACTCACCACTAATACAACTACCCACTACACATTAAATATTATTTCTCTCACTTCACTTTATATTAAATTATTATACTCCTTAATCTCCGTGCCCAAAAAAAATGTGTCAATACTTCCGGGACGGAGGGAGTAATATTTTATGTTAACTGTTAAAATATTTAAATACAAAATTTTATTTGAAAAGAAAAAAAAAGAATTTGAAATACATAATAAAATAAATATTTAGTAGTACTTGTTAAGATTAATGAATTAGTTAAGTTGGTAAATGAAACACATTATAACTTATAGATCGTGGGTTCAAACCCAAGTGAATGCAATTTTATTTTTAAACTTTATAAAAAATGTTATATATACAATGTGTTGTAACTTTTATAAAGTGTTACCAACGTAAATGTAATATTTTTATTAAGTGTTACTGTAGGCAATTAAATTTTATTGCTTAAATAAATAAAAATGCAAAGGAAAATATATTAAATATTGATTAAATATTTATTTATTATGGAATTTAAATAAATAAATTCCTAAAATAAATAAATAATTGATATAATTATTTGAGTCCAAATCCAAGTCAAATGGGTTTAATTCAAGTTAAATGGGCTTAATCCAAGCATGTGGGCTCAATTCGGGTCAAGTGGGCCTGATTCAAAGCAACAAGCCCAACAAATCAAGTCTAGCAGACCTAATTGAATTAATTAGGCCCAGGTTAAATTCTACGGGTTTAATTAAATTAAATAAGCCCGTATCCAGTCCAGCAGGCTTAGTTAAAGGAGAAAAGCCCAACATATCTTTTGAAGGAGAAAATATCTCTCAATTGGTTATTTTCTCTACCTATAAATAAGGACATTCAGTCCTCATTCCATTCATTCTAAAAATCCTGAAAGCTTGGAAAGCTCTGAAGGAACTTGGAATCTCTGCGAAGATCAAAGTCATTCTTCGAAGATCAATCTAGAAACATCATTCAATCTGAGATCAAGGTGCAGAGCCCCTCAGATTCATCGTTTCTTCAAGTCAAGTTCATCCAGCAATATTCGTGAAGTCAACGGTATTCTACCAAATTGAACGGCGTTCTTCACAGTAAATCTTCAAGTCAACGTTTGATCCGAACAAAGGCTCGACGCCTCCGGATAAACGTTTTAAAGCTTCAAGACAACCCCGAGCTCGGACAAGCTTCATCCGAAGATCCGGCTCCAAAAGTTGAAAAAGTCAAGAAATCAACTCAAGAGAGGAATCAGAGGATAAATAGAAGCTGTTCGGGATTAAGGTGCAGAGCCCCCCAAATCAAGCGTTCTTCATACACTAAGTTCTTCGGTGTTTTTCGCACCAAGAACAACATACGACCCGGGATTAAGGTGCTAAGCCTCCCAGATCGAGTGTTCTTAGGATCAAGTACGTTTAATCCAAACAAAGGCTCGACGCCTCTGGATTAACGTTATAAGATCTCAAATCCGAGTTCGGACAAGCTTCAACAGAAGATCCGACTCAACACACACAGTCCACGCGGTCAACACAAAAAGTCAAAGTTAAGAAATCAACTCAAGAGAGGAATCAGAGGATAAATAGAAGCTGTTCACTTAAATTCTCAACTTCAATCCATATCGGATTATTTTGTAATTTCTTGTGTGTTTATTATTTTAATAAATACAATATTTGTTGTTACAAATTTTGGCACGCCCAGTGGGACAGTTTCTACCTCTCATCTCCTCTCTTCGAAAGTTTGAAAGTACAAAGTATGGCTCCTCTCAGGATTGCCATAAGAAGATCTTCTACCTTGAAGCCTTCAGAGCTGCAGACTGAAAAGATTCAAAGAACAACTCCACTCAGGATTGCGATACGAAGGTCTACTACCTCAAAACCTTTAGAGTTGCAAACTAAAGATGTTAAAGTAGTTATAAGGAGTATGTCTGAAGTCTCCTTAGAGACAAACCACGTAGTGGGGACTGTTCTCGATAAGCCAATGCACGACATCAAAGATGGTGAAGAGGACTCTATCTGCCCAACTCCTCGATCCATAGAAAGTTTGGCGTATGACTCATTCATAGCCTGCGCCATGGCAACAAATGCTTCGTCTGTCGAAGAACAACTGGCAAGCTTGACTCAATCTGTTGCTGCACTCACCAAACAGAGCCAAGAACAAGGTCTGTTGATATCCAAACTGATGAAAAATATGGAGATAGCACAGACAAGTCATGTAAATAAGAAACGAGTTGAGGATGAAGACGAGGAGGAGGACTCCGCGAATCACCATCCATATGAAATAAATCCAGTTGAGGAAGTGATACAAATTTCAGCTGACGGAATGCTCTCTATGAATCAACTGAAGAATATCGTACTAGAGACGATAAAAGACAAGTTTAAAGGGAGCTCCAAATCTTCTGTTGCTTACAATAAGCCATATACGAAGAGAATTGACAACTTGAAGATGCCAGTTGACTATCAGCCTCCTAAATTTTAACAATTTGATGGTAAAGGCAACCCATGACAACACATAGCGCATTTTGTCGAGACATGCAATGATGCTGGAACCTTTGATGATCACATGCTCAAACAATTTGTCCGCTCACTGAAAGGAAATGCTTTTGATTGGTATATCGACTTGGAAGCTAACTCCATCGACAAATGGGGGCAAATGGAAAACGAGTTTCTCAATCGCTTCTACAGCACTCGAAGGACTGTTAGTATGATCGAATTGACTAACACTTGCCAGTGGAAAGAAGAGCCAGCACTCGATTATATTAATCGATGGAGAAATCTAAGCTTGAATTGCAAAGATCAATTGTTTGAAGTCTCTGCCATCAATATTTGCATTCAAGGGATGCAATGGAGTCTGCGATACATCCTTCAAGGGATTCAACCAAAGACTTTTGAAGAACTAGCTACAAGAGCTCATGATATGGAGTTAAGTATGACATCAAGTCATTTCGAATTGCCAAGCAACAACTCTTATGAATTTGAAGACATTTCACTTGATGAACCTCTCGAGGAGGAATCACATTCAAAGAAGCCGGTGTCAATAAAGATTCAAAGAAATGAAGTTAAAGTAAGAGAAAGTAATGCACCTGATGATTGGGGGCAATGAACTATTAACAAAGTCAATGCTCCTCGACACGAGCATAAACTGTCCACATGTTATACTCCTTGATACGAGTTAAAACTATCTAAAATTTCTCAAGCAATGCTCCTCGACACGAGCATAAACTGTCCACATATTATACTCCTTGATACGAGTTAAAACTATCTAAAATTTCTCAAGCAATGCTTCCCGACACGAGCAAAAAATGTCCACATTATGCTCCTTGATATGAGTTAAAACTATCTAACTTAAATCAAATCTCTTTGAGAAGAGACAAAACTCTCTGCATGTTATGCTCTTTTGATACGAGCCTAAACTATCAAACTCAAATCAAATCTCCTTGAGAAGAGACGAAACTCTCTATATGTTATACTCCTTGATACGAGCTTAAACTATCCCACTTAAATCAAATTTTCTTGAGAAGAGATGGAACTCTCTACATGTTACGCTCCGTGACGCACGAGCCTAAACTGCATGTTACTCCTGGTCCGCATGAGTATAAACTGTGTACGACAAACTCCTGGTCCGCATGAGTATAAACTATGCACGACAACCACCAAAGGTAATTATATGTGGTTAAACTATTAATTCACCCCACTCAGATATTTTAAGTGGTTAAAGTATTAAATATCCTACTTTGTCTAAAGTGGTTAAAGAATAGTCACTCCTGGCCCGCATGAGTATAAACTGTGCACGGCACCCCCCTATCCAAATCAAATCATGTCCCTTTGAACTACGTAATGACTTGATCCTCTGCGAAGAGGTACGTAGGCAGCTTAGCACTTTGCTAAGTTCAGTCATGTCTTTGGTTTATTCACAACAAGTTTGTGGGGCAAGCAATTTTTTTTGAAGCATGAAGGAATTGACAAGTAAAAAAATTTGATAAGGAGAAAGTGGTGGTTTAAAATAAGTTCGGGTGAAGAAGCCCAAATTCTTATTGTAGCAAAGAAATCCAAAAGCTTGTGATGGTTAGAGAAATCCGAGTTCTCGCTATGTTGAAGAAGCAGTAAGTTGGGCTGTAAACTGTTAAATTAAGAATCGTTAATTGAACTATTATTTAGTTCATTCAACAGTCTCTTAATTTAGCCTAAAATAATAGGTTTGTTGTATGGAATATAAATTTGATGTGATCATGAGCTAATTAGACCCATCATATTTGCACTTCAACTTAAGACAAGTAGTTAAAATGAGCAACTAAATTAATTCATGTTTAAATTTAATTGATTTAAATCATGAATTAAAATTAGTTGGAAATTGAAAGCCCAAGATTATAAATTTTAAATTTGGTATGGGCCCAATTTACATAGAAGCAAGGAATTAATCCAATGTTGCTTTCATAAAAAGGCCCAAATTGAGAAAAGAAGGTCAAAATTAACTTTGAAAGTCAAAATTGATTTTAGCCCTCAAAATTCTCCCAGCGTGAATCTGTTTCAAAGAGGGCTTCTCCCCTTTCTCTGCCGATCGGGACCTTCGTCGATACTCGCAGCCACCGGAGACAGCCGCCAACGGTTGCCACCAGGTCTCGCGCCGGAGTTGCCGATCGGATTTGTCGCTACGAGGATCGTTGAGCTTGCCACCGAGGGCAGCAAGCGGTCGCCGGGTACAACGAGCAGCCGCCGCCCCGTGCGCACTGCCACACCTTCGCCACCCTCACTAAGAGGCGCTCCAGACACACAATCCCGCCTCCAATTCCAGCTGTTCGTTGCCGTTCGAGCACCCAGCTGAAGTAAGAAGCCATGGCCTCCATCGTCGCTGAAATGCGCTGCGCGCCACCAGTCGCGGCTGAAGGCGCGACACCGCCGATCCCTCATCGAGGATGGCGTGATGCCGCCGTTGGTAGCGCCGCCGCAATCCCTCGTCGAGGATTGCGTCGAACAAATAGCGTGGTGATAAAGCACTACACCACCGCCAATAGTCGCCGCTTCCCGCCGCTATCACTACATCGCTGCCTCCTTGCCTAAGCCTGCAGCGAACAGCCGCCGCCGATCCCTCGTCGAGGATGGCGTGCTGCCATCGTTGGAAGCGCCGCCGCGATCCCTCGTCGAGGATTGCGTTGAACAAATAGCGTGGTGATCAAGCTTGCAGCGACGCCGATCCCTCGTCGGGGATGGCGTGTAGCCGCCTTTGGAAGAGCCGCCGTAATCCCTCGTCGAGGATTGCGCCGAACGAACAAGCGTAGTGATAAAGCAGTGATCAAGCACTCTCAAACCGATGATCTCTCGGAAGGGCGAAGACGAGGTTTGGTTCTTTCGAAAAGGAAGAATGGCAAGACAATACAAAGTAGCAGTATAATGAAGAATGTAAGTATGAAAGTACAGGTGGTGACACTTACCTTGATGGTTGTATGAGGGGAGCAAATATGCAGTAAAAGAACAAGAAAAGAAACACATATATGCAAGAAGAAAATAAGGAGGAAGGAAGATACAATACCACAATCTTTTGTTGAGTTAGTAGCTTCCACGGGGAAGAGTCTGCAACAAAAAAGGGGAAGCAAATCAGGTGATGAAAGTTGCTTTATCAAACTATGATTTAGTTGGTTGTGATGTGAGAATTGGAGGGCTTGAACTCATCTTATATAGTGGTGAAGTTTCATACGAATAAGTCCTTTGTGAATATGGATTTCTCTTTGTGATAGGATATCTATGATTTTGAATATATTTTCCAAGATTTGAGCTCATCTTTAAAGTAAAATTGAAATATGAGTTTTTGCCATGCTACAATTTCATGCGGATATTGCTTGTGAAGGGTAGATGAATATTTGAGTTTATCTTCAAGAATATTTGATATTATCTCCTTTGGATTTATGAGCTGAAGCATGGAGTAAAATATCTCTCATTAAGATATTTAATATGTGTAAGATATGTTTGAATCTTCCCCCAGATTTGTTCCAAATCATGTTCTGGTACTTTTAAAGTAAGGGGCGGAAATTGTGAATTTGGGTATTGGGCCTCAATAATTTCTTGCGAGCCCAATCATGTTATTCTTATCATGGGTACCAAGTGTTAATGGACCAAGCAAATATTGATGATGGATAGGTCAAGAAAATGATACTTCACAAAGAATAAATTGTTGCATGTTGTCCACTTCAATAGCAAATTTTAGTGAACAAAATGCAAGGAGGCATTTGTAGGCAATTAAATTTTATTGCTTAAATAAATAAAAATGCAAAGGAAAATATATTAAATATTGATTAAATATTTATTTATTATGGAATTTAAATAAATTAATTCCTAAAATAAATAAATAATTGATATAATTATTTGAGCCCAAATCCAAGTCAAATGGGTTTAATTCAAGTTAAATGGGCTTAATCCAAGCATATGGGCTCAATTCAGGTCAAGTGGGCCTGATTCAAAGCAACAAGCCCAACAAATCAAGTCTAGCAGGCCTAATTGAATTAATTAGGCCCAGGTTAAATTCTACGGGTTTAATTAAATTAAATAAGCCCGTATCCAGTCCAGCAGGCTTAGTTAAAGGAGAAAAGCCCAACATATCTTTTGAAGGAGAAAATATCTCTCAAGTGGTTATTTTCTCTACCTATAAATAAGGACCTTCAGTCCTCATTCCATTCATTCTAAAAATCCTGAAAGCTTGGAAAGCTCTGAAGAAACTTGGAATCTCTGCGAAGATCAAAGTCATTCTTCGAAGATCAATCTAGAAACATCATTCAATCTGAGATCAAGGTGCGGAGCCCCTCAGATTCATCGTTTCTTCAAGTCAAGTTCATCCAGCAATATTCGTGAAGTCAACGGTGTTCTACCAAATTGAACGGCGTTCTTCACAGTAAATCTTCAAGTCAACGTTTGATCCGAACAAAGGCTCGACGCCTCCGGATAAACGTTTTAAAACTTCAAGACAACCCCGAGCTCGGACAAGCTTCATCCGAAGATCCGGCTCCGAAAGTTGAAAAAGTCAAGAAATCAACTCAAGAGAGGAATCAGAGGATAAATAGAAGCTGTTCGGGATTAAGGTGCGGAGCCCCCCAAATCAAGCGTTCTTCATATACTAAGTTCTTCGGTGTTTTTCGCGCCAAGAACAACATACGACCCGGGATTAAGGTGCTAAGCCCCCCAGATCGAGTGTTCTTAGGATCAAGTACGTTTAATCCAAACAAAGGCTCGACGCCTCTGGATTAATGTTATAAGATCCCAAATCCGAGTTCGGACAAGCTTCAACTGAAGATCCGACTCAACACACACAGTCCACGCGGTCAACACAAAAAGTCAAAGTCAAGAAATCAACTCAAGAGAGGAATCAGAGGATAAATAGAAGTTGTTCACTTAAATTCTCAACTTCAATCCATATCGGATTATCTTGTAATTTCTTGTGTGTTTATTATTTTAATAAATACAATATTTGTTGTTACAGTTACTATATTAAAAAAAAGTGTTACATAAGACAATAGATAACAGGGACAACAGCGACACCCCAAAAAGTGTTACATACTCCCTCCGTCCCCTTGAAAGATATCAATTTCACTATTCCTGGTATCCGCTTCAAAAACATCAATTTTCTCTATTTAATAAAGAAAATACACAATATGACCCACCACTTCCCTCTAATACAATTACCCATCTTATCTATAATAATAATACTCCTTAATTTACGTGAAAAAGCAAATAAAGACCTTAGAACCGTCCACGTGCAAACATCAAATGAATACCTTTCAAGGGGACGGAGAGAGTATCTTCTATAATAACACTATTAGACTATTAGGGGCAACAGCGACACCCCAAAAAGTGTTACATATCTTCTATAATAACACTATTAGGCTATTAGATAATATTTTTTACGTGTTATGTAAGTCCATTTATGTTGTAGCGTGAAAATTTTATTATTGATTTATAAGGTTACTCTTTCCTATTAATTGAGTTACTCTTTATAATAAATTGAGTTACTATGAACAAAATTTTGAATTATTACTCTTTATACGATTAATTTATACATTATTTTGTTTTGTCAACATCTTTTAGATTATTATTTTCTATTAATTGGGTTACTCTTTGTAATGATTTGGGTTACTATGAATAAATTTTTGGATTACAATTTATGTTGATTTGATTTATTTTATTTGGTCGATAATGTTATTTTTTCTATTAATTGAATTACTTTTTGTAATGAATTGGGGTATTCTTTAAATTGATTCTCTGATTTTCTAAAAATAAAGTCGTCTATTGCAAAAAATTAAATTATATACTATGTAATATGTAAATTTAGATTACTCTTTAGACTTAAGTAGGTCACTCTTTGAAATTAATTGGATCACTCTTTGAAATTAATTAGATTACTCTTTTGGCTTGGGTCACTATTTAGAATTAAATAGATCACTCTTTAGAATTAATTAAATCATTCCTTGTTATAATTAATATTACACACAATAACATTGACAACCAAATGCCTATCATTTAGGAGATTCGGTTTTTCAACAACGAAATGCCTATTATTCAGTTTTTAATACTACATCATACTCAACATTCACAAATAGATTCTGCAAAGTTTAAATCCAAGCTTCAACCAAGTTCTGCTAAACTTGTTTTCCTAATTAACAAATTTTGAAAAGCCCATTGACTAATTAACAAACCTTTTTCAAGTTAGATTCAATTATTTTCCAATTAAAATCTTTAGAAAACGCAGCTATAGCTGGTCAGCATCCCTAAGAACCCCAACCAAACAGAATAAGGGAAGAAAAAGAACAATTTTAATTCATTCTTAAAATCTAACAGAATAAGGGAAGAAAAAGAATAATTTTAATCCATTCTTAAAATCTGGCAATGTAAAGAAATCTAAGTGATCTATAATAAACTAATTGAGCATTAGCATAATCCGGAAGGTCAATTCAGCATCCACATATCTAAACATGCTGATTAGTTGATTAGGCTTCATTTTTCAAATCAACTCTTTTTCTCTCTCTAAGAAATAACAAGTACAACCTCTCCCCAAAGCAAAAAAATGAGAAATCAATTAAGCACACTGATCGTCCAGCACCATCAGCCATCGTTAATCACTTACCGTCGGACGCACGCCACGAATTCGCCAGAAAATGCAGCCTAGCTATTTCATCACCGAGTTGCGACCTCCGATCCCAAATGCTGACTCGCAAGCTAGTGGGTTTTAGCACCGACAACCGTGCACCAACTCGTGGACCGCCGAAAATTCATCGTCTTCACAATTCTGATGAAGGAATCGAAATTTTGTGTCAGATCCTGTAGATCTATCACCAGCAATGGTGCTCGTTTCAGATTTACCACAATCTTCAAACACACTGCCACGCGAGGCTGCCACCACCATACAATGCTGCCTTGTCGAGCGCGTCCGTTACTGCCGGAGAATGCAAGGCTTAGACAGAGAGAGAAGAAGGGCTTCAGTATTTGGGTAGAGAGAAGAAGAGGTGGGAGAGAGAAGAAGGGGGCAATTACTTTCCTTATGTTCTGGTTCACGTGATTTCAGCGAGGAATAGATTTGGTAGCAGCATGTGACCCACGAAATTTAATTATGGTTGTGATTTGGATTCGGTTTCATGAATTTATTCATGGAACTGTTTGAATTTTTTTCAAATAATTACTAGTATTTGTTTAAAGGCTAAATATACTGTGCATCCACTTTAAAAATGTATACAAATATAAACAAAAACATACTCCATATAATTATGAACAAAAATGTATACAATTTAATTGTTAGTTTTTATAATAAAAAAATTGAGTGTAAAAAAATATGCAATTATTAAAAAATATGTACGTATACACTATTGAATAAAACGTTATACATATATGGATGCTAGTTTTTTTAATGAAAAACTTAATTTGAAAAAAGTATACAATTATTAAAAAACACGTATACAAAATAAAATAATATGTATACAAAATAGAATAAAAAATTATACACATCGGTGCATCCTTGCATTCGGGTGCATCTAATATCAACTCTTATTTAAAAATAAGGTTGAAGAAAATAGTAGTCTATTTGGGGAGAATTTTGCACTTTTGGTCCCGCAAGATACAAAATCACTTCAAAATAGTCCCAATACTTTCACTTTTAGTCCCAAACGATTATTTCCTTGCAAAATTGATCCCATAAGACTTCAACCTAGCATATTTAGTCCTATTCAATTACATTATTGGTCCCAAGAAATTAAATTCGTATTTTATTTTATTTTATGTCTATTTATTTATTGAATATTTATTATTATTATTATTATTATTATTATTATTATTATTATTTTGAACATGTTTTAAAAAGTAATAAAAATTTATCATTAAATAAAATAATAAATGAGTAAATAAATAAATAAAATAAGATATGAACCTAAATTTCAATAGTGTAACTTTATATCATAATTATTTATTATTATTATTATTATTATTATTATTATTATTTTTATCATTATTATTATTATTATTTAATTTTATTTGAACATATCCTTTTTTAAAACAATAAAAATTTAATATAAAGTTATTAGTCTAAATTTTTTTTGACTAAAATTGCAAAATAATCATTTTAATATTTCTGGATTTGGGTAGTGTCCAGAACTTATTATAATAATAAGTTATTATTAAAATATTTATTATTTTAAAAAAGAAATGTTAAAAAAATAATAAATAAATAAATATGATATAAAGTTATACTATTGAAATTTAGGTTCATATTTTATTTTATTTATTTATTTACTCATTTATTATTTTATTTAATGATAGATTTTTATTACTTTTTAAAACATGTTCAAAATAATAATAATAAGTATTAAATGAATAAATAAACATAAAATAAAATATGAATTTAAATTTTTGGGACCAATAGTGTAATTGGATGGGATTAAATATGCTAGGTTGAAGTTTTATGGGATTAAGTCTGCAAAAAAAATAATCATTTGGAACTAAAAATGAAAATATTGGAACTATTTTGAAGTGGTTGTGTCATGTGGGACAAAAAGTACAAAATTCTCTCCATTTGGGCACTCTGATAATCAATTAATCTAAAGACATCTAAAGCACATTTATTTTTTGCTAACTTGGAGTGCCTATCCTTCTTACTTGATGACGTGGCATAAGGAGAGTGCCTACAACACTTTCCTTTCTGTCTTTATTTTTACTAATTTTTTTTCTTTTCTATTTTCCTTTTTAATATCTTATTTAATAGTAGTATATTTTTATTCCTCAAATCTATCCCCTTTCTATTCTCTTCGGTTTCTCTCTCTATTTCTTCCCCAATCGATATAATTTTGTGATTACAATTGAACCGATGTACAAGCATATCAGAATACAAACCCTTCCTCATATTTCTCTTTAGTTTCTCTCTCTATATCTCTCCTCTTTCTTTCTCAAGTCAATACGATGCACAAATACTCATTATCAAATCTCCTATCTATTCCTATTATCGGATATATAATGGAATAGTCGTCGACCCAACACCTTATTCACCGGTTTGTGTTTATATTTTTCTGCATATGTCTAATCGATTTGTGTATTTTTTTTTCTTTTTCTTTTTTATAGAAGGATGCTGATTTCCCAATGATTTTGTGTACTTGATGGATGTTTGATTTTGTGTAAATGATGGATTCATTGAAAATTTCTTTGTACAATCAATTTTCGCAGTGATTCGTGGGATCGTACACCAGGAGTTGGGAGTTGTGCGTGAGATAGATGGATAATATTGAATTACTGGTACGAAACCCGCGTAACACGTTACACGGGATCATTGAGATATTATTTTTAAAATATATTATTGAAATTAAAAAAATATTAAAGTTATAAATTATATTAATAAAAACTTGTATAATAAGGCAAAAAGTTGTGTGTTCCCGGGACATGTCGTACACCCTTACTCTTTAATATTAAATTATATATCCTTTAGTATAAAGACATGTACTCTTATTAATTAAAATGTATTTCATTCCCTTCAGAACAAAATGGTGTACCCTTACACACTTTGTGCACCTGGGGGCAAAAGAGACTAACTCGTATAATAATTTAAGGGGTGAGTTGAATACTAAAGGGGTGTTTGGTATATTGTAAGGAATTAGAATGAGAATTATAGTGCTAATAGTACGGAATGGTAAAGGGTTTGCATTTTATAATTATATTGTTTGGTTGATATTTGGAAATGACTATTATAACGATTGATTCTGTTTGGTACTATAGGAATAAATTTTTAATTTTTACAAATTAATTTTTATTTGAAAGCAATTTTACTATTTAGAAGAGAAAATGATTATTCTATTATTTATAATTTATAATAAAAAATTTATATCATTAAAAATCTGATTAACAGGTATAGAGGCTACTATGAAATTTATAGTCTCAAAATGGAGAGGAATGAGCCATTCCTTGATTTTAAGGAATCAAATTTACTGTGCTATTTTCATATCCTCTAAACAAATAACTTATTATTATTTCATTCCCATTCTCTCCCTCCACACCTATCAACCAAACACTCCCTAATTGTTTTTTTTTTAATCTCATCTACATAAAAAGAAAATTTATAGTACTTTATAATGAGATAGATCAAAATGACAAAAGGAATATCTAAAATAATAAGGAATTGATATCTCGTGCATTTGAACATACGCGTATACCCATCTGTATTAATTTTATACAATACTAATATATATGTGTTTCTTAATAAATGTATTACTTTTTTATATTAAGTAATTTATTAAAAAATTGACAAATTCTCTTGTGAGATATTATATATGTGAGACGGTTTGTGAGACGTATTAAAGTATGCCTATTATATAGATAAAGTATACTAAATAATTGTTAAAGTATGTTTTTTAAAGTATGATAAATGATGAATTAAAGTATGATTTTAGAGTGTTACAATATGATTTATTATTGATATACTTTAACTACAAATAAACATATTTTACTTATATAATAAACATACTTTAGTAATGGGTTGACCCGTCTCACAACTGTCTCACAAAAAATCTGTCTCACAAGAGAGTTTCTCTAAAAAATTAAGTAAAAATTTGGAAAAATTTTGTTAACAAACTTTATAAATTCTCTTATTCAATAATATATATATATATATATATATATATATATATATATAGGTCATGCATGAAACCGTTTCACGTGAGACCATTTTACACTTTTTAAAATAGTTATCACTTTTGTCATGAAATGTTATTACTTTCGATATAAATTGCTATCACTTTTCATTTATACTATAAATTGTTCATGAAATAGCACTATCATTTTTTATTAAAAAGTTTACTTTTTATTTATTTTACGTAAGCCCTTATGTAAGACGGTCTCACACAAGTCTTGTTCTATATAATATGTTTTTGCTAATATGTGGAGTATATATATATATATATATATATATATATATATATATATAGAGTTGTATTTTGAATGTTATAATAAAATAATATTAATAATAATAATAATAATAATAATAATAATATCTTTTAAATTTTAAATCCTATATTTACTATTAAATTTTAGCAATTGATATTGCTATATGTATCACAAAAATTTCATCTACATCATAACACTTTATTAATATGTAACATATTTTTAAATACAATTATTATTATTATATAACAATGTCAAGTCCATTTATTCTTATTTATTGAACATAAATATTTTTCATGAAAGTAAATGATAATGGCCACAAAATTATTATTTTTAAATAAAATATTCTATTAATTTCATATATTCATATTTCACTCATTTTTTATGTCATCCAATTTTTTTGTTTATAATAATATACTTTTTTCATGCTACTCGTCTCTTTATTTTCTTAACTATTAATCTTTAAAATATGTATAATTTCCTTATTAGATTTTCGCAAAAAATACATATATTTATTATTATATCACAATATTAAACAAACATATTGTTAAAATATATGAATATGGACCGAATTTTTTTTTATTATTATTTTCATATATTCGTATTTCATTCATTAAATGATCATACTTCCCTTAAAATATATGAAGATGGGCAGGAAGTTTTTTTTATTATTATTATTTTCAGTATATTCATATTTCATAAATTTTTTGTATTTCAATTTTTTTGTTCACAATTATCCATAGAAATATATGCTAATTGATTCTCGTTTCTTTAACTACCAATCTTTAATAATATTGCTTTCAATATACAAGGAAAAATTATATGCCTATCCAAATCTATATTTTATGCTATTTTATAATTAATATTTCAATATACATGGAAAAATTATATGGCTACCCAATCCATATTCATATGCTATTTCATAATTAATATTTCAACATACATGAAAAAATTGCTACCCGAATCCATATTTCATATGGTACTTCATAATTAATATTTCAATATACATGGAAAAATTATATAGCTACCCGAATTCATATTTCATATAAAGCATACATGGAAAATTATATTGCTACCCAAATCCATATTTCATGTGCTATTCAATTGAATCTATATTTCATCAATATTCTATAGTATTTCTTTAACAATATTATCTATATTTCTTTTAACTATTTCATATTTTGTCATGGTTGGTGAAAATTGTGTGAAAATCTCAAAGTAATCTCTTTATCTCTTTTCATTGCCAAATAATTTATTCCTCTTTTCATTGATCTCTTTTCATTGCCAAATAATCTATTCCTCTTTTCATTGCCATTGATGGAATCCATTCTGAAATCTCAAATTCCCAAAGCTTTCCTGCGAGCATTCACTTCTAATAATTAGAACACATCAAACACCACAATAAAAATAAATTTGAAGCTTATAAAAAACGTGAGAAAAAAAAGATACGTTCTTCATTGCCCATTGCCCATTGATTAATCCCATTGCTGACCTTAAAGATTAATCCCATACCTTTTGCTTGAAAAAATATTTGAGTTCACGAAACTATCAAACAGTCAATTGCAGGATTTCATTTTCAAGAAATGGCTATGATAGGGGATATTATCGGGGAAATAATTCCAAAAAACTAATAAACAAATCTAGGTGAAAATCCATTAAATTAAATCACATTCACAGTAACCAAAAATGAAAATAAAAGAATAAATCGGCAAATAATGATACTCCAACAGATAAATTAATTAAACATTAAACATGAACATAAATGTCATCCAATTGAATTCACAATCCACCAAATAAATAAAAAAGGAATTAAAAAAGAGGTAATTACCTCTCCTGGCCAGCTGTGTTCCAACTCTGGGTGATGGCCAGCTGTATTCCAAATCTGGGTTTCAAAACGATGATAACTTGAATAGAACTCGTGGATTAGCCGCTAAACTCGTTCTTCTTAAATCGAGACAGAAGATTTGATTTCCCAAGATATAAACGAAATCTGATCGACAATGTATAAGCCGATCTCTTTGACGGCGACAGGGCGGAGTTTAGGGTGGAGAGAAAGGGCAGGCGATTAGGGCGGATAGAAAGGGTTCTGGTTGTTTCAGATCGAGATCCAGGTAGGGATCCATATCACAGGTACTCAGCGGACATGTATTCGGGCGACCCGAATTCCCCCATCCAGCTTACTATTAGGGTTGGGCAGAAGCCAGGAGGCGACATCGGCTTCCTCCTCGGAGAATTCCTCGAATGCGGAGGGCGAGGACTTGACGACGGAGGCGGCATTGTAGACGGGGGACGACGGGAATGCGCTCGTGGCGGCGGGCGAGGGAATTGACGGAGTGTATGTCGCGATCGCAGGTGGCGCAGAGGGCGGCGGCATCGGCTTTCCAGGTGACGGCGGAGGCTTGCTTGCGGACCTCGCAGACCCAAATGCGAACGTGGCGCGAGGCGAGCTTGTTGGCGGAGTGGATTGTCAGCGTCGACAATTTAGAGGGTAGGGTGGAGACTGGAGAGAGGGATATGAGAGAGAGAAAGGGGGCAGATTGGGATTCATCTTTTCGCTGATGACATTCGCCGGAAGGCTGCAGTTGGGATTTTCTGTTTTCTGATGATGTACGACGGAAGGCTTGGAAATTGGTGGAGCCGTGGAGGAGCCTTTACCTTTTCTTTGGCGACGGCAATATAGAGAGCAGGGGGAGAAGGTTAGGCGTGAAAGAGAAGATTGGGAAGATTAATTGTGTTTTGCGTTAAATATTTGGCCTTACAATTCATAAATTTGCAGATGAGTCCTAAAATACAGCTTATATTACAAACATGGCACCGAGTTCTTAACTAAATGAAACAAAAAAATTCTAACTTTTTTAAGGAAATGACACGTCATTTTAATTAACCTTAAGCTGCCACATCATTAAAGTTAAACCCTCTTTTAATATACTAAAGATGGATAATTGTTAGTCCAACGACGATTAATTTGGTGCTTGAAAGTAGCCTTCTTTGCTTCTCCATCTGTTCCTATGGAGCAACTTCACCAACATCTTGATAGTTGGAGACGAAATTACAAGACAAAAAAATGTTATCTTCTCGCTTCAACTCATTATTTTTGAAATCACAAATTCTTCCTTGAAAATTTTGTCGATTTTATGAACTCATTAGTTATGTTTGAATGTAAATATTTGCGCAATTTCTGGTACTGAATGCATACCATTGCATTTTCATAATGGATAAATTTGATACCAGTTTATTCTTTCACGTCCAGTGGTTGGGAATGCCACCACCTTTTTGCTTAGAGTGTTTTATTGATGCATAAAGTGTTTTATATGTAATTCAATATCAATAATCTTTGAATATTATCATTTTAACTTTAATATAATAGGATTTAGTGTTTGCATTTGCTACGTATTATTATTTTTTTCTTATGTCTATTTTATTTATTACATATTTCTCTCGCATTCAGTTTATTACTAGCAGTTGATGCACTAAAAAAAATTAGAATCCATAATTCTATTGTATCAATATGAGTGAAAATATGTGACAATAACATGTTTATGTATAGATTTGTGCCTGATACATATTTTATGCCTAGAAAATTATGGCAATCAAATTTTTACAGATTATATCACAATGAATACTGGAGAGAGAAAATGCTTGATTGGATTCCTTAATTGAATATTAATTAGAGGTATAGTAATGGTTAAAATTTGATTATTAGCGTGATTAATGAATTTATATATAGAAACACCTAATTTCATTGCATAAGCCAATCAGAATATTGGAGTAATAAATTTATAAGATTATCAAGTATTTGAGTATAATGTCTTTCAAATTCTATGAGCATCTCCTAAAGATTTTTTAATTAAAATAAATAGTTATAATTTAGAGTCAAGTATAAAAATTTATGTCATCTCTTTAAAATAAAAAAAATATTTTACATAATTTTTGCTCTCTAAATTATAACAAAATATTTTACATAATTATTTTGGCTCTCTAAATTTGATAAGTCAAAACAGTTCTTTAAAATTAATTCCATTTATTTTTTATTACTTCCAACCCTTTATTTTCTTGGAATTTAAAAAATATATATAATTACTCATAAAATAAATTAATTGATATTGTTTCATCAACATTATAGAATCTGTGTTAAAATCATTAATTTTGAATTTAAAATTTTGTACACTTTTATGTTTTGAATAATTACCTTTAATACGTTAGATACCATAATAATTAATAAATTAGAACCCCCAATTAATGTTTTTCCAAATACCAGCATTCCGTTTAAAAAAAAAAATCAATTCTAATTTAATGAAAATATGTTTATTTCCAAATCCATTACAAACGACATTATATAATTAATTAATAATACATTTAATGAAAAATAATGTAATGGACGGTAATGATGCAATTAAAATATATCATCAATTTCAATTGATAAGTAAAATTATATATTATATATTGGTGTAATAGCCAAAGAAAATCTCTATATAACTGCTTTAATTCTATATTTTTTCTTTGAATTTAGATAATATTCATGTCAATTTAAATAATATTAATAGTTAGAGTAAACCTCTCCATTTGTGAATGACAATTGCTTAATTATTGCAATAGTAAATGTAAACCTCTTCACTTATGTGAATGATAGTGTCAGTAAAAATACTTCTATAGTTTTTTTATTATACCAATTTTAATTAAATTATTAGATATGGAAAAGATGTACATAATTTTAGTTATGGTTTATATTAAAACAGTATAATAATAAAGAGTAAGTATGATGTAAATTGGATTTAAATGTAAATAATATTTTAAAAAATTATTTTTTAATAAATAAAAAATTACTCTTTAAAGAGTAACAATTTTTACAGAAAATTAGAAGAGTAATAATTCGTGTCTTTAAAGAGTAATTTTTTATTTACTAAATATTACTAATTGATAAATTATGATATATAAGAATATGAAGAGTAATTTTTAATTTAAAAGAGTCACTATTTATATGTTTAACAAATAATTTTTTATGTAATAATCAATAATGAGAATAGGTTTACTTGTAAACACTATTTACATAATTTTTTCCCAATAATGAATAAGGACCTTTTAATTAATATATCAATAATCATTGATTTCGTTGATTAATGATTACATTAAATTTCCATACGTCAATAAATTTGAATAATAATTGGCCAACCAACTATCCTGTGGACTTGCTGCACTAAGAATAATTAATTATTTTGTGTGAGTCTTGATAAAAATAAAATAAAAACATTAATTTTAGACAAATCAAAATAAAAAAATATAAATTTTAATACGGGAATAAGAGAATATAAATTATTAACATAAAAATTTATACATATAAGTACACGACACACACAAATATCAACTCATAATAATTATCGTTTTATACCGGCCAAAAAAAACTACTTTCGTTTTATCCCTTTATACTTACCAACTCATAAATAACTTTCCCTATTATTTAAACATTTCCCCATGTATATAAATAATTCAAGTAAAATATAAATATATATATTGTCAATTTAAGAATATTAATGGGATTATTTGATACTTTTAAAAATAAAATTGATATTTTATATTAGAAAAAACGAGTAAATTCTAATACAAAAATCATGTCAGTGAACAGTAATAGAAAATGTATTCTCTTGTAAGGAGAGTTTGAGAATATATATATATTTTAATATGTAGTATCAAGTAAGAAAGAAAGAAATATTTGAGTTAATTTAATAAAAAATATGTGTACAATTGTTGGAATGTGTGAAAAATAGATATGATATTGGAATGAGTGTAAAAGTGGGTATTATTTTAGTGTATTATTTACTATTTTTAGTAAAGTAGGACACATTTTGTGGTCGGATATAAAAGAAAATGTGAAATATTTTCCTTGGAGGATTAGCAAATAATAATCCTGCTTCTTTTCAAAATTAGATTTAACTATATACTCATGTGTGACATATACACCTTTTTTTTTTAAAAAAAAAAGTTATATATTTTTATATAAACAGATATCCAATTCAAATACATAAAATTGAAATGCACTCACTAATTTCTCTCTTTGAATGTTATACTCTCTCCGTTCCGATATTTATGTTTACTTTTTGTATGTAAATTAAGAGATATATTATTTTAATATGCAGTAAGGTGAGAGAAATACCCACTCTATCCATTGTCAATGTATCCATTAGCTTTTTGCACGTTTATTAAGAGTATTAGTAAGGATTTCACGTATTGTGGTGCGCGAAGTTTATGAAGAATTTGCTTTTTTATATATGTAGTAAGAAAGAGAATAAATATTTTGGTTAATTTAATAAAAAAATTGTGTAAAGTTGTTGGGATATGTGAAAAAGTGAGTATTATATTAGAATGTGTGTAAAAAGTTGTTATTATTATAGTGTAATTTTTTACCACTTTTAGTAAAAGTAAAGTGTGAAATACTTTGGGGAATTGATAAAAAAGAAAGTGTGAAATACTTTCGGGAACGGAGGGAGTATTATTTTATGTGTAGTTGGTAGTTGTATTAGTGGGGAGCGTGAGTCTCATATTTTAATTGTATTTGAGATGTGTGTGGGTCCCATATGTTTGAAAGAATTTTAATTGTATTTGAGATGTGTGTGGGTCCCATATGTTTGAAAGAAGAAATAAATAAATTAAGTGTGAACGACCCAAAATAGTAAAATGGATACATTAAGGATGAACGGAGTAAGTAACATTTAATGTGAACTGGGTAGTTGTATTAGTGTTTTGTGTAACCCTATATGGAATAATTAATTGTTTTGTGTAGGCCCAACTTGACAGAAAAAAATGTAAACCTTAACTTGGGACAGCCCAAAATAAAAAACGCAAACCTTAACACGGAACGGATGAAGTATTTATTTTCTATACTATGAGTATATGATTAAGAGATATGGTATTTTAATATGCAGTAGTATATTATATATAACAATATTTTTTTTATTTCTAGCCCAAAAATTTAATGAGTTGATATTCCGTGCACGTGGGTGTATGAAGTTAAATTTTATACACCCTTACTATATTAGTTTTTTTTTTCAATAATATATATTCCCTCCGTCCCAACTTCAACTTCACACTATCCGTTTTTGTCCGTCTCAATTTCAACTTAACACTTTCATAAAAGTAAAAAACAATTAACTAATATCCTTCTAGCTTACTTTAATTTTAAATTTGTCATCACCTATATAACACACATAACATATTTTATCATTTTTCTAAAATTTTGTATCTACAGTAAACGTGAAGATGAATTTGAGACAGAGGGATTATATATTTTCTAATAAATGTAATTTTTTTTAAGTTCAGCTAGTGATTGTCGTTATTTTCACCTAAATTTTAGTGCCTTTTTGTATGTATTTTTCGTATTGTTTTATCCGTATTTTCATGTATTTTGGTGGTGTTATGTGTTTTCATGGGAATGTGTGAGAATGATCTTAAATATATATAGAACAGGTGAAAATGGAGTAAAAATGAAGACGGAAGATCAAACAAGGAAGAAGAAACAAAAGTGCAAGGACACGGCCGGCCGTGCTGGCAACACGGCTCGTGTTGCAGCAAACGGCCCGTGTACCAGACACGGGCCTGTCCAAAATGGTCGTGCGGCGACATCTATTTATCCAACACGACCACCACTTGGTCGTGTTGCGGAGCACGACCCGTGTTGCGGAGCACGGCCCGTGTACCAGACACGGGCCTGTAAGCGGAGGCCATGCGGCAGCGTCTAGACATTCAACACGGCCACCCTTTGGCCGTGCGACGCAGAACGACTCGTGTGCCGCTTGCCCTGACACGACACAACCCGTGCTACGTAGCACGACTCGTGTCGGCACCAGAACAGGATATTTTTTATAATTCTTCTAGAAGGTCTCCATGGGGTATAAATACCAATCCATTCAATATTTTGAAGGGAGATCGGATTTGCTACTGTTCCCACACACATCACACACCATTCCTTTGATTTTACACCATTTTCTTCATCCCATTCATCCATTTCTAGATCTACATCATCTCTCCATATTTTCTTCAATCCAAATCAAGTGAAGAAGCAAGGAAGCTTGGGTGATCACCAAAGGAAGAAGGGAGATTCAATTGGATCCATTTTCAAGGGAGTTTTCATTCCAATTTTGTGTTAATCCTTTAGTTTATCATGATTTGTAAGAATTATAATGTCTATGTTATGGATCTTATGAAGATTGTAGGCTAATCTCCCTTGTGAGATTAGCAACATGAAGGTTGTTGGTTAATTTGTGGATCTATGTAATTAAATTCATATGTTGATGGGGATATTTGATTTTCTATCATTGGTGCTTATATATCTTGAGATCTATGATGTTTTGTGTGTTTGATTGTTCTAATTATATGATTAGATTGAGAAATCAATTATGTGTTTAGGATAGTCAAGTGAATCATTTCATCAAACACCTCATGTGCATTATAAATGGTAAAGAGATTGAGAAGTCCTTTATTATTTAGAACCCTTTGATGGAACATGTGATTAGTTAGATTGAGAAGTCAATTGATTATATGAAGGGATTCTTAAATTGAACTTAGTACCTAGTTGGAATAGTTTAATTGAGAACCAACCTTTGAGCTATTTTGAGATTGTGCAAATGATCTACATCATATTCATTTCGAGAGGAAGTTAGGTGGTATATGTATTGGCCCTTAGTCTTAACCCTTGATATATATGAGTTTGATGCATGAATCCATAAGTTACCACTTCAATAGTGTTGTTAATCTCTCTTCCACTCAATTTGGAAAACCTCTCATTCATCATTTTTTATCTTGTCATTTGATTATTATTTGTCTACTTTCATTTGTTTGCATTTAATTACTTGTTAACCAAACCATCCATCTATGATTCGTTTCTATAAAATCGTGATAAACGTGATATCGCTTAAGTGCTAGCATCGACCTCCCTGTGGTTCGATAAATTCTTGAATTGGTCAACCCGACTACAAGTTATGGCTAATCAAATGGCGCCGTTGCCGGGGACGTAACGGTTGCTAGTAGCTTAAAGAAGGAACGTTTAGAGCGATCTTACTAGAGACATTTTTTTCTTGTATTTATTATTTGTATTTTGCTTTGAAAATATTGTTCTAACTTCTTTTATTTTGAAGGTGTATGCAAACAAGATCAAAAGGGGAACAAGTTGAACCTATTGACTTAGAAATTGAACACACTTTCCGAAGAAGAAGAAAAGAGAACAATACCAAAAAGAGTGATCAAATGGAAAACAATCAAGATGAACGAGTCAATGTTAGGAATGATGGAGGCGGAATGCAAAATTTGCAAGATCAAGCTAATGAAAATCTTCCTCAACAAAATTATCAACAATTTGGGGAGTTTAACAATCAAGCTTATATTCAACAAATGGTGCAACAAGCTATGATTCAACAAGGTTTTCAACAAGGTTATGCTCCTCCACAACAAGCATATGTACCTCCACCTCCGGTTCAACATGGAGTTCAAAATGATCAAAGGGTGATCCGAGATTTCTTCATGCCGAGGGCACTTCCACAAATGATGGGACCACTAATTCATGCCAACAACTTTGAGTTTAAAATGGGCTTGATTTCATTGGTGAGAGAGCAACAATTTGGTGGAGCCCCGAATGAAGATCCTAATGCTCATCTAGCTCAATTCGTTGAGATTGCTAACACCGTGAAGATGAATGGGGTGAGCGAGGATTGCATAAAGATGAGGTTATTTCCATTCTCTTTGAGGGATAGAGCAAGAACATGGCTCTCCACTCTTACTCCCGGAATGTGCAACACATGGGACGAACTTGCACAAATATTTTTGAACAAGTATTTCCCACCGTCCAAGACACTTCAAATGAAGAGCTTGATTACTCAATTCAAGCAATTGCCTCAAGAAAGCTTTTATGAAGCGTGGGAAAGGTTCAAAGAAATGCTACGCAAGTGTCCACAACATGGTTTCCCGGAGAATCAACAAGTGGGATTTTTCTATCAAGGACTTGTGAATGGGCAAAGAGTGCTTGTTGATGCTTCGGCAGGTGGATCCGTACTAGGAGTAACTCTGGAAAGGGCTATTCGAATTTTTGATAAAATTGCTACAAATGTCTATCAATGGCCATCGGAGAGAGTTAGTGGAAGCTATGGGTTCGAGAGTTATGATAAAGGGCAACAGTTTAGTGTGAAGAGTGTGACTGTGGAGCCACAAACACCAAGCATGGATATGATCGTTGCGGAGGTGATGAAGCAAATGAGCTTGAACAAAGGAGTGACCAATCAAGAAGTTAATATGGTTGATAGTAGAATGGATCAAAGTGTGCTTCCTCAAATTGGTGTTAGTGGGGAACAATGGGCCACAACAATGCCATGTGTGGAGGACGTTCAATATATGCAAGGAAGAAATTACCAAGGTAATTATCAAAACAATTACCAAGGTAATTTTAACCAAAATCAAGGAAGTTATCCACAAAGGCAAGGAGGATTCAATGCTCAAAGTAGTGGAAGTTCGCATCCGCAACAACAACCAAGGCAAGGAGGTTTCACTAGCCAAGGAAGTGGAAGTTCTTATCCACAACAACCAAGGAGACAAGATAATTTTTCTTATGCAAACCCAAGTAATGCGGTTGCTTATCCTCCGGGGTATCATCCGAGAGCTAAAGCGCCAAATAATGAAGGGAAGGCGACTACCGAAGAACTTCTTGAAAAATTGATTGCTTCCAACAAAAATCAAGAGGAAGTAATTGAAAGAAAATTCAAGGCTTTTGAGGAAGTAAATGAAAGACGATTAAAAGCCATTGAGAAAAATAGTGATAGAAGACTCAAAGCATTGGAGTATTCATTTGGTCAAATGGCGAGCTCAATGAGTGCTAATGAGAAAGGGAAATTTCCTTCCACCACCATTGTAAATCCAAAGGAACAATGCAAGGCAATTACCTTGAGAAGTGAAACAAATTATGATGGACCATCTATGCCATTGGAAGATGATAAGGTGGAAGAGAAGGAGATGGAGAACACCTTGGTTGAAGAAGAATTCGACGTTGAAAGTGAAGTTGAAGATAAAATGAATGAGGAATCGGAATTGATTGATAACAAGGTTGTTGAAAAGAAATGGGAAAGAACCAAGGCAATGAAAAAGAAGGAGGAGGAAATTGAAGTGGAAAGGGATAGTTGGGGAATTCCAAAAACACAAGTACCTATTCCTTTTCCACATCGATTTTTGAAGAAAGGCTTGGATGAAAAGTTTGCAAAGTTTTTGGAAATTTTCAAGAAAATCCACATTAATATACCCTTTGCGGATGCTTTGAAACAAATACCTCACTATGCGAAGTTTTTGAAGGACATCATGTCAAGGAAAAAGAGCTTGATAGAGAATGAGACCGTCAACTTGACGGAGGAGTGTAGTGCAATAATTCAAAGGAAGTTGCCTCCAAAGCTCAAAGATCCGGGGAGTTTTGTTATTACATGTGAAATGGGCAAGAGTGAGGTTCATAAAGCTCTTTGCGATCTTGGGGCAAGTATTAACTTGATGCCTATGTCCATTTTCATGAAACTTGGTATAGGGGAAGTGAAACCTACATCCGTTACATTGCAACTAGCGGATAGGTCTTTAACCTACCCTAGAGGAATAGTGGAGGATGTGTTAGTCAAGGTTGGAAAGTTTATATTCCCGGTTGATTTTGTAGTGCTTGATATGGACGAGGATGCAAATGTTCAATTGATATTGGGGCGTCCATTTTTAGCAACGGGAAGAGCTTTAATTGATGTACAAAAAGGGGAGTTGAAGTTGAGAGTAAATGAGGAAGAGGTGGTTTTCTCTTTGAAGAGTGCTATGAGATATCCTAATGAGAAAGAAGAATGTAGAAGGATCGACATGATTGATGAAGTTGTTGAAGAGAACCTACCATTCATCTTAGCTAAAGATCCTCTTGAAATGAGCATAAGCCATTCTCTTACTTTATCTTTAAACTCTAATAATTCTTTTCATTGTTTAGAAGATGAAGATATTAATGATTGTTTACATGAATTGAATGCTTGTAGGGAAATGCAAGAGGATGAAGCAAAGTTGGCATACTATGGAAAGAGGGAATATCTTCCATTAGAGATAGAGAATGAAGAGTCAAAGGTTGATAAAGGAAAGGAAGAATTGAAGCCTCTACCCGATTACCTTAGGTATGCATATTTGGGGGACGAGAAGACATTTCCGGTAATTGTATCATCATCCCTTTCTCCTCTAGAACTTGATAAATTGTTGAGAGTACTTAGAGATCACAAGAGTGCTATAGGGTGGAGTTTGGATGATTTGAAGGGAATTAGTCCCACAATTTGCATGCATCACATAAGGTTGATTGATGAGAATAAATCATGTATACAACCTCAAAGGCGTTTGAATCCTATTATGCAAGAAGTTGTTAGGAAAGAAGTTTTAAAATGGTTGGATGCTAAAATTGTTTATGCCATTAGTGATAGTCCTCATGTAAGTCCTTTGCATGTTGTGGCTAAGAAAGGAGGGTTAACCATTGTTAAAACGGAATTTGATGAAGAACTTGCAACAAGGGTGAAAACGGGGTGGAGAGTTTGTTGTGATTATAGAAAACTTAATGACAATACTCATAAGGATCATTTCCCTTTGCCTTTTATTGATCAAATGCTTGATAGGTTGGCGGGATACAAGTATTATTGTTTTCTAGATGGTTACTCGGGGTATAACCAAATCATGATAGCCCCCGAGGATCAAGAGAAAACAACTTTTACTTGTCCGTATGGCACATTCGCTTTCTATAAATTGCCTTTTGGGTTATGCAATGCACCCGCCACCTTTCAACGTTGTATGATGGCTATTTTTGGAGGATTGATTGAAAATGTTATGGAAGTTTTTATGGATGATTTCTCCGTGTTTGGATCTTCATTTGATATATGCTTAACTAATTTGTCCATGGTCTTGCAGCGATGTCAAGATACGAACCTCGTCTTGAATTGGGAAAAATATCACTTTATGGTTCAAGAGGGGATCGTACTTGGTCATCATATCTCCGAAAAAGGTTTGAGAGTTGATAGAGTGAAGGTTGTAGCCATTGAACATCTTCCCCCTCCTAAAAATGAAAAAGGGGTTAGATCGTTTCTTGGTCACGCCGGATTCTATCGACGTTTTATAAAGATTTTTTCTAATATAGCCAAACCTTTGTGTAAATTGCTTGAGAAAGATACTCCATTTGAATTTAATGATGAATGTCTTGATGATTTTAGGGTGTTAAAGGAAGCTTTGATTTCTTCACCAATCCTTGTCTCTCCCGATTGGAGCAAGCCCTTTGAACTCCATTGTGATGCAAGTGATAATGCCTTGGGAGTAGTGCTTGGACAAGTGCGAGAGAAGAAATTTCGAGCTATCTATTATGCTTCAAAGACATTCAATGCCAATCAAAAGAATTACACCACAACGGAAAAGGAGTTTCTTTCCGTAGTCTATGCTTTTGAAAAATTTCGTCCATACTTAGTTGGCACGAAAACCATTGTCTACACGGATCATGCTGCCATTAGGTATTTGATGAGTAAAAAGGATGCTAAACCAAGACTAATTCGTTGGGTTCTTTTGTTGCAGGAGTTTGATGTTGAGATACGTGATAAGAAGAGAGTCGAAAATGTCATAGCCGACCACTTGTCACGATTGGAGAATGTTGATGAAAAAGGAACCATGGAGCTCATAAATGATATGTTCCCGGATGAAGAGATACTTCAAGTGGATTTTCATCGGATGTACACTTTGTGTGAGACCGGAAGACCGTGGTACGCGGATTTGGTAAACTACCTAGCGTGTGGTATCAAGCCGGACCATCTCACCGAATCAAAAAGGAAAAAGTTCTACCATGATGTTAAAGAATATTTGTGGGATGATCCTTTATTGTTTAAGAATTGTCCGGATGGTATCATACGGAGGTGTATTCCGCAGGAAGAAAAAGTAAGTGTCATGGAGATGTGCCATAGTTTACCATGTGGAGGACACTTTGGGTTTCAAAAGACGGGAGCTAAAATCTTACAGTCGGGATTGTTTTGGCCAACATTGTTCAAGGATTGCAAAGAATACGTCAATGAGTGTGATAGATGCCAAAGAATTGGAAGTATTGGACAAAGAGATGAGATGCCTATGAAGAATATCTTTGAAGTTGAAGTGTTTGACGTTTGGGGGATGGACTTCATGGGACCATTTCCGTCTTCCAATGGTTTTCTTTACATTTTGCTTGCGGTAGACTATGTGTCTAAATGGGTAGAAGCAATTCCTACAAGAACGAATGATGCTCTAGTTGTCAAAGCTTTCTTGAAGAAGAACATTTTTGCACGGTTTGGAGTACCAAAGGCGATCATTAGCGATCAAGGGACTCATTTCATCAACAAGATCATTGAGAAGCTTTTGATAGGCTATGGAGTGAAGCACAAGGTGTCAACACCTTATCATCCGCAAACAAATGGTTTGGCGAAAGTATCAAATAGGCAAGTGAAGCTTGTACTTGAGAAGACAGTCAAGGGGAATAGGAAGGATTGGTCTTCTAAGCTAGATGATGCGCTTTGGGCTTATCGAACGGCGTACAAGACCGCTCTTGGTTTTTCTCCGTATAAACTTGTCTATGGGAAAGCATGTCATCTTTCGGTTGAAATAGAACACAAGGCTTTATGGGCATTGAGGAAGTTGAATCTTGAGGAGAAAGAATCCGAAAAGAAAAGATGTCTTCAATTGATTGAGCTTGAAGAATTTCGTGAGGAAGCATATTCAAACTCTCGAATTGTCAAGGAGAAGCTTAAAAGATGGCATGATGAAAGAATCAAAGCAAAGGAGTTTATACCGGGGGATAGAGTACTTTTATTCAATTCTAGATTGAAACTGTTTCCCGGAAAGCTTCGTTCAAAATGGACCGGTCCATATGAGGTGATTGAAGTTAGAGAAAATGGATCTTTAATGCTTGAAGGATCGGATGGGAATTCTTTTATTGTCAATGGTCATAGGGTTAAGCATTACCATTCTCACTCTCAAAGGGAGTTGGTATATGTTGACACCTTCTCTTCTTGAGATCCGTATCCTTTTAGTAGTTTAGGTTTGTAAATATTTCTTTTCTTGTTTTGCTTTATTTTGGTCTTGTAGGTGGATTGTGCTTATGAGGAGAAGATTTCTTGAACATTCAAAGTATGCGTCATTGATGTGAACGGTATATCGTACCATTTTTTTGCAAACTTTCTTTGAAACTCTTGTTTCAATTCAAGTTTGGGGGGATAAGATGTGATACAATATGTTATATTCTATGTTGACATGCATTCGTGTGTTTTTGAGCGCTAAATTTGAAATTTTCTCATAAGTTCGGTTTAGTTTTGGTTCGTTTTGGTGGTGTGGAAGTTGATAATTCCTCTTGTTTTTGATATTAAGGTTGAACTAATGATGTTTATGATTGTGAGCATGAATAGGGAGTTTTGGAAGCATGGAAACAAGGAAAGACAAGAGTTGAAGATGAAAAGTGGAAAATTCAGGGGAGCAGTGACACGCCTCGTGTCGCCGACACGGCCCTGTAAGCTTTGGCCGTGCGGCGACATCAGTTTGTCCAACACGAACAGATTTTGGTCGTGTTGCGTGACACAGGTCGTGTCCAAGCGCGAGACTCGAGTCGTGTAGCCGACACGGCCCTGTACGCTTTGACCGTGCGGGAGCATCAGAACACGCAACACGGGCACCTTATGGCCGTGTTGCGTGACACGACTCGTGTCGGGTCTGAAGCAGTATTTTTAAAAGTCAGATTCTGGACACAACCATTCGTGTTAGAACTCATTCCAATCGTGATAAACCCGTCGAAACTCCACCAATCATCTTCTAAACATCAAAGAGTGGTAAGAGTTTGAGTGTAAAAGGTGAATTTCAAAGCTTAAACAACAATCCCCTTCATTTTGTTCAAGAAAAATTCAAGGTATGTATTCTTGTGCCCTAATTTTCAATTCGAGGTATAAATGTCGAAATTCATGTATGGGTTTTGAATGATGGAATGTATGAAGCATGTCTAGGATAGTGAAACATGAATTTGCATATTTAATTGTTGGATTGATTGAATTTTGGAAAGAATTAGGGTTCATGAAGGAAGAATTTGGGGATAGTTGTTTTAGGATGATTAATTTAGGGCATGTGATTGTTAAATTGATCAATAATGCTTCTATGATGATTGTATTGATTTGAATTAGTTTAGGTATTGAGGATTTGAGCATGAAAGCATAATTAAGACTTGTTGAAATTGAAATGTGAAATGTATGCATGCCAAGTGTTTGATGAAATGCCTAAATGAAATTTCAAATTGGAATTCAAAGTTTTTGCATGAAGCATTATTGAATTGAATTGTGCCCATTGAAAAAGTGAAATGTTATGAAAGAATGAGAGGATTAGGATGTTGAAAGTGATTGATTGAATGAAAATTTTGAAGTAACTTTGTGCTAAGTTGATTGGATCTAAATGTTAGTCGTTGAAACACATTGTTTATTGTGCTTTAATATGTGCTAGAATTAACACTTAGTTGAATAACTAGTGATAATTCTAATTAATATGAAACATTGTGCTTTGAGTTAAATTGAAACTAATTTGAATTATGTTGGAAATTGTAGATGGCTGAAAGAAGAGTGAGGAAACGCAATGAGGACTTCATTTTCATTGAGTCAGATATGGAACTGTCCAACCTTGATGCCAAACTGCTAATGAAGGACCAACACCCTGAGAATTTCAGAGTAGAGTTCATGGAATGGGAGAAGTACGCATTGAGATGGGAGTACATAATCCCAAAGATTAGGGCAACTCGATTCCAAGATCAAGCAACCATGGAGGGCCTTGGAATAGAAGGTGATCTGAGGACTCTATTCCGTCGAGTGGAAATGGAGGAGTTTTTCGATAAGAGACCTCCCACTTATCTCCATCTTACAGCCGAGTTCATGAGCACCTTGGAGGTTCACAGAGATAGGAACAAGTTTTCTATTGCTATCACATTTCAGTTGAATAATGAGATGTGGGAGAAGATACCTGTGAATGAGCTGAATAGATTCTTTGGGTGCCCAATCATGAGAGGTCATCAGAACTTCCTACCACAAGGGGGTTTCAATCAACAGACGTGGTGGAGAAAATTGGTTGAGGATGGGACTGAGCCTCCAGAGTACATTCCAAGTTCGTCTAAAGGGACAACCATAAGGAACCCAGTCATGAGATACCTTGAGAAGATAGTATCAAATACTATTCTGGGTCGGTTCGAGAGTGGATCTGTTGGAGAGAAGCAGTTGTACATCATGTACAGTATGTTCAAGGAGTTCACAGTGAATATTGCAGCTCACTTCATTCAGCATGTTGAGAGAGTGGCTAAGAGAGAGAACACTCGAGGGATTATGATTGGAGGAATGGTGACAATGATTGCTCAAGGGTTAGGCATCGACCTTAGAGGGATGCAACACTCGATGATTAGTGAAGGGCTCACTTATAATCAACTCATAAGGATGGAGTTCCTATCATTCATAGGAAATATGTATTGCTTGAAGCAAGATAAGGGAGCTCAATTTCCTCTACCTGCTCCTGAGCTCACAACACTGCAAGGACGAAGAAAGCATCAGAATCTAGCAATGGCGAGTCCTAACCACTCAGCAGTTGTGAGAGCTTTCTACAGAGAGAATAGAGATGGAGTGGAAGCAGTGCTCCAGCAGATGAGAGTAGATGAGAATCCTGAGCTAAGGAATCTGAGAGCTGAGCCAGTGGACATAGATGTAGGGGAGGAAGAGCAACATCATCAGGTGGAATTTGAAGAGCATGCACCAGAGCCTCCAGCATTTGAGCAAGAAGAAGAAGAACAAGAGGAAGAAGATAGACCAAGAGAGGGGAATGCCAGATGGAATCTCCTGGAGAACGAACTCAGGGAGATCAGGAAGACGCAGCAGGCACTTGGAGATGAGATGAGAGAGTTCCGAGAGGAGCAGCAGAGGCAGGGTGTGATGATAAGGGAGATCCATGAGGGGCAGCGTCGTAGGGAGTACTATGAAGAGAATACACGATCACGCTCGAACAACATGGAGGAGATGATCACAAGGATGTTCAATTTCCAATTCCCTACCACACCTCGTGCTTATACTCCTTGGGGATCATGGCATAATCAACCCCCTCTGCCTCCGGATAACTAAGGGAGTACTTTTGGTGCTCGACACTTCATTAGTTCATCTACTTTAGTGATTTAATTTGTGTTGGATTTGAAACTTCGTATTGTTTTGTTTTGGGATGTTTAATTTCGTACTTTTCTTTCAATTAAGGATTGAGATGACTTTTGATGTGTATTGATCATGGATGGGGTGAATTTTCTTTGTGTCTTTTCTTTTAGTTTTGTCTTTGTATTTTTACTTTTGTCGTTTTGTTGTCTCTTTGGTTTATTTGTGTTTGTGTGTTGTTTTTATTTTTTTTCGTGTTTAGGATTGATTTGGTGGTTTGTTTGGGAGGTTGT
Source organism: Pogostemon cablin (assembly GCA_023678885.1). Classification (NCBI taxonomy): domain Eukaryota; kingdom Viridiplantae; phylum Streptophyta; class Magnoliopsida; order Lamiales; family Lamiaceae; genus Pogostemon; species Pogostemon cablin. The sequence goes on from CM042999.1 coordinate 4,796,255, forward strand.
GAGTCGTTTTGAATATGAGTGATGATGCATTATGGTGATAAGTGAGGTCGAATTATGATTAAGGAACTCTACACTTTCGAATTGTGATATATTTTATTTAACTAATTCAATTAAAAGATGAAAAAGTTGTAATAAGTCCTTTTAAGTCGAGCATAAACTTGTGAGAATTCGAGCCTCGACCATGTATACATGGTATCTTTTCATGAGTGGATCGGTTGAGTTTTGATAAACTAAATATTTGCTCAAAGACTTTAGGAATGAATCCGATTAATGGAGATCGATGAAATGATTTAAGGCCATCCTTGTCATGTATAGCCATTGCCAAATATTTCCTTACCTTTAAAATCATCCCTAGTCAACCACTTTGAGCCTATAAGCCTATTTATTGTGAAGATAGCACATTACAAGCTTTAATTACCCACATGAGCCTAAGATATATACCTTTTGTGTGAGTAATAAAGAAGATGGTGGCTAGAAAGGTGTTATGAGATAACAAAAGAGAAAGAGGAAATGGTAAATAAGTAAGAAAAAGGATGAAAAGAGCATAAGAAAGAATGAACATGCAACTTCAAAACAAGAAAATGAGCAAAACAACAATAATATGCTCAAGTACTTAAGAGTCAAAGAAAAGAGGCATGAATCTATAAGAAGCTCAAGAAATCCAAGAAAGTGATGATTAGTGCTTATGATCAATAAAAAAAAGAAAGGAAGAAAAAGAATGTGAAGGGATGGAAGAAAGTAGCTACCTCTTCGATTACTTACACTCGTTTAGTCACTCTTATCTAAATTATTCATACCCTACCAAAGAGCCTATCATTACATCTTTAATTAAAGACCTTTTTGATCATTGATTAAAATTTTGGTGGTTTGTGAATAGAGTCTACGAGCAAGTGTATGGTGATTCGAACCAATTGATTGAGGAGTGTTGATTTACCTTATTTAAAGAGTGTCGAGTGACATTGATAAACTTATGTGAGGCTTAGACTAAAAGGACTATATTGCTCTTTATTCTCTTTTGATTGAACTTGTTAATTTCTCTTATCATAAATCTAATGTTGTAGGTTAGCTTAGCATAATTTGAAATTCTTGTTGCTAATGATGTGTTATTACTTGTGTTCGTTTAGTTTTTTTTTACTAGGTGAAAACTACTCCCTCGGTCTATCATTTTCATTGCTCGGGGACGAACAATACTTTAAGTTTGGGGGTGTGATTGTCGTTATTTTTACCTAAATTTTAGTGCCTTTTTGTATGTATTTTTCATATTATTTTATCCGTATTTTCATGTATTTTGGTGGTGTTATGTGTTTTCATGGGAATGTGTGAGAATGATCTTAAATATATATAGAACAGGTGAAAATAGAGTAAAAATGAAGACGGAAGATCAAACAAGGAAGAAGAAACAAAAGTGCAAGGACACGGCTGGCCGTGCTGGCAACACGGCTCGTGTTGCAGCAAACGGCCCGTGTACCAGACACGGGCCTGTCCAGAATGGTCGTGCGGCGACATCTATTTATCCAACACGACCACCACTTGGTCGTGTTGCGGAGCACGACCCGTGTATCAGACACGGGCCTGTAAGCGGAGGCCGTGCGGCGGCGTCTAGACATTCAACACGGCCACCCTTTGGCCGTGCGACGCAGAACGACTCGTGTGCCGCTTGCCCTGACACGACACGACCCGTGCTACGTAGCACGACTCGTGTCGGCACCAGAACAGGATATTTTTTATAATTCTTCTAGAAGGTCTCCATGGGGTATATATACCAATCCATTCAACATTTTGAAGGGAGATCGGATTTGCTACTGTTCCCACACACATCACACACCATTCCTTTGATTTTACATCATTTTCTTCATCCCATTCATCCATTTCTAGATCTACATCATCTCTCCATATTTTCTTCAATCCAAATCAAGTGAAGAAGTAAGGAAGCTTGGGTGATCACCAAAGGAAGAAGGGAGATTCAATTGGATCCATTTCCAAGGGAGTTTTCATTCCAATTTTGTGTTAATCCTTTAGTTTATCATGATTTGTAAGAATTATAATGTCTATGTTATGGATCTTATGAAGATTGTAGGCTAATCTCCCTTGTGAGATTAGCAACATGAAGGTTGTTGGTTAATTTGTGGATCTATGTAATTAAATTCATATGTTGGTGGGGATATTTGATTTTCTATCATTGGTGCTTATATATCTTGAGATCTATGATGTTTTGTGTATTTGATTGTTCTAATTATATGATTAGATTGAGAAATCAATTATGTGTTTAGGATAGTCAAGTGAATCATTTCATCAAACACCTCATGTGCATTATAAATGGTAAAGAGATTGAGAAGTCCTTTATTATTTAGAACCCTTTGATGGAACATGTGATTAGTTAGATTGAGAAGTCAATTGATTATATGAAGGGATTCTTAAATTGAACTTAGTACCTAGTTGGAATAGTTTAATTGAGAACCAACCTTTGAGCTATTTTGAGATTGTGCAAATGATCTACATCCTATTCATTTCGAGAGGAAGTTTAGGTGGTATATGTGTTGGCCCTTAGTCTTAACCCTTGATACATATGAGTTTGATGCATGAATCCATAAGTTACCACTTCAATAGTGTTGTTAATCTCACTTCCACTCAATTTGGAAAACCTCTCATTCATCATTTTTTATCTTGTCATTTGATTATTATTTGTCTACTTTCATTTGTTTGCATTTAATTACTTGTTAACCAAACCATTCATCTATGATTCGTTTCTATAAAATCGTGATAAACGTGATATCACTTAAGTGCTAGCATCGACCTCCCTGTGGTTCGATAAATTCTTGAATTGGTCAACCCGATTACAAGTTATGGCTAATCAGCTAGATCATTAACTTTTCATTAAAACTAAAAGCGTTATAAATTTTTTTTTAACAAACTGTATAAATTTTAATTAATAGTAAGAAGTATTTTTTTATTATTAAGTGTATATATAAACAATATGGGTACATGGATTAGCATTCATACACCGGGTACACAGGATATCTCAACAATTTTAACAATAGTAGTATTTTTAAACTTATAAGAGATATTAGTTTTTAAGTATGGACCCATATTTACTAAAAATAAAATGTAAATATTTATATGAGATGCAAAATATAATAATATATAAACTTAAATCGCTCAAGGAGGCGAAGTCCCGTGTTGACCTTCGATCTATTATGTGGATCGATCAGTATATCCAAGATCTTCATCTGAGGGCCAGTTCTAAGTATGACAAAAATCATATCAAAAGCAAGAGAAGGAGTAAGGAGTGATGCTACGACCCTGAGGTATAATCTCCCATTCCGAATGAAAGCGAAAAGGTAGTCGAAAAGAATGTCATTCGTTGAATGATAATATAGTGTGATGAAGTAAATATTATACTACTAAATATTTTAAATATATAAAATTTTATATTTTTAAACTCTATGATACAATGATAATATGTATAATATATAGAAAATATATATTAAAAATAAAATAATTTAATAATAATTTGGATAAAAATAATAATTAAATAATTTAAATGCATCAATCCTCGCATCGCATAATATAAATTAAATACTATTTAAATTCAATAATAAAGAAGAGTTCTACATATGTTTTGTAGAAATAATAAATTAATTATTAAAAAGAATAGTTTAATAATAATCAAAATAAAAAAATTAGTTAGATGTATCAGTCCCCACGGTTCAATACTGGTTTAAATTAAAATAAGTAAAATAATTTTGGTGAGAGAGAAACGAGGAGAGCACTAATGACACGACATTGACAGGATGTGGGCAAAATCACCAAACAAAATATCGTCTTCATTAATACGTTGGACAAAATGAAACCGAAACAACGGTAGAAGAAAAAGAAGAAGATTTTCATTCCATTTCTCTCTCTCAAGAGAAAAAAATTCCCCTCAAATTCAACCCAATCATAACATCTCTCCCCAAATTGCCTTGGATACATGACAATTCCTCTTCTCCTTTCAACGCAATTGGATTGAATTCTCGGAAAACTAGTACTAAAATGATGACAATAGAGGGAACCATGGAAAAGGGGGTGTTGGATGATGTAATACGTCGGCTTTTGGACGGCAAAGGGGGGAAGCAAGTGCAGTTGTCGGAGGCGGAGATCCGGCAGCTCTGCGTCAACGCTCGTCAAATCTTTCTCTCTGAGCCCAATCTTCTCCAACTCCGAGCCCCTATTAGGATCTGCGGTCTGCTTTTTCTTTTCTTTTCGCCCAGTTTTTTTTTTTGATTGACTCATATTATGTTTAGCATGAATATGGGGCTTTGAATGTTTGGAATTTAAGCATAGGGAAGGTTTATTTGGTTTGGAATTAGGTTGTTATGTTTTGTGGGATTGATCACAGGAGTTGTTTGTGCATTTGGAATTGTTTGAATTAGGAATTTCTCCCTATTGTTCTTGGGTTGGGGTGGGGGCGGGTGAGGAGAATGGGTCTTTGATGAAGTTGGGGTTGGTTCAGGCAAGTCTTTTTTTTTTTTTTTAAATTTGTTTGGCAGGTAAGATGAAATTTCGTATGCTTGATTTCTTAGATGTGGCTTGTTTATATTGGAATGATATGCTGCACGCTTTTTAATAGATTAGAGTTGTTTTACTAATAAAGAGGTAATTAAAGGATATTTTAGCTTCTTGTGTGGTCATTACACGTCGATAATTGTGTCCGTTTAGGAGAACTTCTCTGCATTCCTGTTTGTTTCTTAACATAGTCTAGGTGGTTAAAAATCTTGAGGATGAGTGAGCATATGTCAAATTCTTAATTATCCAATTGCTTTAGTTATGCCCTTGTTGTGCAAATCATCCAACTATGAAACTTTAGAGGGTTAGTCATGTGAGTCACTTGGTTAATTTAAGCAAGAGTGAAAAAATCTTGCTTTTGTAAGATCATTGATAGAGTAAAAATATCCTGTTTCTGGCAGTCATGAAGGGAACTTGTGATGTGCGTAATGACTTCTTTTATACTCAGCGCATTTAGGTCTTATACAGCTGATCTTCATTGTATTGCATAATTTGATTCAGCTATCGTGGCATAGGGTCGTGTGCATAACCATGTTTATTTCTGTCCATCTGTAACAATGTAATGTCGCGTGCCACCATTAGAAAGTTTACTAACTAGTGGAGTCAGTGTTATGATTTCATTGTTATGAATCATGATGTCTATCTTTTTATTGCACTGCAAGTAATGATTCTAATTTTAGTTACAGAATTAATGATTTCTAAATTTCTTTAGCGCCAGCATTAATGATTTCTAAGTGGTACGTACTCATCATTCATCAACGACTCAGATTACAAGTAGAACCCAGTAAGGTTGAGTTTCACTACCTGACCCCAACATATGGGAGATCTGTAATGATGATATGCCAATATCAAGTTTGAACTTTCTTAGCATTTAGGTTCTTGTGCAATTTGTACTTCATTCTCTTGCTTTAAGTAAGACCTTAATCATTACATGATTACCAACAGTGAAGGGTGGGGCTGAAAGCCAAGTTTTTATAGCTGTTCGTTGTAAATCTGTAATCATATCATAAAGAATCTTAAAGTTGAGACACTCCTATGGTTAAAGTTTTTATGATGTCTTACATTGGTCTTGGGATGGAAATCTATAATTCATGTGAGTATAACCTCGTCTAATAACTTGGCTTCATCGTCTATTTTAAAGGAGCAAATGCGAACTTGCTAGTTGAACCTTGTGTGTTGTGGTTTTGCTCCTGTCCTCCATCCAGCTTGTCTGAGTGCGACCATTATTGTTAGAGGAGTGAGGCATGCACCTGTTGTATACGAGGAGCACAAATAATTTATATTAAAATGTGATCTCTTACTTGTTTGATTTGGACTCCTTTTCAATTAGTTATGAAAAAATGTTTGACTTGCACTCTTGAGTAATGATTGAACAAGATAATATCGAAGTATAAACAAAAAAATAAAAATAAAAAAAAAAATATATATATATAAAATGAAATGTGTTTTTCTTTTGTGGGGTGGGGGGTGGGGGAGGTGATGGAAAAAGACACTGGATTTGCAGTGAGGCATGCAATAATGTTGCCTACCTCTGCTTCTAGAGGTGCTGAATTAAGCGTTTTGTTCCTTGTGCTGTCCCTGACTCCCTGCCTCTTATAACAATTGTGATAACTTTACATATGGAGTATATATTGTTAACTGTATATTTACCTGTATAATATTTCTCTATTTAAAAATAGTCATAATTGAATATTACACAATAGGTTTTGTAATAATTAGCACTTGAGGAGTTGTGAGTCTGACTCTCACTAGCTTTAATGTGCTTGCAACATGCTTATCAATCATGCATTCACATATCTGGTTTATAGCCATTAATTGTTGCTTCACTGCATCGTTTTTTGGTACTCATATATGAAATTATGTTTCAACAGGTGACATACATGGGCAGTACCAAGACCTGTTGAGACTTTTTGAGTATGGTGGGTACCCCCCTGCTGCAAATTACCTCTTTCTAGGAGATTATGTCGATCGAGGCAAACAGAGTCTGGAAACGATATGCTTACTATTGGCTTACAAGATAAGGTATCCGACTAAAGTCTTCCTTTTAAGGGGGAACCATGAAGATGCAAAAATCAACCGTATTTATGGATTTTATGATGAATGCAAGAGGAGATTCAATGTTCGACTCTGGAAGATATTCACTGAGTGCTTTAATTGTTTGCCTGTCTGTGCCCTCATAGATGAAAAGATACTTTGCATGCATGGAGGTCTTTCTCCTGAGCTAAAACAACTGGATCAGATAAATGAAATATCCAGGCCAACCGACATTCCAGATAGTGGTCTCCTGTGCGACTTGCTTTGGTCTGATCCTGATTCTAGGATAAGGGGTTGGTCTGATAGTGATAGAGGTGTTTCATGTGTGTTTGGGTCTGATGCAGTTGCCGAATTTTCGCAAAAGAACGATTTGGACCTTATTTGCCGAGGCCATCAGGTATAATATTATCTTCAGAAGCTTCCACTCTCCCTCCTTTATTCTGCAATTATGAAGTCGTGGCTTGCGTAATGCTGCCATTTTTCATATGATAACCCATGGTTGTCGTAGTTGGCAACCAGTGTTTATTCTCAGTTCTTGTTGACCCATTAGTCTGTATCGTAATCCTGATTACTGAAATCAGAGCTGCTGGAATTTCAGGATTTCTGATATTTTTACCATGTTATGCTGTTTCAACACTATGTGATCATGGTCCTCGTTCTGTTTTCATTGTTATTTATTTATTTGCAGAATGAAAACACTAAAAATTACTGATTTGTTTAATGCAGGTGGTAGAGGATGGGTACGAGTTCTTTGCCAAAAGAAGGCTAGTTACAATATTTTCAGCTCCAAATTATGGGGGAGAGTTTGACAACGTAGGTGCTCTTTTGAGTGTCGACGAATCACTAGTATGTTCGTTTGAGATACTCAAACCTGCAGCAAGCAGTTCAAAGGGGCCTTTGAAAAAGGTAATCCCAAAACCCTACTTTCCATTCTTGCACATAGCTCAATGCTTATTCAAAAATCTCTGTGTCTCTCTCTCTCTCTCTCTCTCTAATGGGCAGCCCCCAAAAATTGGAGGTGCCTGATGCATGAGCAAGTACATATGGAAGTTTGTGGCAGTAGATAGATGGAAAGGGAAGCTTTACATAGTGCTTTTCTGTCTGTTGATGAGCTGTTTCATGAAGATTATTCAGTGCATGAGGATAATTTATTACAAAGGATTGGCAAGATAAAAGATTTGTAAATTGGAGAACCAAGCCCAGGTGTTTCCCTTTCTTTGAATAGCTATGCTGCCTCCCTCTTTAGTGTTGGGGATTTTATGAAATGTTTGTTTGTTTACATTTGCCTAATCATTGTGATTTCTAGTATCATTTCTATATTCATTCTCACTATGCCTCTCTTTCTTTGCTAATCTGTTTTATGATCCCTACCGCCACAAGAAAAATCTTTTATGGATATGATATTTATTTTATTTTATCTTGCTTAATTCTTTAAACTAATTAATTACTAAAAAAAATTAAAATTTAAATAATTTATTTTAATTTATTTTTAGTTATATTATAAAATTAAAATGTGCATCAAATTGATGAAAAGTGATACTCGAATTGATGAAAAATAATAATGGTGTGGTGGATTATTTTATGAATAATTTGTAGTATAAATAAAAAGCGATAAAATATTGGAATTATTACTCTCCAATACAAAATATATATTAATATTACTCTTAGATACATAATATATATTTTATTAATATCAGGTACAAAAATATATCATAAAAAGTCTCAACTACCCTTCAACTAACCGATAAAATAGTGGGAGTAATCCAAGTTTCCATACTTAATCTATTTCTTAGATTTCAATTCTCTCTCCATGGTTTTTACATTCAATATATTTCCTTTCCAATTCTTATTTCAAATCCCTCTCCATGGTTTTTACATTCAATATATTTCCGTTTCAATTATCTCTCCACATTGGAATTCTGAATACTTGTTGAGATTTGAGAAAATATTTCTGAATATCGATTTTAAGAGAGAAATTAGTGAGAAGATATGACTTACCAATACTTAAGAAGAAACGATACGTAGGGAGCAAATATTTTTGAATACCTATTCTGAATACTTCTTGAATGTCGATTGATCTTAATACTTTGTAGATATCATCTCTCTTAAAATTCTGAATACTTCGTTAAGAAAATATTTCTGAATACGGATTTTAAGGGAGCAATTAGTGAAAAGATATGACTTAGAAATACTTAAGAACTCTGAATACGGATTTTAAGGGAGAAATTAGTGAGAAGATATGACTTAAAAATACTTAAGAATGAACGATACTTAGGGAGAGAATATTTTTAAATATTTATTCTGAATACTCGTGAATACTGATTCTAAATACTTGAATATTGATTTTGAATACTTCGTGAGTACCAATTCTGAACACTTAGAATATTGATTCTGAATACTTTGTGAATATTATTTCTCTCCACATTCGGTATTCAATTAATTAATCTAGATAATTAATTGAGAGGATAATTAGGAGTAAATAATGGAATGATGTTTCTAATGTTAAAATAATATATTTTATCTTTAAAATTATTATTGAATTGAACACAATTAAATTAAGGATAGTAAGGACATTTTCCTCATTCATAATGTATTAATTAGTAATATTTTTAGGATAATGTATCTATTAGTAATAATATAGTATAAAATGTACCTAATAGTAATGATCCCTAAAATATTTTTAATGAGAAATCAGTCCATATAAAGCGCAAAAGTTTTGACTTGAAATGAGAGTCTCTATGGACGGTAGGTTCTGACCTTCCCCGAATTAGTTGGTTTACGGATTGAATATTGTTGCATAAAAAAATATCCGTATAAATAGAGGTCCGTTTTATGTGAACAATTTAGCCCGCAATTCTATAGGATTGATACTAATGAATTAGGATGGTCTATTTAACATCTCTAATTACACACCCTATCCTTAATTGCTTTGCGCGTATCGAATTACTTTTTACAATCAACATATATACCTAGAGAATCTTTGGTGATGAAAGAGTATCAGATTAAAGAAATGGAAATAATAGTAGAGTAAATTTTTGTTACTCTACCATCATTCCGTGAACAATGATTTGATTTCCAATTCATCAGAGTTTGGAAGGTATTATTTGATTCTATTAAACTTTTATTTCAATCCCCTTCCCATTGCTATCCAAAAACTAAACAACAATATATTCTAAATAAAACCACCCAACTAGAGAGAGGATGAGAGAGACGAGTATGAAGAATATCAAGGAAATTTTTTAAAGAAATTGATTGATTGAGGAGCTAATCATATTTTCAACAAAATTATTTGCAAACATGTTGAATTTATTAGTTCAGTTGGAGTGTACTGTGCACGAATACATTTAAATAATCTTAATAGTTAGATTATGTTTTAATTAAATACCTACCATTAAATAATATAATTTTTAAAAAAAAAAATAACTACCCACTATATTCTATTTTAAATCTATTAATTTTAGGTGCATCAATGCTCCAAGAAACACTGAATTTATTCATTATATTCAAATATTTATCCATAAAACATTTTGTGATTTTTTCTCCATTAAAAAAAAAAAAAACTCCAACTAGAGAAAGCCTCATAGGTTGAATGGAAATCTACATGGTTATCTAATGACCACATTCTTATATAAAAGAAAATGGCAAAAACTTGTGTGCGCCGGGACGTACGGGAGCACTTTCCGTGTGCCTTTAGAATTTTATATTAAATTGTACTCCATCCGTTCACCCGAAAGGTCCACATTTTGCCATTTTGAGCGTCCGCACCAAAGGTTCACATTTTCCTTTTTAAACACATGAGACCCACACACATCACTAATACAATAAATTTATGGGACCCATACACCCCGCTAATACAACTACCAACTACACCTTAAATAATAATACTCCTTAATCCACGTGCAAAAAGCAAATGTCCACCTTTGTGGCGGACGAAGGGAGTATATCATTTAGTATAAAGATGTGTACCCTTTATTTTCTGAAGAAAAATAAAAAAATATTAATGAAAAGTGTATACTCTTTAGAACAAAATGGTGTACCCTTATTAATTAAAGTGTATACCCTTTAGAATAAAATAATATAATCTTATCCATAATACTAAATCTTAAAGGCGCATTGGCGCACGCAACCTGTTTGCCTTTTTTTATAGCACTCACGAGTAAGAATACTCGATCGTTGTAGTAGTATATCCCAAGAAAAATTATCAATCCAATAAGGAGTTATTTTCGGACTAGCAAATACGTGAGCTCATGTTCATGTCGTTTTTGTAAAGATGAACGGGGGTTTTGAGATGATAAACAACTAAAACAAGTAACAAGTAAATAAGATAGCAAATAAGATAAATGACAAGTAAAGATAATGGGTGCTAAAGTTCAAGTATGGAAAATCATGGGATTAGAAACATCCAAGCACACTCAATTCATATTATCATGCAAACGGAATTCAATTCAATTGATGTAGACTAAGGGTGATCACGATTATATCCTAAGCTCCCTTTCGGGTTACAAAGGTTGTTGATCCATTTTAGACTCCCAAAAGCACTTAAGATCAAAGCCCAACATTAACCCCTTCCATCTAGGTACTAGTTAGATTAAACTCTCCCTTTTTGTGTACTAAGGCCAACGAATGGATTGGTTCCCCTCATTGAATTCAAATATCCTTTCGGTCAAACCCAAACTCAATGTCTAATCATGCCTTCCTAATACTATAGAGGGTCGTTTCCGTCTCACTCCAAGCAATACATACATGAACATCATGATAGCATTTAATTACCACAAATAATCCATTGATCAACAATCCATTAAATCAATAAACATTTATGAATAACAAACCATGCCATCACAACATCAAGACAATTAAATTCCATGAATAGAAATCAACATCAATTAAATCAAAAACCAATTTAATCCACATGATAATATAAATCTAATATGCTCTTCATGTTCCTAATCCCACTAGAGGGATTAGCCTATCATAGTAAAAGTAACAAAACAATTAAATGATTCATTACAATTACCCATAGTCTAAGATCTAAAGAAATACAAAATGAATGGATTCTTCCCTATCAATTTCTTGAAGAGAATCTTCTATTCTTCTTGATCTCCACCTCTAGCTCTTGATCCCTTGAGATCTCTCACACCCAATGGAAGGGATGAAGTTTTGATGGAGAATTAATGGAGATGATGAAGATGGATCAAAATGGATGAAGGTGGATGAAGATGATGGTGGGAAATGGGAGGAAAGGTGTGTGATGTGTGTGTAGAAGATGGATTTTCGGATCTGATCTGAAAAATGTTGAAATGGGGTCTATTTATACCCCATGTGGGCCTTCTAGAAGATTCTGATTTTTTAGCAGGAATTACACCTACACGGCTCGAGCTCTGCACACGGCCACAGGGGTGGCCGTGTTGTGTAATCTGGTGTCCGCACACGGCTTCTAGGACAGGGCCGTGCGCGGTACACGGCCCGTGTTCTGTGCTCGACCCGTGCTCTGCGCTCGGCCACAGGGGTGGCCGAGTTGGTGTTTCTGGCGACATCACACGGCCTCATGCACAGGCCCGTGTGCGGAACTCGAGGCGTGTTCAAGACACGACCTGTGTTCCTGCACACGGCCGGCCGTGTTGTGCAGCTTCTTCTCATCTTTCACTCTTTCGGCTCGTTCTTCCTCGTTTCAACTCCGAATTGAGATCTGCTTTTTCCTACATCTTCCTTATCATGTTTAGCATCAAATAAAAAGTGAAAATCTTAAGTTTAAGCTCATTCACACACATTTCAATAAAAACACAAAACACAACCAAATAACACATAAAATACGGATGAAATAATACGAAAACACATATAAAAAGACACTAAAATGTAGGTGAAAATAGCTCTAATCAACCCCCCAAACTTAAGGTGTTGCTCGTCCCCGAGCAACGAAAATGACAAACCAAAAGGAGAAATTTTCACCTAGAAAAAGACTAAACGAACATAAGCAATAACACATCGTTAGCAATAATAACTACAAACTATGCTAAGTCATCCTACAACATTAAAATCATGACATAGGAAATTAACAAGTTCAATCAAAAGAGAATAAAATGTAATATAGTCCCCTTTTAAGTCCAAGCCTCACAATGGATATTGATGTCTCTCAACACTCTTTTGAAATAGGGTAGATCACACTCATTAATCGATTGGCTCGAATCACTATAAGCTTGCTCGCGGACTATATTCACAAACCACCAAAGTTTCATTAGTGATCAAAAAGGTCTTTAATTAGGATGTAATGATAGACTCTTTGGTATGGTAGGAAGTATATGGATAAGAGTGACTAACAAGTGTAAGTAATCGAAGAGATGATCAACTTCCTCAACTTCTCCACTTTTCTTTCTTCCTTTCTCAACTTTGGTACTCACAAGCACTACTCATCAACATTCCTTTGGATTGAGCTTCTTATGATGCATGCTTCCTTTCTTTGAATTTTTATTTCCTTGAGCATCTTGTTGTTGCTTTACTCATTTTTCTTGTTTTGAGGTTGCATGTTCATTCTTTTTTATGCTCTTTCATCCTTTTTCTTGCTTGTTTACCATTCCCTTTTCTTCTTTTTCTAATCAATCAATCCTTTCTAGCTACCATCTCCTCAATGCCCCACACAAAGGTGTATATAAGCTTGAATGGGTAATTAAGGCTTGTAATGTGCTAAATTCACAAGAAATAGGCTTATAGGCTCAAAATGGTTAACTAAGGATGATGTTCATGCTAGGGAACATATATGGCAATGACTATAATAACAAGGATGGCCTTAGATCATTTCACCAATCTCCACTAATCGGGCTCATTCCTATAGTCCTTGAGCAAGTTCTAACTTATCAAACACAACCGATCCACTCATGAAGAAATACCATGTATGCATGGTTGAGGCTCAAATGCTCACAAGCTTGTGCTCGGATCTTAAGGAACTTATTACACCACATTCATCTCAAAATTGAACAAGTTAAATAAAACATGTCACAATTTGAAAGTGTAGAGATTCTTAATCATAATTTGTCATCACTTATCACCACGACATATCATCACTCACGTTCAAAAATGACTCACGACATCCCTAAACAAACCACCAAACAACCCAAAACAAGAATGAAAATACACACAACATACAAATAAGGACTCAACAAACAAGACACAACAAAAATACAAAACATGCAAAAACACAAAATACCATCATCCATAAGAAAATTAAGCACACATTCATCCCAACCTTTATTGAAAAGGAAATCCTAATTTACGAAAGTAAACCTCCCAAAAGCAAAACAAATGAAGTAGCATGCTATTCACAACAATCCAAATCAAACTCAATTCATTTCAAGTAGTAAAATGATAAGGTGTAGAGTACTCCCTCAATAGGCATTTGGTAAGGAAAGCGTTAGCTCCAAACTCCATCATGCTTCCAATACCTCTCATTCATGCTCAAACACTCAACAAACACCATTATTTCAACAATTTCATTATAAATATGGACTATCATGCACTTCAACACCACCAATCATGCCAAAATCAAACCAAACTCATGAGAAAAATTTTAAAATTTGTCCAATTTTACAAGAATCATACTCAAGTGGTGAGTCACACCACACACTCTCCCCCCAAACTTAAATCGAAACAAGAGTTGAGACTTAAGTTTGCAAAAAGTGGTGAGACTTACCCTTGTAGTTTCCATTGATGATCTTCTTGTAGAGAAGTAACCGCATCCACACGACTCAAGCTATGTCCACCACGCACTAGCACCCCCCAAACTTAACTCGAGACAAGAGTCACGAATTAAGTTTGCAACAAGTTGTGGAACATGTCAACTTGAATCCATGAAGCATTTCTCTTTTCTTCAATGTGCATTTTTCTCCATAAGCACAATCAACCTAAAAGGCCAAAATAAACAAGCAACAAAAATAAAGCAATAAAGATAGTGATGGGGTGCCTCCCATCGAGCGCTAAGTTTAACGTCTTCAAGCTAGACGAATGTTTAGCTCATCTTTCACATAAAGTATCCACAAAGAGGGTCTCCCTTTGTGATGAATCCACATAGTGCTTCACACGATGACCATTGACCAAGAACTCTCCCCCGTTCTCATCTATAACCTTTAGAGCTCCACCATCAAGTACTTCCTTTACCACATAAGGTCCTCTCCATTTGGACTTCAACTTGCCCGGGAAAAGTCTTAGTCGAGAATTGAATACCAACACCTTCTCACCCTTTTCAAAGCTCTTCTTCCTCAAACGAGCATCATGCCACCTCTTGGTTTTCTCCTTAAAAATCCTTGAGTTTTCATAAGCATTTTCTCTAAATTCCTCAAGCTCATTCAATTGTAAGAATCTTACCTTCTTCGAAGCTTTCATGTCAAAATTCAACTTCTTAATGGCCCAATAAGCTTTATGCTCTAACTCCACCGGAAGATGGCAAGACTTACCATAGACAATTTGAAAAGGAGACATACCAAGAGTGGTCTTGAATGCGGTTCGAAAGGCCCACAATGCATCATCAAGTTTATTTGACCAATCCTTTCTACTCACACTCACTGTTTTCTCCAAGACTTGTTTGATTTGTCGATTAGAAATTTCAGCTTGACCATTCGTTTGAGGGTGATACGGAGTAGACACTCGATGCTTCACTCCATAAGTCTTGAGAATGTTCTCCATGAGCTTATTTATGAAGTGACTACCCCCATCACTTACCAATATTCTAGGTACTCCAAATCTTGTGAAGATATGCTTCTTTAGAAACCCCATGACAACTCTAGCATCACTTGTTCTTGAAGGTATGGCCTCAACCCATTTCGAGACATAGTCAACCGCCAATAGGATATATAGGAATCCATTCGATTGAGGAAACGGTCCCATGAATTCGATGCCCCACACATCAAATATCTCCACTTCTTGAAAGTTCTTAAGGGGCATCTCATCCCACTTGGAGATTCCTCCCATCCTTTGACATCGATCACAACCCTCTACAAATTTCTTACAACTCTTGAACAAAAATGGCCAATACAACCCCGATTGTAAGACTTTTGCAGCGGTCTTTTGAGCTCCAAAATGGCCTCCACTAGGTGAAGAGTGGCAAAACTCCAACACACTATTCCATTCTTCCTCGGGCACACATCTTCGCACAAGAGAATCATTACACATCTTGTATAAGAATGGATCATCCCACAAGTAACTTTTAACATCATGAAAGAACTTCTTGGATTGATACTTATTAAGCTCATAAGGCCTCCTTCCACTAGCCAAGTAATTCACATAGTCCGCATACCACGGGCTTCCTTCTTCCTCCACTAAAGCCTCAATTTGATAGCAATCACACTCCAAGATTTCTTCATCGGGAAAAACCTCTTTGATTAACTCATAAGTACCTTCACAATGCTCCCTCGACTCTAACCTTGAAAGATGGTCGGCTATCACATTCTCCGTGCCCTTCTTATCTCTCACTTCAATATCAAATTCTTGAAGAAGTAGTACCCATCTTATCACCCTTGGCTTTGCATCCTTCTTTGCCATGAGATACTTGATAGCGGCATGGTCGGTGTATACAATAGTTTTCGTTCCTACCAAATAAGGACGAAACTTATCAAATGCGTATACTACCGCCAAGAACTCTTTTTCGGTAGTGGTGTAGTTCCTTTGAGCCGCATCAAATGTCTTGCTTGCATAGTAAATAGCTCGGAATTTTTTCTCTCTTAGTTGCCCCAAAACTACTCCAAGAGCTACATCACTTGCATCACACATCAATATAAATGGCTCCTTCCAATCGGGGGTGATCAAGATGGGTGATGAAATTAAAGCTTCCTTTAGCACCTGAAAAGCATTTAAACAATTATCATCAAACTTAAATGGCACATCTTTTTCAAGGAGATGCGATAGAGGTTTAGAAAATGAAGAAAAAATCCTTGATGAATCTACGATAGAACCCGGCATGGCCAAGGAACGATCGTACTCCCTTCTCATTTGTTGGTGGTGGAAGCTTCTCTATAGCAACAACTTTGGCTCGGTCAACTTGCAATCCCTTTGAAGAGATGTGATGTCCAAGTACAATGCCATCATTTTCCATGAAATGGCACTTCTCCCAATTCAACACTAAATTAGTGTCTTGACATCGCTTCAAAACAATAGCAAGGTTAGACAAACAATTATCAAAAGAAGAACCAAACACCGAAAAGTCATCCATGAAAACTTCCATTATATTCTCAATTAATCCTTCAAAGATTGCCATCATACACCTTTGAAAGGTGGCCGGTGCATTGCAAAGTCCAAATGACAATCTTCGAAAAGCAAATATTCCATAAGGACAAGTGAAAGCGGTCTTTTCTTGGTCTTCGGGTGCTATGAGAATTTGGTTATACCCGGAATATCCATCAAGAAAGCAATAAAACTCATATCCGGCTAACCTATCCAACATTTGATCCAAGAAAGGTAAGGGGAAGTGATCTTTACGTGTGTTTTCATTAAGCTTTCTATAATCAACACACACACGCCATCCCGTCACCGTCCTAGTGGCTATGGTCTCATCTTTATCGGTCTTCACTATAGTCATACCCCCTTTTTTAGATACTACATGCAACGGGCTCACATATGAGCTATCACTAATAGGAAAAATCATATCGGAGTCTAACCACTTAAGAACCTCTTTCTTTACCACTTCTTGCATGATAGGATTAAGTCTTCTTTGGTTTTGAACACAAGCTTTCCCTTCATCCTCAAGTCTTATCTTATGCATGCAAATTGTTGGACTAATTCCCTTCAAATCATCAATACACCAACCAATAGCCGACTTATGCTCTTTAAGGACATTTAGCAATTTATCAAGTTGACTAGAAGTTAGAGATGATGATACAATTACCGGATAAGTCTCATTTTCACCAAGGTAGACATAAGTAAGATGATCGGGTAGAGGCTTCAACTCCACCTTCTTTTCCTTTTTCTCTTCGTGCTCGAGTGGATCTCTAAGTGGTAAGAACTTTTCATTTCCCCTTGATATGGCGGCTGCAACCTCTTGAGCTTCACTACAATCACCTAGATCAAGCAAACAATTAATCAATTCTTCATTTAAATCAAGAGAAGTAGTAGAAATATTAGAAAGAGATAGAGAATTGCTCAAGCATAGTTCAAGTGGATCCTTGGTTACAATGGAAGGCCAACTCTCCTCGACACTTCCCTTTACAACATCTACACTTTTACATTCTTCATCATTCATTGGATATTGCATGGCCTTATGTAGAGAGAATACCACTTCCTCATCATTAACCCTCAACTTCAATTCTCCTTTGTAGACATCAATAAGAGCTCTCCCGGTAGCAAGAAACGGTCTCCCAAAAATCAATGACACATTTTCATCCTCCTCCATATCTAGAACAACAAAGTCCACCGGAAAGACGAACTTATCAACTTTCACCAACACATCTTCAACTACTCCTTTTGGATGTGTCATAGATCTATCCGCCAATTGAAGTGTGATGGAAGTTGGCTTTACTTCACCTAATCCAAGCTTCTTGAATATGGAGAGAGGCATTAGATTAATGCTCGCACCGAGGTCACAAAGAGCCTTGTTCTTCTTGTTCTTTCCAATTTCACAAGGTATAATGAAACTACCCGGATCCTTCAATTTTTGTGGAAGTTTCCGTTGTAGAATGGCACTACACTCTTCGGTTAGATTAACCGTTTCATTGTCCACAAGACTTCTTTTCTTTCCCATGATGTCCTTCAAGAAACGAGCATAATGAGGCATTTGATCCAAAGCATCGGCGAAAGGCATATTGATTTGAATCTTCTTGAAGATTTCAAGAAACTTTTTGAACCTCTCATCCAAACCCTTCTTCAAAAACCTTTGAGGAAAAGGAACCGGTACTTGAGTCTTGGGTATTCCCCAACTATCTCTTTCAACTTCAACTTCCTTTTCCCTTAACTCCTTTGCCTTTTTCCACTTTGGAATTCTCTCTATCTTCTCTTCATCTTTCTTTTGCTCAACAATTTCTTTTTTCTTGCTTACTTCCTCCATTTCAATCTCTTCTTGCACCAACCCTTCTTCCACCTTGCTTTCCACTTCCCTTTCAATGACAATACTATCTTCTTTAGGCATAGGAGGTTCCTCATACTCTTTTCCACTTCTAAGAATGATAGCTTTGCAATC
The DNA here is from genome assembly GCA_023678885.1 of Pogostemon cablin. NCBI lineage: Eukaryota > Viridiplantae > Streptophyta > Magnoliopsida > Lamiales > Lamiaceae > Pogostemon > Pogostemon cablin. The sequence goes on from CM042999.1 coordinate 4,814,985, forward strand.
TTCTTTAGGATTAGTTACCGTGGTAGATGGAAACTTTCCTTGTTGGTGTTGAGATCCCACGGAAGAAGCAATTTGACCCATTTGATACTCAAAAGCTCTCATCCTATTGTCGGATTTCTTCTCATTTTCCTCCATTCTAGCCTCCATCTTTTTCATGAATGTTAGCAATGTCTCTTCCACCGATGCTTTCCCCTCTCCATTTGGTGGTTTAGCACTTGGATCGAATCCCGGAGGATATGACACGGCGGCTTGAGGATTAGAGTAAGAAAGATTTTCATGCTTCCTCGGAGCTTGATAATTTCCACTTGATTGATTGAAATTGCTTCCCCGAGCTTGTCCTTGATATCCTCCTTGGTAATTACCTTGATTAGAAGGATAATTACCTTGGAAATTCCCTTGATGATGGAAATTTCCTTGGTAATTTCTCCTATCTAAGTAGGCAACATCCTCTATACTTTGCATAACATGGCTCTCATCATTCACAATAGAACCCTTGAGTTACTCCTTGAGTGATCAAATTCAATTGTTTTGTTAAAGCTTGAATGCTCTCATTGAATTCTTTCATTCCCTCACTTTGGAACATATCACTCTTCACTTTGTTCACACTCTCCACTTGAGCTACTTTTCCAAAGGCATAACCTCCCATTACTCGCTCGGAAGGCCATTGATAAGTATTCATTGCAATGTCTTCAAAAATATCCATGGCTTTCATAGCATCCACTCCAAATATAGACCCTCCGGATGAGGCATCTACATGCATCCGATTTTGTTGATTCAACCCTTGATAGAAGAAAGCCACTTGTTGATTCTCATGAAAATCATGTTGAGGACACTTTCAGAGCATCTCTTTGTAGCGTTCCCATGCTTCATAAAAATTTTCATCCGGAAGTTGCCTAAATTGAGTGATAAGGCTTTTCAATTGGAGCGTCTTTGAAGGAGGAAAGTACTTGTTTAGGAACCTTTGCTCAAGATCTTCCCATGTATTACAACTTCCCAAAGGAATTGTATTGTACCATGCTTTAGCCTTGTCTCTTAAAGAGAAAGAGAACAACCTCATTCGAATAGCATCCTCCGACACTCCCTTCATCTTGACGGTATTTGCAACCTCCAAGAAAGTAGATAGATGAGTGTTCGGGTCTTCAAGAGGACCTCCCCCAAACTGATTTGCTTTAACCATGTTGATCAATCCGGTCTTGATTTCATAATCATTGGCTTGAACCGGAGGAACCATATTGTGCACGGCCCTCGGTTGGAAGTAATCCCGAATTGCTCTAGGCCTTGGCAACTCTTGTTGTTGAAATATCCTTTGAGCTTCTTGATTGGCAAGCAATTGCATATACTCTTGATTTTGAGCAAAGAAATTCCTCATTATCTCCACTTGATTCTCTTGCACTCCTTCTTGTACCCCCCTTTGATCTTGTAAAGGATCTTGGGGTGGGTCATAATTAACATTGTCTCCCCTTTGATTCTCAATTTTTGTTCCTTTTCTAGCTTTACGCCTCTCTCGTTTCCTTTGTCGTGCGGTCCTTTCAATCTCCAAATTCAAAGGAATGATCGATTGATTTCCCTTTGATCTTGTGATCATAAAACACCTACGAAAAGGCCAAGAGTGAGACCACAAACACAAATAATAAATAAAAGAAAATAAAAAGAATCCTTATCAAGAACAACTAAAACAATAACACAGTACTCGACTAGTCCGTCAAACTCCCCTTTGGCAACGGCGCCATTTTCTTGTTTGCCTTTTTTTATAGCACTCACGAGCAAGAATACTCGATCGTTGTAGTAGTATATCCCAAGAAAAATTATCAATCCAATAAGGAGTTATTTTCGGACTAGCAAATACGTGAGCTCATGTTCATGTCGTTTTTGTAAAGATGAACGGGGGTTTTGAGATGATAAACAACTAAAACAAGTAACAAGTAAATAAGATAGCAAATAAGATAAATGACAAGTAAAGATAATGGGTGCTAAAGTTCAAGTATGGAAAATCATGGGATTAGAAACATCCAAGCACACTCAATTCATATTATCATGCAAACGGAATTCAATTCAATTGATGTAGACTAAGGGTGATCACGATTATATCCTAAGCTCCCTTTCGGGTTACAAAGGTTGTTGATCCATTTTAGACTCCCAAAAGCACTTAAGATCAAAGCCCAACATTAACCCCTTCCATCTAGGTACTAGTTAGATTGAACTCTCCCTTTTTGTGTACTAAGGCCAACGAATGGATTGGTTCCCCTCATTGAATTCAAATATCCTTTCGGTCAAACCCAAACTCAATGTCTAATCATGCCTTCCTAATACTATAGAGGGTCGTTTCCGTCTCACTCCAAGCAATACATACATGAACATCATGATAGCATTTAATTACCACAAATAATCCATTGATCAACAATCCATTAAATCAATAAACATTTATGAATAACAAACCATGCCATCACAACATCAAGACAATTAAATTCCATGAATAGAAATCAACATCAATTAAATCAAAAACCAATTTAATCCACATGATAATATAAATCTAATATGCTCTTCATGTTCCTAATCCCACTAGAGGGATTAGCCTATCATAGTAAAAGTAACAAAACAATTAAATGATTCATTACAATTACCCATAGTCTAAGATCTAAAGAAATACAAAATGAATGGATTCTTCCCTATCAATTTCTTGAAGAGAATCTTCTATTCTTCTTGATCTCCACCTCTAGCTCTTGATCCCTTGAGATCTCTCACACCCAATGGAAGGGATGAAGTTTTGATGGAGAATTAATGGAGATGATGAAGATGGATCAAAATGGATGAAGGTGGATGAAGATGATGGTGGGAAATGGGAGGAAAGGTGTGTGATGTGTGTGTAGAAGATGGATTTTAGGATCTGATCTGAAAAATGTTGAAATGGGGTCTATTTATACCCCATGTGGGCCTTCTAGAAGATTCTGATTTTTTAGCAGGAATTACACCTACACGGCTCGAGCTCTGCACACGGCCACAGGGGTGGCCGTGTTGTGTAATCTGGTGTCCGCACACGGCTTCTAGGACAGGGCCGTGCGCGGTACACGGCCCGTGTTCTGTGCTCGACCCGTGCTCTGCGCTCGGCCACAGGGGTGGCCGAGTTGGTGTTTCTGGCGACATCACACGGCCTCATGCACAGGCCCGTGTGCGGAACTCGAGGCATGTTCAAGACACGACCCGTGTTCCTGCACACGGCCGGCCGTGTTGTGCAGCTTCTTCTCATCTTTCACTCTTTCGGCTCGTTCTTCCTCGTTTCAACTCCGAATTGAGATCTGCTTTTTCCTACATCTTCCCTATCATGTTTAGCATCAAATAAAAAGTGAAAATCTTAAGTTTAAGCTCATTCACACACATTTCAATAAAAACACAAAACACAACCAAATAACACATAAAATACGGATGAAATAATACGAAAACACATATAAAAAGACACTAAAATGTAGGTGAAAATAGCTCTAATCACAACCCCACCCAAAGAAAAATATGGAAGAGTGAGAGCAACTATATAAGAATAAAAGAAGGTATTTATGGGAATTATGTTGTGAGATTAGATGTGTGATTGGATACATGAACAAATATTATGTATTATGTTGATCTCCTACTATATCTTAGTTTCCTATCAACAATATAATTTTCTATTCAGTTTTAGAGTTTTGAATTCTAATGCAAAATTTGATCTAGATGAAAGAAGAGATACATTGTATAATTAAGCTGCTGAAAGCAAAGGTGGAAGAACTATTAAAGAGTGAAGGCACCCCTGAAGTTATTTTTTTAACAAGTACTCCCATGTCCCTCTGCAATTTACAGCTCTTTTGCTATTTTTAATCCGTCTCGATTTTTAATATAAAGTGAGCATATTCATTTTGGTAAATGAAACTTACACAAATCAATTTATACTATCTACTTCCCGCACCAAGAGTCTTTTTTTTTTCCATTTTGGTCGTCCCACTCAAAGGGTCCCTTTCCTTTTTTATACACATGAGTCCATACTCACCCACTAATACAATTAAAATAGAGGTAAGAACTTGCGATTAAGTGGAGAGAGTATTATTTTTTAAAGACAAAATATGAGTATCATTTTTTCATTTGTTCTTACAATTTGGAGTTAAATACACTTTCAGTACCATAACTATTGAAAACTTCGATTTTCATCCTAAAATAATTAAAACTTCTGAAAAAATTCCATAACTTTTGGGTTTCATCAGAAATGGTCATTTTTGGGATAGTTTTAGAAATTTTTAGGAGTTATTGGACGATTTCAATCAGAAAAGGTCCCATAAAATTTCGGAAGCTTTCAAAAATTTGCAACAATTTAGAAAAATTTTCAGAAGCTATGGGACAATTTGTGACGAAAAATTAGTTTTGATACAAAATCTAAAATTTTGAGATAGCTACGGGACTAATTCAAAAAATTTAAATAATTTGAAATAGAAATTGAATTTGGCAAAAATTGTGGAATTAATAGTGCATTAACTCTATAATTTATTTATGAAATAATTTAATTAGATAAGTGGATTAATACTTTTCTTAATAGAATATATTACGCACCCCGTCTTGTCAGACTCTTCATTTACTATATATAGAAACAAAATTTAAGAAATATTGTTTTCTTTATTAACTTGATTTTTTATAGTATTGTGGTCTTTTAAGTAAAAAATAAATAATAAAATAAGTTGTGTATATTGGGTGGGTGATATTTTTTAAATATATAGTAATGTATTAAAGTTTATCTCTTATGAACCGTTTTATGATTTTACTGAAACTATTCTTTTGTACATGAAAAACTATTTTTTGGAGTAATAAAATATTATTCTTCTAAATAAAAAATAATACTCATTAATAGGAATATGAAAAAAATCACTAACATATCACTAAGAGTATTATTTTTTATTAAAAAAATAATAATAGTCACTGTATAAAACTAATTATTCATATACTAAAGAGTAATATCGTGATGCATGGTAAATCTGAGTGCAAGTAATAATAAATTGAGAAACAATTATTTGGAAAGTTTTATCATTTTTTTGAATGTGAAAAATGTTATAAAACTCAAAAAATAGGCAAAAACTTGTGTTCACCCGGGTGCACGGGCTCGTTCACTTTTAAAATTTTGTATTAAATTGTATACCCTTTAGTATAAAGATGTGTATCCTTTATTTTGTGAAAAAAATAAAAAATATTAATGAAAAGTGTATATCCTTTAGAACAAAATGGTGTACCCTTATTAATTAAAGTATATACTATTTAAAACAAAATAATGTACAATTACCCATAATATTAAATTCTAAAGGCGCACGGTGTGCCCGAGCGCACGCAAGCCTCACCCAAACAAATAAATGGTGAAAATTTGAGTAGTATATATATAAAAGTAGACGAAGAAAATATTTTAATTTTTTAAAAACTTACTCCATCACTTTATATCTAATTCAAAGAAATAATTAAACCTTGTAAGATGGTATAATGCAAAACTTTTTCTACTACTATATTTTGAAGCAAATACATTTAAATAAGCAAAAAAAAGTAAAGAGTTGGCCGGATTAACATTTTATATTTAGTGACGTTGATATTTGATAATCCATATGGTTTGATGCACGATGTATACATTCATTAAAGGAAAAGAGTTGTATGGGATCATTTTACAAAATAAATAAGTTTAGTGAGATGAATAAGAAGTGATAACTTTCATAATGAAAATTGACATTTAATTAATAAATAGTGATAATAGAGTTGTGAACTATTTAATTTTATGAACAATTTATAATATAAATAAAAAAGACTAATTAATAAAAAAGTAATAACTAATTAGGAAAGCATAAAATAATGAGAATTTATTATTAAAGTGTGCTCTCTCTACCTTATATTTGGCATGTTAACTGTATTTGCAAATCAAAATGTTGGAAAAGCCAGAAAATACACGAGAGTATGGTATATAATTGATTTTATGTGATATTAGATTTTAAAATACTATATTATTTTTATTATGCATGACATATGTTAACAAATAAAGTAAATATAGATGAACACGAGACACATATTTTTACGTGAAAAAACTCTTGCGGCAAAAAACTACAGGCGCCAAACGGCGATCTTCACTATATGATGAAAGTTTACAGAACGCAGGGAATACAACGAGTCATCAGGCCTTCTCGTGCGGCTTACAAGATGTATTTATAGGACGGACTGACTGTAGTCAAATAAGAAAACAAATCCGCTAAATATATAACCCAAACCGTGGGCCCTCCAGGCGTCCCCGCAAGACTCACGTTAGAATTCAGATCATACTCCAACAAACTCCACTTTGAGATGAATTCCATCTTGTAGCAAATGAAGTATCATCAATCAACTCACTTCAATAATAAATAATCACCGACGCCAAAAGTCACTAGGACTTTAAACTATAATACCAACTAAGCCTGAACATAGCTCAAACTTAGCTCCAGGAACAGGCTTTGTCAATATATCCGCAGGATTGTCACGAGTTTTTATCTTGCATACCTTAACATCACCTTCAGTAATGACACCTCGAATAAAGTGATATCTCACATCAATGTGCTTTATTCTTTCATGAAACATCTGATCCTTAGTCAAACAAATAGCACTCTAACTATCACAATGTATAGTAATGCAAGAAGTAAACCCGCAAAGTTCAGAGTATAAACCTCTCAACCAAATAGCTTCTTTACACGCTTCAGAAATAGCCATATATTCAGCTTCTGCAGTAGACAGAGCAACAATAGCCTGCAAACTTGCTTTCCAGCTAACAACACAACCGCCAATATTGAAAACATAACCAGTGAGAGACCTCCTCTTATCCAAATCACCAGCATAATCAGAATCAACATAGCCAACAAGTCCATCTCTAGATTTCCCAAATTGCAAACAGGCATTAGAAGTACCTCGCAAATATCTAAAAATTCATTGAACAGCCCTCCAATGCTCCTTACCAGGATTAGTCATGTATCTACTGACAACATTCAACGCATGAGATAAATCAGGACGAGAACAAACCATGGCATACATAAGAGAACCAACTGCACTGGAATATGGAACTCTAGACATGTACTCAATATCATGATCTGACTGTGGACAGAAAGCTGAGGATAATCTGAAATGTGCAGCTAATGGAGTACTCACTGGTTTTACATTGTGCATATTGAAACGACGAAGAACCTTTTCAATATAACCTCGCTGACTGAGGTATAATATACCAGATTTTCTATCTCTAACAATTTCCATACTAAGAATTTTCTTAGCTGCACCTAAGTCTTTCATCTCAAATTCTTTACTCAATTGTGCCTTCAATTTAGCTATTTCTGATTTTTCTTTTGCAGCAATTAACATATCATCAACGTAAAGAAGCAAATAAATAGCTGAGCATTAACAATCTTCAAATAAATACAACTATCATAATCAGACCTCTTAAAACCATGAGAGAGCATACACGAATCAAATCTCTTGTACCATTGCCTAGGAGATTGCTTCAAACCATAAAGAGATTTCTTTAATCTACAGACAAGGTTTTCTTTTCCAGGAATAACAAAACCTTCAGGTTGGTTCATATAAATATCTTCTTCCAACTCCCCATGTAAGAATGCACTTTTAACATCTAGTTGCTCAAGTTCATAATCATGCATGGCAACAATACTAAGCAAAGTGCGAATAGAACTATGCTTAACAACTGGAGAAAAGACATCATTAAAATCAATACCTGGAATCTGGCTATAACCTTTAGCAACCAACCTTGCTTTATACCTTGCTGGCTCACTTGAAGAAATACCTTCCTTTTTTTTTTGAAAATCCATTTGCAACGGACATGCTTTTTATCCTTAGGCAATTTTACTAAACCCTAAGTACCATTCTTTTCAAGTGACTCCATCTCATCTTGCATAGCGGTCATCCAATTGTTGCAATTAGCAGAAGTAATAGCCTCAGAATAGTTAGAAGGTTCTGAATTACCTTTAATCTCTTCTACAACACTCATATCATAAGCAATATTACATTCTTCAATTAACTTTTTAACAGGTTTAGGCTGTCTTCTAGCCCTATCAGTAGCAATCGAACATTGTGGAGGCTGTACAACTGGAGAAGAATGCTCAATAATAGAAGAATTAACAATTGGAGAATTTTCAGCAATAGGTGCATCTTGAACAACAATATTATCAACATCTGGTGCATCAATTAAGTGCTCCACCTACACACTTATTTTCTCTCCCTTAATAGGAGCATCAATAGATAGGTTGTCATAAAACATAACAGATTCATTGAAGATAACATTCCTACTAAGCACAACCTTCTGAGTTTGGAGATTCCACAATTTATAACCTTTGACACCAGATTGATAACCTAGAAATATGCACTTAACAGCTCTAGGCTCCAATTTACCATTATCAACGTGAGCATAAGCAGTACAACCAAAAACTCTAAATTGCGAATAATCAGCTGAAAAACTAGACCATACCTCAATTGGAGTTTTCTTACCAAGAGTAATGCAGGGTGAACGATTAATAAGATAGCAAGCAGTGGAAGCAGCTTCAGCCCAAAAACGCCTATCCAAACCTGAATTAGACAACATGCAACGGGCCTTAGAGATAATAGTTCTGTTCCAATGCTCAGCTACACCATTCTGTTGAGGCGTATAAGGAATAGTGTAGTGCCTAACAATGCCTTGAGACTTGCAGTATGCTTTAAATTCATTAGAACAGAATTCCATCCCATTATCAGTGTGAAGCTTTTTAACCTTCTTATCAGTTTGATTTTCAATCATAACCTTCCACTCTTTAAATGCTGAAAATACTTCTGATTAATCTTTCAAGAAATAAGGCCATACCTTACGAGAATAATCATCAATTATTGTCAACATATAACGAGAACCACTAATAAAAGGCTTGCGAGATGGTCCCCCATAAATCAGAATGCATATAATCAAGAATACCTTTACTTTTATGAGTAGAGGTATTAAACGACACCCTCTTGTGTTTACCAAACACACAATGCTCACAAAACTTCAACTTACTGATGCTATGTTCATCAAGAATACCTCTTTTGCACAATTCATGCAATGCTTGCTCACTCATATGTCCAAGACGCATATGCCAAAGATTAGTAGTATCAGAATTAGATACTGAATTAGAAATTACAGCAGCATCAGCTGTAATTTTAGTACCACGAAGACGATACAAATTTGGAGATTTTAATTCACCTTTCATGACAACAAGAGAACCTTTTGACACCTTTAAAACTCCATCTCCATCGGAGTATTTGTACCCTTTACCATCAAGAGTACTCAGAGAAATAAGATTCTTGCTCATACCTGGAATATGCCTCACTTCAGTCAAAGTTCTGACACTGCCATCATGCATCTTAATTAGAATAGATCCAATTCTAACAATATCACGGGGACTATCATCACCCAATCTAACAGAACCTCCACATTGGAGAGAATCATAGGTGACAAACCAATGTCTATTAATGCATATATGAAATGAAGCAGCGGAATCAAGAATCCATTCATCATCACTATTTGCACATCCAGCAAAAGCAACAAGCATATCACCAGTAGAATTATCTGCCTTAGAAGCAGCAACAGAAGCATTTGTTGGATTGTATACTAAAAGTCTAGCTTTTTGTATGAACAATGTTATAACAATTAATTTGAAATGAGAATCATACGATCAAATGATTGCATCTTATAATTTTTTTATATGTTCGATGCAATAGTCCACTTACTTTATACTGTAGATAATATGTTGTGCGACAACACGCGGAAGATCATATTATCGGTTTTCTTATAAAGTATAAATAGATGCTCACAATCGAGATAGACGGGGACTCTCTATCGGGATGGTTGTAGTGTGGTTTGGTATTAGCTTGTCTTGGCTATAGAATCACACTAGTGCACTTGTGTGTATTGAGCAGGACCGCTTGAGATCGTTTGACTTATACTGACTTATAAGAGAACTTGATCTCAGTTATTATGGAAGTTCATGCTCTTAATCCCTATACAATAACCTCGACACGTAGGGCAGTATGTATTTCTTTGATTCATCAATGGATGAGATTTACATGTAATTAAATCAACAAACTCGATGAGTTGGGAAATAGTGCTGTCTCTATGGTGTGCTGTTGATTGTAGAAGGAATCCGTGTCCGTCATAGGTTGATGATGTCCCCTTGAGGAGCTCATAAGGATTATCATGTAAACCCTGCAGGTGGAATTTATTCCGACATGATAATGAGGTTGAGTGGTACTACTCTTGGATGAGATATTAATTAATTGAGTTGTCAGTAACTTAAATTAATTAATGGACATTGTATATCTTAAACATGGGGAGACTAACGGACTCATAATAAGAAGGAGCCCAAAACGTAATTTTGGGATTGGTATGGTAGTGCAATAATAATATTTTAGTGGAATATATTATTATTATTGGACTTAAGTATAAGCTTTGGGCTAAGCTTGGATACTTAAGCGCAATGGAAGCCCAACCCAATTTCTCCTCCTGGTCCCTGCTGTAGCCCATGTATATAAGTCACCTCAACTTATCTGGAACCCTAATCTAACTGATTATTCACATGTGATGAGGGTTGAGAGCAGATTGAGGAGGTCTCGTAGATCGTCGCCCATACGACGTCGAGATCGGACTTGGGACATACGGCAGAAGATCAGAAGGTAGTTTGCTGATGCTGTTCGCCACCTTGCGAAATTGATATAAAATCGTAAAATACTCAGAATTTGATGATCAATATACTGATGGAAAGCCGATGAAGATAGGATCATTTGACATAAAGATCATTCAATTCCGACATCAGAAGAGGAAGTTATGGCCATTCTCGTGGGACTGCGCAGGCTGCCTACGAGAATCAATCTTTATCAACATACCTTGGTGAACGGTAATCGTTTCTATGATTTATTGCTTCCGCTGTGATAGAAACGCATGGTATCCTAACAGGTCACGTTAACCAAACGATCAAGCGCCAATAATTGGTATCAGAGCTTCGGTTTCGTGGTGAAGCGTGACACGTTAGGCTAGGGTTTATGTGATTAATTTTTCAAAATTAGGGTCGCATGTTTAGAGTTTTGGTTTTACTGCGCAAACCATGAATATCCCTATGTGAAATATACCCTATATCATATCTGTTCGTCGTCGATGGTTGTGTGTGAGAGGATTCGACGAAAACTGTTCGTCAATTTCACATGGAAGGAAGAAATTGAGAGAAAATCCAGCGCAGTGATATTGCAGAGGCAATAACTGGAGTTTCAACTGTCGGATCAGGCTGAATTTTGGTCAGCATGTTCAGATTTTATGGATGTACATTCTGAACGGTGAAGATCGTATTTGGAGCTTTGTGTTGTCAGGATTACGCCGAAAATAGAAGCAGTTTTTGAGCGATTCTGTTCTGCGCAGTCGAGGGAATAGAGCCGTTTCTCAGAATATAACCGTTGGATCGACCTGTAATTTGGACAGCATGTTCAAAACTCACAGGTGTAGATTCTGTACGGTGAGATTGGATTCCCAGGTTCCTAAAGTTGCGAACCCTGAATGACAGTTGGTGTAGTTTGATGTTGCGCGTTGGGCTGAACTTGGTTCCGTGCAAGTAGGCCCTTGGACGAGCGGATCTGCATCAGGTTCGATTGATGCTACACCAGGTTCGAGTGGATTTGCATCAGGTTTGATTGGTCTACATCAGGTTCGATCGATGCTGCACCAGGTTCGAGCGGATTTGCATCAGGTTCGATTGGTCTACATCAGGTTCGATCGATGCTGCACCAGGTTCGAGCGGATTTGCATCAGGTTTGATTGGTCTACATCAGGTTCGATTGATGCTACACCAGGTTCGAGCGGATTTGCATCAGGTTCGATTGGTCTACATCAGGTTCGATCGATGCTGCACCAGGTTCGAGCGAATTTGCATCAGGTTCGATTAGTCTACATCAGGTTCGATCGATGCTGCACCAGGTTCGAGCGGATTTGCATCAGGTTCGATTGGTCTACATCAGGTTCTATCGATGCTACACCAGGTTCGAGCGGATTTGCATCAGGTTCGATTGGTCTGCATCAGGTTCGATCGATGCTGCACCAGGTTCGAGCGGATTTGCATTAGGTTCGATTGGTCTGCATCAGGTTCGATCGATGCTGCACCAGGTTCGAGTGGGTTTGCATCAAGTTTGACTGGTCTGCATCAGGTTCTGCGTGAGTCTTCACAATATGATCGGGCAGGGTGCCGGAGTGGTGGAGCAGGCTGCGGGGAGGTCGATCCCCATCGCAGTTGTCCATATTCGTGATTTGTGGCGAACAATCGAATTTGCTGTTATATAACTGTTATAATTGATTTATTAATTGATTATTGTTATATATGTATGCATGATTATCTATGATTTATTGCCTTAAATAGAAGCATGCTAGATTGCGTATTATATTTGGTATATTATATGCATGTATGTTGGAGTGTTGATCAAGTCAACTTATTTTTGGCAATTTATTTCCTTATATATAACTGCTGTAATTGTTTTATTGGTCAATTATTGTTATATATTTGGAAGTATGAGCATGCTAGGTTGCGTATATTATTCTGAATATTATATGTATGTAAAAACCCTTGGTTTTAAATAACTAAGTGGGAGAGGGAATTGGTAAAAATTCCCGCGCCCTCCATTATTGGTTTGTAAGTGATGCAAGTATACTTGCGTGTTGGCATAGACCTTCCTCCCCATCGGATGAGTATATTTGTGGATTACTGGTACAGACTTCATTAAATAATTATTATTTATAATGTGATGCACATGAACTTACGTGTTGGCATAGACCTTCCTCCCCATCGGATGAGTTCATTTGCGGATCACTGTACAAACTTATAATTGATGACTGTAGGAAGTTATCCGAGCGCGTGTGTACTTCTCCATCTGTAAGGCACATAAGCTTGGGCCGCGGACTTGGGGTCAAATAATGGTGTACACTTAGGTGTAAATAATAAGTATCCTCCCCATCGGAGTCACTGCTTTTATTTGCATGGTTAAAGAGAAATCGACTATTAATTATTTTGTCATAAAGTTAGGTTGACAAATGAAATTAATGGGTAAAACCTTCTCTTGTAAATGTTCGGGTTTGTAAACGTCCACACTATCGTGGCTTGCAGACTCACGGTGCTTGAGATGTCGGTGAATTTTATTATTATATTGTTTTGAGGGAATCAATATAAAAGGATAAAATTCGAAGATTTGATCGGTATATATATATATTTTTTTTATGATTCTCTGAATTTCAAATAGTTTTATTTCACTTATGGTTGACTAAAAGAAATTATATTTACTGGTCCAAAATTAGATGATTAGAAAAGAATCTTGGATTCGAATTTTACTGCTTAAGAAATACATGTGTGTTCTCACAAAAGACTTATCATGATGCATATTAAAGTCTCTAGTGAAGAGATAAGAGATTCATAGAAATATAATGGTATCATGTAACTCTTCGGATACTTGAGTAAGTTAAAAGGCGGTAGGTGATGATTGAATTTGATGAATGAATTGGAAATACATGGAATAGAAGTTGAAGGGGAAATCTAAGTCAATTTTATTCTTCATAATTGCCTAGATGTTTTGAGTAAGTTTCTCCTGAATTACAAGAGGTTGTATATGGTGGGAAACTTCTGACAAAACATGTGGTAAAGGAAATTCAATTTCATAAAAGGAGTGAACAAGGATAGAATCTTACTTGCTAGTTGTTTAAACATGATTAGTGATGGCATCTACTGACACGAAGTGTGTAGATACTGGAATCACTGAATGTTCATTACTAAGTGAGGATAAGATTGTTATGACATGGGTAAAACTACAAGACTAGTGGCTATTGCAGTGGGAGTTGTTTATTTATCTTACGATATGAATAAACGTTTGATTTTGTGAAATTGTCTTTATGTACGTTTTCATAGAAAGAATTTGATTTCGGTTTCTATGCATTAATAGATGGATACTCCATTTCATTTAAATGACATGGTCATTATAATGAAAGATAGAGTTGTAATCTGTTATGGTACGTTGGTGAACAATTTGTATACTCTTAAATCATGTATATTCCACAGATGCAACAAATAGTAATTAATAATGCATCTTCTGATCTTAGTAAGAGAAAGGAATCTTCGGAGATGAACTAAACATGCATTTGGCGTCTAAGGCTAGATCATTTTACTTGAGTAGGACTCAAAAGTTGATAGCAGATGGACCGTAAGGTTTATCTGAAGTGAAAACTATCAGACTTGCGAGTCTTAATTAGAAGTAAAAATGATTAATTACCTTTTCAAGGTAAAGGGGTGTAGAGCCAAAGATATATATGTTGGAATTGGTTCATTCTGATTCAAGCGGACCTAATATTATCCAGGCGAGAGGTGGTTATGAATAATCGAAGATTATTCTAGATACCGATATATTTATTTGATGCACTGCATATCTAAGTTCTTTGATTTATTCAAGAATTGCAAGGTTGGTACAGTAAAGCATCATGAAAAATATATCAAGTAATGACAATTTAATCGTGATTACGAGTACCTCTTAGGATAATTAGGAGCTATTAATCAGAGGTTGAGATTAAATCTCAAGTGGTCTACACTGGGCATGCCCCAGCTGAATGGTGTGGTGGATAGAAGGAATAGTACTCTTATGGAAATGATTAGATGGATGATGAATTATTTGGAATTACTAAATTCATTTTATGGGTATGCCTTAGAAACAGTAATTCGTATGAATGTTTGTCTGTTTGTGGGATATCCTAAAAAATGAAGGGTGATTTATTTAGTCCAAAAGATCGAAGGGTGATTGTTAACACAAACACTAGATTTTTGGAAAAAGACTATGTATTAAATCATAAATCCATGTATAAATTGTTCTAAAGGAAGTGAGAGGGAAAAACACAAAGTATAAGTACCAAGTGTACAAGAGGATATACCACAAGATAAACTGCAACGCGTGTCACATCTGATACACAATTACGTGTAGTACCTTGTCGTAGTGGGAGGGTTCTTCGACAACCTGTAAGATACATGTTTTGGGAAAGTCGTGAGACTTAGTCCCTAGCAAACATGAAATGGACCCACGGATACGACGAAGCACTACAAGTTAGAAATGCCAAATCCTAGCAAAGTACAATGAATATTAAAATAGAATCGATGGATTTTAAATTAGGTCTGGATGCTTGTTGAACCGCTAAATGGCGTAAAATCCATTGGAAGCGGGCATGCAAGAATAAAAGAGGATCATAGAATAAGGTGAAAACCTTGGAAGCAAGCTTGTTGTGAAAAGGTATACTCAGAAAGAAAGGGTTCGATTATGAGAAAACCTGTTCGCCGGTAGTTATGTCTAAGTTGATCCGGACTCTTTTATTTGTTGCTACTCATATGAAATATGAGGGATAGCAAATAGATGTCGAGACAGCTTTCCTAATTGGAAGTCTTAAGGGAAACATCTATGTGAAGCAACCAGAGTGATTCATTGCAAAAAGCTAAGAGCATTGAGATAGTAAGCTTAAAAGTGTCCATTCATGGACTAAAGCAAGCTTCAAGATCATGAAACATCCGTTTTGATGAGGTAATCCAGTGACATGGATCTAATCAATGATCGGATGGGTCTTGTGTATTGAAAAGAGTGATGGAAACGTGGTGGTATTTCTTGTACTATACGTAGATAGTATCTTGCTCATTGGAGATAATGAAAGAATATTATCGGGCGTATGTGTATGGTTGATAAAGCGGTATGAGATGAAGGACTTAAGAAGAGCAAAAATATCCTTTTGATCACGGTAATACAGATCACAAGAAAGGATGTTATGCTTATCTCAAGTTTCATATAATGATACGATCCTTACTCGTTTAGCATGTGAATTTATCTAAGTGAATGTGTCTTGTGACACAAAAGTAGATAAAGAAGATGAAAGCGGTTCCTTATGCTTCGGCAAATGAGGAAGCTTAATCTAAGGAATGCTATGCACGAGATTGGATATCTATTTTGCCGATGGCATGAACAGTGGGTATCAAGGTAACCCAAAATAAGAATGTTGAACTGTGGTAAGACATATACTTATATACCTGAAAAGGACTAGAAATTATATGTAGGCTTACCGGACAGATTCACTGCTTCTTATGAGTTACATAGATTCGGATTTTTTAAATCAGATGGGGATGACAGTAAATCCACCTCAAGGTTATGTATTTAATTTTAGGAAGTAGAGCCATAATATGGAGGAGTGTTATATAGAAATATATTTCGGACTCCAGACTCCATCATGGAAAGATGATAAATTGGAGCCTATAAGGCAGCCAAAGTATCTATATGACTCTAGAAACTTCATGATGGACTTTGAAGTATTTCTAAGTTTGCCCAAGATTATCACAATTTAAATTAATGATATTGGTGCAGTTGCAAACTTAAAGGAATCACGAGTCCATAAGGCAATTAAACACATGGAGCGCGAGTACCACCTATTACGAGAAATCGTATGATGAGGGAAAGGTTGTTGTCACCTAGATTGCATCGGATGATAACCTAGTAAATCCATTTACAAGGACCTTAAGGCGAGAGCTTTTGATGGTCGTGTAGTGGGAGTGGAAATCAGATGTATGGCAGAAGACATGACAGCATAGTCTTTTAGTATAAATGGGAGATTGTTGGATTGTATACTAAAAGTCTAGATTTTTGTATGAACAATGTTATAACAATTAATTTGAAATGAGAATCATACGATCAAATGATTGCATCTTATAATTTATTTATATGTTCGATGCAATAGTCCACTTACTTTATACTGTAGATAATATGTTGTGCGACAACACGCGGAAGATCATATTATCGGTTTTCTTATAAAGTATAAATAGATGCTCACAACCGAGATAGACGGGGACTCTCTATCGGGATGGTTGTAGTGTGGTTTGGTATTAGCTTGTCTTGGCTATAGAATCACACTAGTGCACTTGTGTGTATTGAGCAGGACCGCTTGAGATCGTTTGACTTATACTGACTTATAGGAGAACTTGATCTCAGTTATTATGGAAGTTCGTGCTCTTAATCCCTATACAATAACCTCGACACGTAGGGCAGTATGTATTTCTTTGATTCATCAATGGTGAGATTTACATGTAATTAAATCATCAAACTCGATGAGTTGGGAAGTAGTGCTGTCTCTATGGTGTGCTGTTGATTGTAGAAGGAATCCATGTCCGTCATAGGTTGATGATGTCCCCTTGAGGAGCTCATAAGGATTATCATGTAAACCCTGCAGGTGGAATTTATTCCGGCATGATAATGAGGTTGAGTGGTACTACTCTTGGATGAGATATTAATTAATTGAGTTGTCAGTAACTTAAATTAATTAATGGACATTGTATATCATAAACATGGGGAGACTAACGGACTCATAATAAGAAGGAGCCCAAAACGTAATTTTGGGATTGGTACGGTAGTGCAATAATAATATTTTAGTGGAATATATTATTATTATTGGACTTAAGTATAAGCTTTGGGCCAAGCTTGGATACTTAAGCGCAATGGAGGCCCAACCCAATTTCTCCTCCTGGTCCCTGCTGTAGCCCATGTATATAAGTCACCTCAACTTATCTGGAACCCTAATCTAACTGATTATTCACGTGTGATGAGGGTTGAGAGCAGATTGAGGAGGTCTCGTAGATCGTCGCCCACACGACGTCGAGATCGGACTTGGGACATACGGCAGAAGATCAGAAGGTAGTTTGCTGATGCTTTCCGCCACTTTGCGAAATTGATATAAAATCGTAAAGTACTCAGAATTTGATGATCAATATAGTGATGGAAAGCCGATGAAGAGAGGATCGTTTGACATAAAGATCATTCAATTCCGACATCAGACGAGGAAGTTATGGCCATTCTCGTGGGACTGCGCAAGCTGCCTGCGAGAATCAATCTTCATCAACATACCTTGGTGAACGGTAATCGTTTCTATGATTTATTGCTTCCGCTGTGATAGAAACGCATGGTATCCTAACAGGTCACGTTAACTAAACGATCGAGCACCAACAGCATTACCTTCATCATTTGATTTATCTTTCTCTTTATATGTGCCTGTTCTCTTCTCATTGTTCTTTAATTTATGACACTCAGTGATGAAGTGATTATCCTTCTTGCAATACTTGCAGAATTTATCTCCCTTGCTTTGAGATTTTCATCGGCCTTTGTAACCATTAGAACTTTTGCCTTTATTGCCATTGTTTGATTTATTTTTTGTCCTCCCACGAACAGACAACGCTTCTCCATTGGAAGCAGAACCTTCAGAAGACACCATTTGTTTCATCTTTTCCTTGGCGTGCAAAGCCTCAGAAACCTCATCCAGCGTTAGAGTATTATGACTGTATAATAATGTATCTCTGAAGTTTGCAAAAGAACTAGGCAAAGAGCACAAAAGAATGAGACCCAAATCCTCATCATCATAATCTATAGCCTGTAGATCTGAAACGATCTCCTTGAAGACCGAAAGATGATTAAGCATAGAGCCACCCTCTTGCAACTTGTGCGTATATAACTTCATCTTCATATGCATCTTGCTTGTCAAATCTTTAGACATGCAAATTGACTCTAACTTGAGCCATAAAGTAGCCGAGTACATGGTGGAAAAGCGGCTCGGTTGGATGGACGGCACGTAGGAGAGATAAACTATACCCTAATCCTTAAACCCTAGGGGCAATGGTTGGGTTTGTTGCCCCCCTCTTACGTGTCAATTACTTAACGTATGGCACAAAAGATGATGCACAGAAATGGCATAGAAGATCCAGTGTGGTGGAAAAGTACTACAAGTCTTAGCATTAAAATGAAAGGTGGAGCCCACGTGGTTTGCTGGTTAAGTAAATTCATTCATGTCATGATCATATCTGATGAAAGAAGTGAGAATCAAAGAAGCATAGTGGTGGGCCCATGAATAATTGGGCAATGCCTTAATGGGCTAGGAATTTTATTAATGCATGCAATTCAATTGAGTCCAAAGGAATCCAATGGCCCATACTTGTGTTCTCTATTGACGGCCTCATCTTGATTATTAAATCGGCTCATGCGTAGAACAGTTCTATCTTTCATCAGATCGTAGAATTCCACACAACAGTTCCTCTCGCCCAAAAACCACCTCTTCCACCCTTCATCCATCTTTAATCTACTCATGGGAGACGGAGATCCCGATAAAAATCATGATTGAAGAATTGGAGTCCTCCAAAAGGGTTCTTTATTTTTTAATTATTTATCTTTGTTATTTTAGTACAATGGTTGGGTTAATTACATCTTTATGATTTGCCCTCATAAATCCATGGGCTAAGTTTCTTTGTTGGTAATGTTTGGGTGTTAAGACAGTTTTGACTATGTGATTTGATTGCCCTAGACTTGGATTTATTACTCTCCAGATTGTTTATTTTCTTATTGAAGAGGATATTTTGAGATTTCATACTATTTTGTTTTTTAGTTTTGATTCCTTTAATTATTCTTGAAGGTATCACTGATTGATAGTTAATAGGATTTTTTATTTCTGCATAATAGTTGTTGTTTCCTGTGACAGTTTTAGGAATTGACTTATAATTCCTAAGATTGTTAGACAATCAATTTGGAATATTAATTACTTGGTAAAACATCATTATTAAGTAATAGGTAAGGAGACAAAAGGGGTTAATAATTGCGTACCTAGAAAGGGAAGTTTAGTGCTCTAGCCTTTAATGAAATTTAGCATGAAGTACCTATAGTGGGAGATAGAGTTAATTCCTTATTCGATCCTAGGATTTGCAGCTCATTATAAGTGTTAGATCCTACCCGATCAAGGTGATTTTACTAGGCTTAGTGATCCTCTTATAAACGTCTGCAGGTAATTCATTCAGGTCTAAATAAATCAGTCACATAGTTAAGCTGTTTGCTCGAGCATTACTAATTCTCCATTAATCTTGAATTTTTAATCATTTTCTCTGCGTGATTTAATTTCTTTGCTTAGTTTAATTATTTTAATTCAGTTTTATTAGTTTAATTAATCATCATTTCAAAAACCCCCAGATTTGTCTTGCATTTAAATTATCATACATAGAATTAATTATTTAATTTGTAACTATCTCGTGGGAACGATATTCACTTGGTCACACACGCTACAATCGATCCCTTACACTTGAGGGTGAAAGAAAATAACAATAAAATTTTTAGCGCCGCCTGCCGGGGATAGTTTATAGATTTAAATTTAGTTCTATATTGATTTATTTTCTTGTAGGACGTTAAAATTTTTACTTATCTTTATTTTATTTTATTTTTAAATCCAAACATTCTTGACTTTCCGCTTGAGCACGAGTAGAAGATGCTAAAATGGAATAGCAGGTCCAAATTACTATGAGAGAGCAATAAAAGGTGAGACATATGATGTGCGTTTTCTTTGCATGCAAAATTAATCCCCAAGTATTAAGGATATCAGTTGCAGCTTAAACAAGCGACCAAGTTAAATATCAAACCCAAAGGACGCGTATTATCAATTTAATTATTTACTAAATTAATTAAGACGAATTGTGGCAATAAAGTTGAGGTATAGAATTATTAACTACTAAACAATTAATTAAAATAACAAATAAAATAAATTAAACACTAGAAAAATATGAAAGTGAACCAAGAAGGAGAATAGGTATCTCTATGGTAATCCGAGTTCACTCATTAATTTTTCTTTCGTGTATCAATGTCCGACTCTGCCTTGTGGAATATGGACGCATCACTAAGCCATGCAAATCTACTATATAGATACAAGTAAATATACATGTAACACGTGTGAATAACTTTGGAGCAAGAGATATAACTTCACCCCTCTTTCTAGGTACTATCAGTGTCAATTATTTCTCTGGCCAATTAGTACTCTAACCCGATATGATCTCCCTTTATAGGTACTATAAAGTTACCTCTTTATCTTACTTATCAACCCGAATCTAATTCAATTAATAAGTATTCATATAAGATAGTTCTAATGAAGATTCGGAGTCTCCTCACTTAGAATCATAACATGGAATCCTGCTCAGCAGTGAACACACTCAATCAATAACCAAGATATATATTCAGACTCTGCATAACAGTTAATGATGCACAAAATAACTCTAAGTATGAATTAAAAATGCATAGTCTTATATAAAATAAATCCACAAGTAGTATTGTACGGAGTATATATACACACGAAAGTTCAATTAATTCATAAAAACCTTCAAAACCCTAGATCTACCAACATGGTTCTAGCCCATGATATTGCGAAGAATGGGGTTGGATAGATCTTACCCATATGTCTGAAAAATACAAGATAAATTTAGAAACGAATAAAACCCTAGATGCGGGAGTCATCGCGTCCTTCTCTGTCTTGAATCCTCTTCTTGGTTCTCATCTTGATTCCACAAATGAAACTTCACAGTGATGGATGGATGGAGGAAGGGATGTGGATGATGGTTGGGGGTGATCCCCCCTTGTAGGTGTAGGATGATTATGTTGCGGTTATATCCATAATGATGTATCTGCATCCCCTTTTATACTTGTAAGCTCTCCTTATGGACCTTGGATGGGCTTTTTCTTGGAGAGTATGAAAATACATGCAACTAGAGGTACGGAATTACCCAAAATAGGATTCTGTGTCCCCGCTCGACTAAAATAGTCTTGGTCGTGTTGGATTGTATACTAAAAGTCTAGCTTTAGTATGAACAATGTCATAACAATATTTGAAATGAGAATCATTGATCAAATGATTGCATCTTATAATTTATTTTATATGCATGATGCAATAGTCCATTTACTTTATACTGTAGATAATATGTTGTGCGACAACACGCGGAAGATCATATTATCGGTTTCCTTATAAAGTATAAACAGATGCTCACAACTGAGATAGACGGGGACTCTCTATCGGTATGGTTGTAGTGTGGTTTGGTATTAGCTTGTCTTGGCTATAGAATCACATTAGTGCACTTGTGTGTATTGAGCAGGACCGCCTGAGATCGTTCTTCTTATACTGACTATATAGTAGAACTTGATCTCTGTTATTATAGAAGTTCGTGCTCTTAATCCCTATACAATAACCTCGACACGTAGGGCAGTATGTATTTCTTTGATTCATCAATGGGTGAGATTTATAAGTATTAAATCAACAAACTCGGTGAGTTGGGAAGTAGTGTTGTATCTATGGTGTGCTGTTGATTGTAGAAGGAATCCATGTCCGTCATAGGTTGATGATGTCCCCTTGAGGAGCTCATAAGGTTTATCATGTAAATCTTGCAAGTGGATTAATTTTCGGCATGATAAAAAGGTTGAGTGGTACTACTCTTGGATGAGATATTAATTAATTTGAGTTGTCAGTAACTTAATTAATTAATAGACATTGAATATCTTAAACATGGGGAGACAATCGGGCTTATAATAAGAAGGAGCCCAGAACATAATTTGGGATTGGATGGGTAGTGCAATAATAATATTTTAGTGGACTATATTATTATTATTGGATTTAATTAAAAGCTTTGGGCTAAGCTTGGTTAATTAAATTCAATTGAGGCCCAGCCCAATTTCTCCTCCTGGTCCCTGCAGTAGCCCTTATAAATAAGTTATCTCAGTTCCTGTTAACCCTAAGTAAGTGCCTCATTTGACAGTTAGAAAGAACAGGAGCAGATTGAGAGAATCATGCGGATTGTTGCCCACACAACAGCAGGATTCAACTTGGGACATACTGCAGAAGATTGAGAGGTGGTTCTCTGCAACGGTTCATCCTCTACATCAACCCAGAAGTACGGTAAACAAGATTTAATTGCTTCCGCTGTTTATTGTCTACCTGATAACCTAAACGGATCACGTTGAACCGCACGATCCAATTGCCAACAATTGGTATCAGAGCGTTGGTTTCGTGGTGAAACGTGAGACGTATGGTTTGGGTTTGTGATTACTTGATTATTTGACTTAATCTGGATGTAATCGCATGTTTTGTGTATATTGCTTTTGTTCATGTTCTGGTATATGTGGTTGTTGGTTGTTTGTTTATTACTGGTCATTCATATCATAAGTTAGTACGCCCAGAATCAAACAGACAGTACACATAAGATTATCAAACACACTCACACCCTGCACGCCACGATGGGTGAGCCTCGAGAAGACAGACGACATCTGGCGGCGCGTGAATGACGGAGCGTGGATGTTGGCGTGGCGGCGCGTGGTGTCTGACCGGAGAGTCAATCGTCGGCTGGTGGCTTCGGTCGGACCAAATCCGTCGCGGTGGCACTGGATAGTCGAGTAGCTTCGACTTCAATTGCGACGGAGAGCTCCGACTGGGCGGATCGGGACAGGCCGAGATAGATCCTGGAGAATCGAGGCACGTCGACGGTGGATCTTGCGGCGCTGGTGGTGGCACACGGCAGACCGGTGAGGCTGTGAAGCCGATGGCGGAAAGGCAAGCTGCGGGTGGCGGCGGATTGTCAGAGGCGTTTGCCGGAGACGAACCGCTGGGAGCTGCTCGGCGGTGTTCAGATCGGCTAAGATCTGGCGGCGTTGGACATCTGTGCGATGGTGTGAGAAACGCCGCGGCGCTGGACATCTTCGAGTCTGGCCGGTGATGCGTCGAACTACGTGCACGTCGGAGGGCGTGGTCGCGGCGGTAGCGGCGACAGGTTGCTGGGCGATACGCGCTGTGAAGGCTGCGAGCTGCTCGGCGGTGGGCTGACGGAGGATTTACAGTGATCGATGGTGGCGGTTTGGGCAGGCGTGGCTGCGGGGCGATTGCCAGCTGGTGGCGCGATGGTGATGCTTCAAGGCTTGGAACTGTCGGCGGCGGGCTAACGGCATTTTTTCGGTGGGCTGTTGGTGGCGGCGCCGGCGGGAGCGGGCCCTGGTAGCGCCGGTTGTCGCCTGAGGTGTTGATGAAGACGGCGGCTGTTAATAGGGCAGCGTAGCTTTTGGGCTGCTGGGCCCCAAATAATTTTTTTTTTTTGTTTTGGGCCTTGTCTTCATGTGTTGTGCCTGCCAGTTGGGCCTTATTTTTTTAATTAAATGGTTTTGGGCTGTGAAAATGGGCCAATTTTTTAATTAAATGGTTAAGGGCTGCTGGGCTACTGCTGGACTAATTAATTTTAATTAATTGTGGATTGATGTTGGGCCAAGGTTAAATATTGGGCTAGACCTTAATGAAGAAATTGGCAGGGTAAATGGGCTTAATTATTTTATTAATGGGTTGTTCATTTTATGCTAATATAGTTTGGGTCAGCTGGGCATATTTAATTGATCCAACATTTTATGCAATTAATTAATGATATATAACTGATTTAATTGTTTTAACTTGACAATTAATTGTTATATATGAAAGGCATGTTCTATGTGATTTATTTATTTAAATTGCTGTTAATAGAAGCATGTCTAAGTTGTATATTTTATTCTGGAATATTATATGCATGTTTAAAACCCTCGGTAATTAAATAACTAAGTGGGAGAGGGGATTGGTAATAAATTCCCGCGGCCTCCATTATTGGTTTGTAAGTGATGTGAGTAAACTTGCGTGTTGGCATAGGCCTTCCTCCCTAACGGATGAGTTTATTCACGGATCACTGGTACAGACTTCATAAATAATTATTGTTTGTAATGTGGCACATAAACTTGCGTGTTGGCATAGGCCTTCCTCCCTAACGGATGAGTTTGTGTGCGGTACACTGGTACAAACTTATAATTGATGATTGTAGGAAGCTACCCGAGCGCGTGTGTACTTCTCCAACTGTAAGGCACATAAGCTCGCGCAGTGGACTTGGGATCAAATAATGGTGTACACTTAGGTGTAAATAATTAGTATCCTCCCCAACGGAGTCACTGCTATTATTTGCATGGCTAAAGAGTAACCGACTATTAATTATTTTGTCATAAAGTTAGGTTGACAAATGAAATTAATGGGTAAAACCTTCTCTTGTAAATGTTCGGGTTTGTAAACGTCCACACTAACGTGGCTTGCAGACTCACGGTGCTTGAGATGTCGGTGAATTTTATTTTATATTGTTTTGAGGGAAACAATATAAAAGGATAAAATTCGAAGTTTTGATCAGTATATTTAATCGTGATTCTCTGTATTTCGAATAGTTTTAGTCTCACTAATTGTTAACTAAAAGAAATTAAATTTACTTGTCCAAATTAACTGATTAGAAAAGAATCTTGGTTTTGAAAATTACTGCTTAAGAAAATACATGTGTATTCTCACAAAGGACGTCTCATGATGCCTGTTAAAGTCTCTAGTGAAGAGATGAGAGGTTCATAGAAATATGATGATCTCATGTAACTCTTCGGATACTTGAGTAAATTAAAAGGCAGAAGATCATGGTTGAATTCATGAATGAATTGGAAAAGCATGGAATAGAAATTGAAAGGAAAACCTAAATCAATTTATTCTTCACAATTTGCCTGGATGTTTTGAGCAAGTTCTACCTGAAATACGAAAGGTTGTATATGGTGGGAAACTTCTAACAAAACATGTGGCAAAAGAAAGCCAATTTTCATCATGAACTGAACAAGGTTAATATCTTATTTACTAATGGTTTAAACATGATTAGTGATGGCATCTACTGACACGAAGTATGTAGATACTGGAATCACTAAATGGTTATCACTGAGTAAGGATAAGATTGTTAATAACATGGGTAAAACTACAAAGGTAGTGGCTATTGCAGTGGGAGTTGTTTATTTATCTCATGATAAGAATAAACGATTGATTATGAGAAATTGTCTTTACGTACGTTTCATAGAAAGAATTTAATTTCGATTTCTATGCATTAACGGATGGATACTTCATTTCATTTAAATGACATGGTCATAGTAATGAGGAATGAGGTTATAACCCGTTAAAGTACGTTGGTGGATAATAAGTATACTCTTGAATCATGTACATCCCACAGATGCAATAAATTGTAATTAAATAATGCATCTTCTAATATGAGTAAGAGAAAGGAACATTCGGAGATGAACTAAACATACATTTGGCGTCTAAGACTAATTCATTTTACTTGAGTAGGATTCAAAAGTTGATAGCCGATAGACCGTAAGGTTTATCTGAAGTGGAAACTATCAGACTTGCGAGTCCTGCTTGGAAGTAAAAAAAAAATGATTAACTGCTTTTTCAAAGCTGTGGAGTGTAGAGCCAAAGATATATATGTTGGAATAAGTTCATTCTGATTCAAGCGGACCTAATATTATCCAGGCAAGAGGTAGTCATTACGGTTTAACCGTGGTGGTAAATACCTCTTAGGATAGTTAGGAGCTATTAATCAGAAGTTGAGATTAAATCTCAAGATGGCAACACCGGACATTCCCCAGTGGAATGGTGTAGTGAATAGAAGGTATAATCTCTTATGGTTATGATTAGATAGATGATGAATTATTTGGAATAACTAAATTCATTTTATGGATATGCCCTAGATACAGTAATTCGTGAAACGTTTGTCTGTATATGGGACATCCTAGAAAAATGAAGGATGATTTATTTAGTCCAAAAGATCGAAGGGTAATTGTTAACACAATAACTAGATTTTTGGAAAATGACTATGTAATAAATCACAAACCCATGTATGAGTTGTTCTAAAGGAAGTGAAAGGAAAACACTAAGTATAAGTACCAAGTGTATAAGAGGATATACCACAAGGTAAACTGCAACGCGTGTCACGTCTGATACACAATTACATGTAGTGCCTTGTCGTAGTGGGAGGGTTGTTTAACAACCCATAAATATATGTTTTGGGAGAGTCGTGAGACTGAATCCCTAGTGAACATGGTATTATCCCACGGATACGACGTAGCACTACAAGATTAAAATGCGGAATCTTAGTAAGTTGCAATGTATGTTGAAATAGAATCTACAGATTCTATATTAAATTTGGGAACTTGTATGACCACTAAATGGTGTAAAAGCCATTGCAAGGGTCAAAGGAAATAAAAGAGGATCATATGGAAAGGTGAAAACCTTGGAAGCAAAGCTTGTTGCGAAAAAGTGTACTCAGAAAGAAATGGTTCGATTATGAGGGAACATATTCGCTGGTAGCTATGCTTATATTGATCCGGATTCTTTTATTTATTGCTGCTCATATTGAATTATGAGGAACAACAAATAGATGTCAAGACAGCTTTCCTGATTGGAAGTCTTGAGGAAAACATCTATGTGAAGCAACCAGAGTGATTCATTGCAAAGTACTAATAGCACTTTGATAGTAAGCTTAAAAGTGTCCAGCGATGGACTAAAGCAAGCTTTGAGATCGTGAAGCATCTGTTTTGATTAGGTAATCCAGTGGCACGGATTTAAATCAATCAGCGGATGTATCTTGTGTATTGTAAA
The DNA here is from genome assembly GCA_023678885.1 of Pogostemon cablin. NCBI lineage: Eukaryota > Viridiplantae > Streptophyta > Magnoliopsida > Lamiales > Lamiaceae > Pogostemon > Pogostemon cablin. Next base: position 4,842,331 of record CM042999.1, read on the forward strand.
GAGTGACGGAAACGTGGTGGTGATTTTTGTACTATACGTAGATAGTATCTTGCTCATTGGAGACAATGAAAGAGTATTATCGGGCGTATGGGTACGGTTAATAAAGCGGTAGATATGAAGGACTTAAGAAAGGCAAATATATCCTTTTGATCACGGTAATACGGATCACAAGAAAGGACATTATGCTTATCTCAAGTTTCATAAATGATACAGTCCATACTCGTTTAGCATGTGAATTTATCTTAGTGAATGTGTCTTTGAGATACAAAAAGAAGATAAAGTAGATGAAAGCGGTTCCTTATGCTTCGGCGAATAAGGAAGCTTAATCTAAGGAATGCTATGAACGAAGTTGGATATCTGTTTTGCTGAATGCAAGAACAGTGGGTATCAACGTAATCCGGAACAAGAATGATGAACTGTGGTAAGACATATATGAAGTGCCTGAGAAGGACTGGAAATCATATATAGACTTACTGAGCAGATTCACTGCTTCTTGTGGATTACGGAGATTCGGATTTTTTAATCAGATTGAACAGTAGTAAATTCTCCTCAAAGGTTATGTGTTTAATCTTAGGAAGTAGAGTCATAATGTGGAGGAGTGTTATATAGAAATATATTTTAGACTCCAGATTCCATCATGGAAAGATGATAAATTGGAGCCTATGAGGCAGCCAAAGTATCTATATGACTCTAGAAACTTCAAGATGGAATTTGAAGTATTTCTAAGTTTGCCCAAGGTAATCACAATTTACATTGTTGATATTGGTGCAGTTGCAAACTTGAAGGAATCACGAGTCCATAAGGCAATTAAACACATGGAGCGCAAATACCACCTGTTACGAGAAATCGTATGATGAGGGGAAGGTTGTTGTCGCCTAGATTGCATCGGATGATGACCTAGTAAACTATTTACAAGGACCTTAAGGCGAGAGCTTTTAATGGTCGTGTAGTGGTAGTAGGAATCAGATGTATGGCAGAATACATGACAGCATAGTCTTTTAGTATAAGTGGGAGATTGTTGGATTGTATACTAAAAGTCTAGCTTTAGTATGAACAATGTCATAACAATATTTGAAATGAGAATCATTGATCAAATGATTGCATCTTATAATTTATTTTATATGCATGATGCAATAGTCCATTTACTTTATACTGTAGATAATATGTTGTGCGACAACACGCGGAAGATCATATTATCGGTTTCCTTATAAAGTATAAACAGATGCTCACAACTGAGATAGACGGGGACTCTCTATCGGTATGGTTGTAGTGTGGTTTGGTATTAGCTTGTCTTGGCTATAGAATCACATTAGTGCACTTGTGTGTATTGAGCAGAACCGCCTGAGATCGTTCTTCTTATACTGACTATATAGTAGAACTTGATCTCTGTTATTATGGAAGTTCGTGCTCTTAATCCCTATACAATAACCTCGACACGTAGGGCAGTATGTATTTCTTTGATTCATCAATGGGTGAGATTTATAAGTATTAAATCAACAAACTCGGTGAGTTGGGAAGTAGTGTTATATCTATGGTGTGCTGTTGATTGTAGAAGGAATCCATGTCCGTCATAGGTTGATGATGTCCCCTTGAGGAGCTCATAAGGTTTATCATGTAAATCTTGCAAGTGGATTAATTTCCGGCATGATAAAAAGGTTGAGTGGTACTACTCTTGGATGAGATATTAATTAATTTGAGTTGTCAGTAACTTAATTAATTAATGGACATTGAATATCTTAAACATGGGGAGACAATCGGGCTTATAATAAGAAGGAGCCCAGAACATAATTTGGGATTGGATGGGTAGTGCAATAATAATATTTTAGTGGACTATATTATTATTATTGGATTTAATTAAAAGCTTTGGGCTAAGCTTGGTTAATTAAATTCAATTGAGGCCCAGCCCAATTTCTCCTCCTGGTCCCTGCAGTAGCCCTTATAAATAAGTTATCTCAGTTCCTGTTAACCCTAAGTAAGTGCCTCATTTGACAGTTAGAAAGAACAGGAGCAGATTGAGAGAATCCTGCGGATTGTTGCCCACACAACAGCAGGATTCAACTTGGGACATACTGCAGAAGATTGAGAGGTGGTTCTCTGCAACGGTTCATCCTCTACATCAACCCAGAAGTACGGTAAACAAGATTTAATTGCTTCCGCTGTTTATTGTCTACCTGATAACCTAAACGGATCACGTTGAACCGCACGATCCAATTGCCAACAGGTCGAGCGGGATTGACTTTGGTCAAGCAGAGGTCGAGCGGCATACCTGTTCGTGGATCTGAAAATTTCACGCCGCTCGACCGTCGCTTGACCAAAATGTCTTGGTCGAGCTGACTTTCTTCAGGTCGAGCGGGGTTGTGCAGTCTGACTGTTTCGCGCATAACTTCCTCATCCGAGCTCCGATTTGAGTGATTCTTATACTCACGCGATCATCTCTTCCTTGGCTTCTATAAATATAAAGAAATCATAGAAACTCCAACATTTACATATGTAACAAGTCATGTAAAGTGGCACAGTCGTGTTGAACAGGAACATCTTGCGCGACGTCACCATTTTGATCATAACTTTCTCATTTGTATTCCGATTGAAGTGTTCCTTATGCTAAAACAATCCTCTCTTCTGACCATTTATCACACTTCTAGTTCAGAGCTCCACACGAATATAGAAAAATTACACAAGTTGGACATGCGTTTTTCAGCATTCCTACACAAGTTGCACATTTTTCTCTAACTTTGCACTTTTGATCATTTTCCCACCTAAAACACAATAAAACACCTCAAGTGCACCTTTTTGTTATATATATCAAATATAAGACACTTGTGCTAATATATGACAATAATTTCTATCAAAAAAGTGTTAAATTGGACGCTAAAACACGCTTATTTTCACTCTCATTAAACCCCCAAACTTACCCGTTGCTCGTCCCGAGGCAACAAAATAAAAATAAAGAGAAAGAGAGTAAGAAAATTAGTGGGGAAACAAGGACTATGACAAATACCCATTCACAATACAATTGTCCTCAACTTAGGTAATGCAACTCTCATTACATGTAATAATCAATTTATAGCATACTCCCTCCGTCCCAACTTCAACTTCACACTTTCCGTTTTGGTCCGTCCCAATTTCAACTTCATATTTCCATAAAAAGAAAAAGGTACATAACTAATATCCCTCTCATATACTTTAATTTCAAAATTGCCATCACCTTTTTAACACACATAACATACTTTATCATTTATTTATTACCAAAAAATACCAAACTATCCCCAAAAATTACTCAAAAAGTGCTTTTTCTTAATTTGCGTGTATACAATAAATATGAAGATGAAAATGGGACGGAGGGAGTACAAGATAAGACAATCACCACCAATTCAAATGCTCCATTGACATGTTCTCACGGGAAGTATATATCACTCACTCTATCTTTTACACTTATGGGTTATGGTGTTTACGCTTAGATTCAATTCAAGTGCATGCATAATCATAAGCTTCCCAAAAGTCTCAAACTCTCCACCAATAAAAGTATGATTTGACAATGAGATCAAAAAGGACTTTTCTTTTGGATGTTGTTGAGAGTGAAAATAAGCGTATTTTAGTGTCCAATTTAACATATTTTTATGAGAATTGTTGTCATATATTAGCACAAGTGTCTTATATTTGATATATATGAGAAAAAGGTGCACTAGACGTGTTTTATTGTGTTTTAGGTGGAAAAAAGTTCAAAAGTGCAAAGTTGGAGAAAAGGTGCAATTTGTGCAAGAATGCTAAAAAACGTACATTCAACTTGTGTAATTTTTTTGTATTCTTGTGAATCTCTGAATTGGAAGTGTGATATATGGTTAGAAAGCACAGAAGAGTGGGTCGTTTTAGCGTAAAGAACACCCCAATCGGATTCCAAATGAGAAAGTTATGATCAAAGTGGTGACATCGCGCACGCTGTACCGAACAGAATGACTGTGCCACTTTTCGTGACTTGTTATATATTCAAATGTTGGAATTTCTGTAAGTTCCTCATATGGATAGAAATTCAAGGAAGAGAGGATCGCGTGAGCGCAAGAATTACTCAAATCAAAGGTTGGATGTGGAAGTTATGCTCGAAACGGTGAGACTGCGCAAGCTTGCTCGACCAAAGGAGATCCGTTCGACCAGAATCGTCTTGGTCGAACGGAAGAGGGAAACTCGAGCAAAATGACCAAAAACTTACAGACAGCTTGCTCGACCTGTTGCTCGACTTAGAGCCCTTGCTCGACCAAGAAGGCTTGGTCTAATAAAATGTCGCTGGATGCTATTTTTGATAGTTTCGGGTTTCTTTTACCAAATTTGGCGTATGTCTCAAGTAAAAGCCCATCCAAGGTTCATTAGGAGCACTTTACCAGTATAAAACGGGATATAGAGCACATCATTATTGATCATAGAATCATATTAGATTGGAGAGAGGCCACAACAATACTACACCCTACAAGAGGGGATCACCCCCAACCATCATCCACATCATATCCTCCATCCATTCATCACTTTGAAGATTTGTCTGTGGACTCAAGAGGAGAACCAAGAGGAGAATTCAAGATGGAGAAGGACGCGATGACTCCTAAATCTAGGGTTTATTTAGTTTCATAATTTATCTTGTATTTTTCAGACATCCGGGTATGATCTATCAAACACCCATGATTGTTCTTCGTAACATCATGGGCTAGAGCCCTTTTTGGTAGAACTAGGGTTGTGAAGGTTTTTACAAATTAATTGAACTTTCGTGTGTAAAATCCGTACAACACTACTTGTGGATTTTTTTATATATGATTGTGCTTTCTTAATCCATATTCACGGTCATTTTGTGCATCTTCAATTGGTATATAGAGTCTGAATATATATCTTGGTTGTAGATTGAGTGCGTTCACCACTGAATAGGATTCCATATTATGATTCTAAGTGAGGGGACTCCGAAGCTTCATTAGAACTATCATATATGAATACTTATGAATTGAATTGAATTCGGGTTATTAAGTAGATAAAGAGGATAATTTTATAGTACCTATAAAGGGAGATCATATCGGGTTAGAGTACCGATTGGCCAGGGAAATATTGATACTGATAGTACATAGAAAGGGGGTGAAGTTATATCTCTTGCTCCAAGGTTATTCACACGTGTAACACGTATGTTTACTTATGTCTATAGAGTAGATATGCATGGTTTAGTGATGCGTCCATATTCCACAAGGCAGAGTCGGACATCAACACACGAAAGGGAGATTAATGAGTGAAATTGAATTACCCTAGAGCTACCTATTCTCCTACTTGATCCACTTTCGTATACTTCTAAGTGCTTTTATTTTATTTGTTATTTTAATTAATTATTTAATAGTTTATTTATTCCAAACCTACAACTTTTATTGCCTTATGTCTTAATTAATTTAGTAAATAATTAAATTGATAACTTATGTCTATAGAGTAGATATGCATGGTTTAGTGATGCGTCCATATTCCACAAGGTAGAGTCGGACATCAACACACGAAAGGGAGATTAATGAGTGAAACTGGATTACCCTAGAGCTACCTATTCTCCTACTTGATCCACTTTCGTATACTTCTAAGTGCTTTTATTTTATTTGTTATTTTAATTAATTATTTAGTAGTTTAATAATTCCAAACCTACAACTTTTATTGCCTTACGTCTTAATTAATTTAGTAAATAATTAAATTGATAATACGTCGTCCTTTGTGTTCGATAATCACTTGGTCGCTTGCTTAAGCTACAACTGATATCCTTAATACTTGGGGATTAATTTTGTGTGCAAAGAAAACACGCATCAGATGTAATGTTGGCTCTTTGGTTAAGGTAGGAAATATATGGATAAGTGACTCAAAATTAGGATCAATCAAGTGCGCATTGATGAGTCTGTAAATTCACGTGTTTTGAGCCTTGATTCATGGATATTGATGTAAGATTTGATCTTAAGACAAGATAAATCATGTGGTATAGTGTTAAGTCATGAATCAGGTGTGTTTAAGTCCGTTTGAGTAGATTTTTGAAGAAAAATAGGAAAGAAGTGATCGGAACCAGAGAAAGGGTGCTGAAGACGCCCAATTCGACCAACCAGAGAATCGGTTTGACCAAGCAGAGAGCGGTTTGACCAGCATCTCTAGTCGAACCATGCGTCGGAAGATTGGTAGAAGTGTGGTTCGACCAAGTCATTTGGTCGAATCATGGTCGAACTAAAAGCATAAAGGAAAGCAGTTGCAGTTCCACCGGAAAGCTTCTGATTCGACCTACTATTCAGGTTGAATTGAAAACCTGCCAGTGTGTTATAGGTCGATTCGATCTGTGGTTCGACCAGCTGTGATCAGTTCGACCAAGGCCTTTGGTCGAACTGATGCGCTGGACACGTCCGGATCCATATTTTTACACCTTCAGTGTATTTTTTCGCTCAAAAAGCTCATCCTAGGTCCGTAAAGAGAGCTCATAAGTATAAAAGGAAGACCCTACGCAAGGGAAAAAGGGAGCCATTCACCACCTTCATTCTACACAACATCCAAAACCCTACCACCATCCACAGAGCTGTGGAGAGAGATTTGTCTGTCGAATCAAGTGAGAAACAAGTAAAGATTCAAGATGGACAGAGACGCGATGGAGCCCGCATCTAGGGTTTACTTCGCATCTTAATTTATCTTGTAATTTTCAAGACTATGGGTAAGATCTGGGCTAGAACCGCTTCGGTAGTTCTAGGATTTATGAAGGTTTTATAAGTTAATTGAACTTCCATGTGTATACTCCATACAACACTACTTGTGGTTTATTTTACATAAAATTATGTGTTTTTAATTCATACTTAGAGATGTTTTGCGTATCATTAATTGTTATGTAGAGTTTAAATACATATCTTGATTATTGATTGAGTGTGTTCACTGCTGAGCAGGATTCTATGTTATGATTCTAAGTGAAGGGATTTCGAAGTCTCATTAGAACTATCGTATATAAATACTTATTAATGGAATCGTATTCGGATTAATAAGTAGGATAAAGAGTATAACTTCATAGTACCTATAAAGGGAGATCATGTCAGGTTAGAGTACTTAGTGCACAGAAAATATTTGATACTGATAGTACCTAGAAAGGGGTGAGTTATATCTCTTGCTCCAGGAATATTCACACGTGTCACACGCTTATTTACTTGTATCTATAGAGTATATTTGCATGGTTTAGTGATGCTTCCATATTCCACAAGGCAGAGTCGGACATTGATACACGAAAGGAAAATTATTGAGTAAAACTGGATGGCCCGAAGGACTACCTATCTTCTCACTTATTCACTTTCGTTCAATCTCTACTGCTTATTTATTATAGTTGTTCTTTTAATTATTTAGTTATTGGTTACTTAATCACTCAACTATTTTGCCATAGTAGTCTTAGTAAGTTAGAATATAATTAAATTAATAATAATACGTCATTTGGATTCGATAAACACTTGGTCGCTTATCAAAGCTACAATAACATCCTTCGTACTTGAAAATTAATATTGTGTGTTGAGAAAACATTAATCAAGTTCTTGGCGCCGTTGCCGGGGATGGCATTAATTATTAGTTTATTATTTCTAGTTTAATTGAGACTATATTATTCTTGTCTTTATTTTCTAACGCTTATTTTTCTTAGGTGTATGCTTACTAGATCAAAGGTAGGAGATTTAGAATCTTATAATCCGGAGATTGGAACATCGTCAAAGAAGAAGGGAAAGAAAAAGAAGAATACGAACGTAGAACTAACGGAGGCTCTTAATTTAGGAGTTAAAGTTGATGAGCTGAATCCGCAAGCAACTGAAGATGCAACCGAATTTAACTTAGAAGCATAAGCAATCAACATAACGGTGAATCCGGATAATCTTACCATCCGTGAAGTCTTTTAGAATAACGGAGGAGACAAGCTGTTAGGAGCAAGAGGGGCCAGAGCTGATTTTGATTTACACCATGCTCTTATCAGTATGATTGAAAGGAGTGCCTTCTCTGGGGGAACCTTTGAAGATCCTCAGCAATAGTTGAATAAGTTCCTTGGTTATGCAAGTACACAAAAGGATGTTGGAGCACATGAAGATGCGAGGAGGATCATCTTGTTTAAATTCTCGCTTAATGAAAAGGTGAGAGATTGGTACGATAATCTCAATGCTACTGAATACGATACCTGGGAGAAATTGAAATTGAAAATTTTGGAGCGTTACATGCCACCTTCAAAGGTGTTTAAGATAAAACAAGAAAACAATCAATTTGCTATCCATGGTAATGAGAAGTTTCATGTGGCTTGGGACAGATTCAAGGATATGCTTCAAAAGTATCCACAACATGGGCTTTCTAAAGTTCAATACATCAGTATTTTCTATAACGGATTGGACTGTGATTCTCGAGTGTTGCTAGATGCTTCTTTTAATAGAGCACTGCTTTCAAAGTCATCCATTGAGGGCGAAAAACTTTTTGAAGATATTTTGATGAATTCAAGAGATTGGCCAACTGATAGAGTGAGAGAAACTTATGTTCTTGGAAAAGTAGCGCATGTTGAACAGACTATAGTAAAGTCAAGTAGGGAAGATGAGATCTTCTCTAGTTTGACTAATATCAACAAGTTACTTGAATCCCAACAAAAGCAGATTACTGACATATCTCAGCGAATACTAATTTTGCAGCAGGATGTGTGTAATGAAGGAGCTAACCAAGAGGAGATGGAAGAGGTGAACTATGCCATGGGTCAAAGTATTCAAGGAACGAGGTTTCAAAATCAAGAAAATCGGAATTACCAAGGAAACTACAATAATCGCGGTCCTCCGGGTAATTATCAACAACTAAGGAGGCCGGAGTTTTCATGGAGAGATCCTAATATAGCAGTACAACCTCCTGTTGGTGTTCATTCAGGTGCTAAGGTTGAAGAAGGAAAACCTGGTTTTGAGGATACAGTGAACAAGTACATGGCAAGGAATGATGTAAGAGTAGATCGTCTCGAGGCCAAGCTTGAAAAAAAATTGATGCAAATCATGAGGATATTTCTAAGCAAATGAAAGAGTTGACGTTGTTGATGGGGGAGATGGATAGGAATATTAACCAATTGACGCAAACTATAGAGAAGGAAAAGTTCCCATCACAAAGTATAGCGAATTCGAAGCAGTGCCATGCAATCACGTTAAGATCTGGAACACAGTATGAGGGACCCATAATGCCGGAAACAAGTTCTGAAGCTCTAGGAGCCTGATTCAACCTCGATTCAACCAACACAGTTGGTCAAACTGCACTGAGGAGGTCGAATCAGACACCTAGGCAATTTCTGAAGATCCAAACCGAGCGATTCGACCACGATCGACTTAGTTTGACCAAACCTATTGGTCAAACCAAGGTCGAATCGGCCTGTCCAGAGCATTTTATTTTTTTAGAAGCGCAGTTCGACCACGATCATCATGGTTCGACCAACCCTGTTGGTAGAACCATGGTCGAACTAGCCTGTTCGGGGAAGAACAAACTTTCAGAAGTGCGGTTCGACCATGATCATCATGGTTTGACCAACCCTATTAGTCGAACTGTGGTTGAACCAGCCTGCCCAGGGAAGAACAAACTTTTAGAAGGGCGGTTGGACCATTACTCACGCTTCGTTTGGCACCATTTTCCGTGCCAAATACTTTATTTAATGTTGATGCTACTCTAGTGCTATCTAAATAGTAGAATACTGAGCTTATAGCAGAAAAGAAATGAGAAAGAGCAAAGAGATTGAGAGCCGAAAAGGATAAAGCGGAGAAGGTTGAACGTGATGAATGGGGGATTTCCAAAACTAAGATACCTCCTCCATTTCCTTTCAAGCTAGTGAAGAAGGGATTGGAAGAAAAGTTTAAGAAGTTTTCAGATATCATAAACAAGATAAGCTTGAGCATTCCTTTTTCTGAAGCACTCTTAGATATGCCATATTATGCCCGCTTCCTAAAGGACATACTTTTGAAGAAGAGAAGCTTGAATGGAATTGAGACAGTAAATTTATCTGAGAACTGCAGCTCGATCATATAGAGGAAGCTGCCAACGAAGTTAAAGAATTTGGGAAGCTTCACTATTCTATGTGAGATTGGGAAGGGGCCGGCACGACGAGCCTTGTGCGATCTTGGAGCAAGCATCAATTTGATTCCCTTATCGATATTTCAAAGGCTTGGTTTTGGGGAGTTAACTCCCACAACAGTTGATCTACAATTGGCGGATAGGTCTATGACTTTTCCGAAAGGGATGATTGAAGACGTTCTAGTGAAAGTAAAGAAATTAGTCTTTCTTGTGGACTTTCTAGTACTCGAGATGGAGGATGACAAGGATAATGTTCCCCTTATCTTAGGGAGACCATTCCTTGCTACTGCTGGAGCTATGATTGATGTGCAAAAGGGTGAGCTAAGGCTACGTATGGATAAAAAAGAGATTCTGTTCAACCTAGATAAAGCAATGAAGATGTCGATGGAGACGCAGTGTCACAACATCAATGTGGTGGAGGAGATTATGAAAGAAGATATGTCCTTGATCCTTTCTAAGGATCCCTTGGAGACATGCATAGCGGAGTCTCTTACTTTTCCCACCACCGAGCTAGATGTGCTCCCCAATGAGGTATGTATTGAATTTCTGGAAAACCTACTTGCTTTGGGTGATGACACGTATGAATAAAAAATGACCAAGTTTGAAGAGGTGAAGTGGACTAGAAAATACTTGCCTTTGGATAGAGAAAGCACACTCAAAGAAGAAAAGAAGGAGGAGTTGAAACCTCTACCGGAGCACTTGAAATATGCCTATCTAGGTAACAATGAAACATATCCGGTAATTTTATCTTCTTCTCTAACTGATGATCAACTCGATGAGTTATTAGATGTGCTTAGGTATAGGTCTGCAATTGGTTGGTCTTTTGATGATTTGAAAGGTATTATTTCATCATATTGCATGCATAAGATAAGATTGTTAGATGAGGCCAAGAGTAGCATTCAGAATTAGCGGAGGGTAAATCCCGCTATTCAAGAAGTGATTAGGAAGCAAATCTTAACATGGCTAGATGCAGGAATTATTTATCCAATTAATGATAGTTCCATGTGAGTCCATTGCATGTTGTAGCTAAGAAGGGGAGCATGACTATTGTGAAAGCCGATAATGGAGAGACTCTAGCCACTAGGATTTCTACGGGATGATGTGTGTGTACTGACTACAGGAAACTGAATAAAAATACATGCAAAGACCACTTTCCTCTTTCTTTCATGGATAAAATGCTTGATCGTCTTGCAGGGTTTGATTTTTATTGTTTCTTGGATGGGTACTCGGGGTATAATCAAATCATGATTGCACCCGAGAATCAGGAAAAGACTACTTTTATTTGCCCTTATGGAACTTTTGGCTTGAGAAAGATGCCTTTTGGATTGTGTAATGCACCTGCTACATTTCAGCGTTGCATGATGGCCATATTTGATGGGTTCATAGAAAGAAGATCATGGAGGTGTTTATGGATGAATTTTTTATGTTTGGTTCCTCCTTTGATATTTGTTTGTCTAACCTATCTACTGTTTTGAAAAGATGTCAAGAAACTAATCTTGTCTTGAATTGGGAGAAGTGCCACTTCATGGTGAGAGATGGGATTGATATTGTGCATTATATATCGGCTAAAGGATTGCAGGTGGATGAGCAAAGGTGGTGGTGATTGAGAAGCTTCCACCATCTACTAATGAAAAGAGAGTGCGGTTCTTCCTCGGACACGTAGGATTTTATAGGAGATTCATCAATGACTTCTCAAAATACTCCAAACCATTGTCTCACTTACTTGAAAAGGATGTTCCTTTTATTTTTGATGATGAATGCGTACAGCTTTTCAGGTTTTGAAGGAGGCACTAATTACTGCACCTATTTGATCACACCGGATTGGACTCAATCGTTTGTACTTATGTGTGATGCAAGTGATCAAGCACTTGGAATGGTGCTTGGGCAGATGAATGAGAAGAAGTTCTACGCCATCTACTATGCGAGTAAGACTTTTGATGCAATACAAAAGAACTACACTATCACTAAAAAGGAGTTTCTAGCTGTGGTGTATGTATTCAATAAGTTTCGATAGTATTTGGTTGGCATTAAGACCATTGTGTATACGGATCATTCTGCGATCCGGTACTTGATGGAGAAGAAGGAATTGAAGCCAAGGATCATTAGATGGATCCTTCTTCTGCAGGAATTTGATATGGAGATCCGAGATAAGAAAGGTACAGAGAATGTGTTGGTGGATCACCTATCAAGGTTGGAGACAAGGAAGCATTGTGATGATTCTTTCGAATACATAGAGAAGATGTTCCTCGATGAGAAGATTATGGCGGTGTTTGCTGAAGGAGCGAAGAGAGCTTGTGTAGTAGCTGCTCAAGGAATGGATCCATGGTATGCGGATTATGTCAATTACATTTCCATAGGAAAAATTCCAAGAGATCTCAACAGATTTTAATTTGCAAATTTTAAGAGGGATGTTGAGACGTTTATATAGTATGATCCGTTCATCTATAAGATTTGTACAGATTCTATCGTCCGTAGGTGTGTGTGCCCGAGATAGAGAGTGTTCTTGATTTTTATCATGCACAACCTAATGGGGGGCACTTTGGATCCCAAAAGACTGCAGCGAAGGTACTTCAATCTGCTCTTTATTGTCCTACTTTGTTTAAAGATTGTGAATCCTATGTAACGACATGCAATAGATATCAAAGGATGGAAAAGATATGTAGAAGAGATGAGATGCCACTTCAGCCGAGCATTGTTGTTGAAATCTTCGATATATGGGGGAATCGATTTTATGGGACCGTTTCCCCCATCTAATGGATTTTTCTACATCCTTCTAGCAGTAGATTATGTTTCTAAGTGGGTGGAAGACATTTCTACTCGCATGAATGATTAGAAGATTGTGTTGTCTTTCTTAAAGAAACATATATTTGCCTGTTATGGAGTTCCTAGAGCACTTGTAAGTAATGAGTTCCTAGAGCACTTGTAAGTAATGGAGGTTCCCACTTCGTCAACAAGCTTCTTGAAAGAGTTCTCAAAGAATATGGTGTTAAGCTTATGGTTACTACATCCTAACATCCTCAAGTTAATGGGCAAGCTGAAGTCTCCAACCGACAAGTGAAACAAATTTTGGAAAAGGTAGTCGGAACTAATAGGAAAGATTGGGCTATGAAGCTCAATGATGTTTTGTGGGGGTTCTGAACAGCGTATAAGACTGTGCTTGACATGTAATCTTATCAAATTGTCTATGGGAACCTATGTCACTTATCCGTAGAGATTCAACATAAGGCTTTTTGGGCATTGAGAAATTTGAACTTGTGTCTTAAGGATTAAAAGAAGTTGAGGTTGACTCAAATCAATCAACTAGATGAATTCAGAAATTAGGCTTACAAGAATTCGGTGATCTATAAGGAAAGAATAAAGAAATGACATGATTCGAATATCACTTTCAAGGAATTCAAGCAAGGTGATGAGGTATTAATCTTTAACTCTCGTTTGAAGCTCTTTCCAGAAAAATTAAAATCGAAGTGGATGGGACCGTTCATTATCCATAGAGCCTGCGAAGGGGGGAGTTTTGAGATCATGGACAAGGGCGGAGACATCATAGCGGCGAATGGGCATCGATTGAAGCACTGTAAGTCGCCGGATGATGCTTGCGTCGTCTTTGAGGATACCTTACATTGATTTAGTACCGTCGTGACTCTCCGACGTTAAACAAGAGCGCATGTTGGGGGATTTTTCTCCTATTTTATTGTTTTATTTTATTAGTGTGAGAAAGAAATTTTTATATTTGATGTGCTTACTTATCGAATATTACATCTCTTTGCAAACTTAGTTTTGACTATAGTTTCTATTAAGTTTGGGGGGTGTGATGTACTTACCTCATCGTAGCACCGAGAGTATAATATTTTCTTTATAACGTTTGTTAGGGGAGTTGATTTTTTGCGGTATATTAACACTTTAATCGGTGTTGATGTGTTGATTTTTTACAATTTGCCTAATGTTCAGTGGTGTTTTATTTATTATGTTGTATGCGGAGTATATATAAATTTATTATTGAGTCTTAATGGTGGTTCTCTAGCTTTAGTTGTACTCTATTTTGGTACCTGATGATCGTTTTTAGCATAAAATTTGCAGGGGAACGAAGAAGAATTGATTTTGAAGGAACAGGAGCATGGTTCAACCAAGGGAGGAGGTCGAACCAGATGGTTCAAGTCGAACCGACAATCAGAGAAATTTTTACAGGCTGGTTCGACTAAGGGTTCGAGTCGAATTAGCCATCTGAAAATCTATTTCAGACTGGTTCGACCTCGACCTGATAATTCGACCAATGGTTCGAGTCGAACCACATTAGAAATCTATCGAAAAGCTTGGTTCGACCACGACAATGTAGCTCAACTACCTGATTCGAGTCGAACCAGCCAAGAAAAAAGAAAGCGATTGAAATCCATTCCAAAAGGAGGGAGGATAGGCCACCTCGTAAGGATGAAGTTACAAAAAAGTTACGTCTTAAGGAGAGGCTGCCTAGGAATTTTCATATACAAATGGAGAATATGGGGGAGATAAAAGATAGATGGGGTGCGATGCTTGATAAGATTGCTCGCACGAGGTACCAGAATGATGATTCAAGGAGGACGATGAATATCCAGGATGATATCATGTGGATTTTTAATCAAGTGGGCATCCGTCACTTCATGGAATTGAAGAGGCAGACATATTTTCATGTGACTGTGGAGATCTTGTGCTCGTTTACTGTCAAGAAGGGTTTGAGTTCTCTTCCTTATGAGTGTTCATTCCAGCTGGGAGGTGAGAAGAGAACTTGGACTGCCGAAGATTTCAATGTGCTACTAAGAACTCCGAGGGGAATTTCTAGGTATGAGGACGGACACTTCAGACCGAATGACTTTTGGAGAGCTATTTCAGGTGAGGACATGGATTTTAAGACGAAGGATGCTCGTGCTGCTTTGATTCGCAATACTGTTATTAGATACATGGATAGAATTTTATGCAACACACTGTTTGCTCGATCTGAGGGAAGTTGCGTATCTAGAGGAGAGTTGTATGTTGAATGGAGTGCGGTTTAATTTGGGATCGTATTTGATTCAGCAACTTTACAGATTCAGGAGTTCCATTTTTCAGAGAGTGAATATTGGAGGATTGCTTACTCATGTGGTTGAGTCGTACCACATGAATTTCACTGGCATTACACCTATTTTGGAAGATCTGGCTCTCGTGATGAGTGCTTGTGTTAAAGCCGGATTTGCTTATAATCGCGATGGAGACTGGTTTTATACTAGGGGATCTAATCCTTTTTCTTTCATGTTTCCATTTAATGTGAGAGCTTTGACTAGGATCCAGGGTGATAGAAACATGTTGATGGATAGTTTAGCACACGAGGCGATATCCATTACGTGCTTGAGGAGAGTGTTGGATTGTATACTAAAAGTCTAGCCTTTTTGTATGAACAGTGTTATAAAAATTTATTTGAAATGAGAATCATATGATCAAATGATTGCATCTTATAATTTATTTATATGTTCGATGCCATAGTCCACTTACTTTATACTGTAGATAATATGTTGTTCGACAACACACGGAAGATCATATTATCAGTTTTCTTATAAAGTATAAATAGATGCTCACAACCGAAATAGACGAGAACTCTCTATCAGGATAGTTATAGTGTGATTTGGTATTAGTTTGTCTTGACTATAAAATCACATTAGTGCACTTTATGTATTGAGTAGGACCGTTTGAAATCATTCATCTTATAATGACTATATAGGAGAACTTGATCTCCGTTATTATGGATGTTCATGCTCTTAATCCCTATACAATAACCTCGACACGTAAGGTAGTATGTATTTCTTTGATTCATCAATGGGTGAGATTTACACGTAATTAAATCAATAAACTCAGTGAGTTGGAAAATAGTGCTGTCTCTATGGTGTGCTGTTGATTGTAGAAGGAATCCATGTCCTATTTAGGTTGATGATGTCCCCTTGAGGAGCTCATAAGGATTATCATGTAAACACTGCAGGTGTATTTATTCTGGCATGATAATGAGGTTGAGTAGTACACTCTCGGATGAGATATTAATTAATGGAGTTGTCAGTAACTTAATTAATTAATGGGATTGTATATCTTAAACATGGACTAGAATACTTAATAAGAAGGAGCCCATAACGTAATTATGGGATTAGAATGGTAGTGCAATAATAATATTTTAGTGGTATATATTATTATTATTGAACTTAAGTATAAGCTTTGGGCTAAACTTAAATACTTAAGTCCAATGGAGGCCCAACTCTAATTTCTCCTCCTGGTCCCTACTGTAGCCCATATATAAGTCATCTCAGCTGTCTGGAAACCCTAATTAATCACGCCTAACACTGTGAGGACGGTGAAGAAACAGCAGATTGAGATGATCTCGAAGATTGTCGCCCACACGACGTCGAGATTGTACTTGGGAATACAGCAGAAGATCAGAAGGTTGTTTGCTGCTGCTATTTATCAACTTCCATGATTTTTCTAAAATCGTGTAGAACTCCAAACTAGACGTGTGATATATCATTGGAAAGCCACAGAAGAGAGGATCGTTTTGGCTCATAGATCACTCGAATCGGAGATTGGATGAGGGAGTTATACTTAAAACTGTGAGACTGCACAGGCTGCCGGTGAGAATCTTTCTTTTTCAACATACCCTGGTGAAAGGTAATACGTTTTTATATCCTCTTACTTCCACCGATTTGGAAACGTATGGAACCCTAATAGTTCATGTTAACCAAATGATCGAATGCCAATAGAGAGGCGACTGGAGGACTGTTGCTCAGATTTACACCACTGGGATGTATCAGGAGCTACAGAGGATAGTAGATAATGTACCGCAGCAGCAGCAGTAAGAGTAATGCAACATCAACACGATGAGGAGATGCATGGAGTGGAGCCGATTGAGCATTCTGAGATGGAGATTCTGCAGCAGCTGAGATGCCACAACAACAGCAGATGCAGCAGCATTGGGGCAGTCCAGATGAGTTCTACAGGGAGCAGTTTAGGTTGATGAATGAGCACCTTATCAACTTGAACAATAATCAGAAAGAGACGAACCGCCAATTGGGCTTGCTTAATACAAGCTATGCCGCGGTTGATATGAGATACAACTCGCTGCACGCCAACTATGTGGTGATGGATCAGAGATTGAGAGATTTGAGTGATAATTATGAAGCTCTGGATAGGAAGGTGGATACGTTACAGAGAGATTTCGTTGATTGGCGCCGGGGTGATAGTGATGATGGTGCTCCGGAGGAGTAGAGGGCGCCATGTTTTCATATTATCTGCTTCATCTCATCCCCCTTCTCTTTTTCTCTTTACAGGATGGGTATTTGGTGGTGTGAGTGGCATGTACTAATTTTATACTGATTCTGATGTTGGATACTTGATTGTTGGATTGTTGATGATACTTGATTTGTATTGATATTATGGGTTCTTGATTAGTATGTTGTATTCGTATTTTGCATGTGTTGATTTTATTGATGAGAAGCATGTATAACTTGTTAAATATGTAGAGTTCATTGTGGAATTGATCTTGATTATATGCTATGAGGAGTGTTTAAGAATCTATTTACCCATGTGAGAATTTGAGCCTTATGAAATCATGTTACATCCGTACATGATAGTTTATTCTTGTGAGAATTATTCATATGACCGTATTCTAGAACTTGGCTTGGAGTCTTGTGTGAGACTTATGATTGATTAGTTATTAGGACATGATCTTAGGCAATTATTGTGTATTTGAGTCACTTGGCCAAATTTTATCTTCCCACATACTATATAAATCATTGAAAGCCCTATTGAGCCTTTAAAAGTTTTTTCTTTGGCAAGCCTTGATAAAAAGCTAGATTCATCCTTTACTTGAGCCTTGTTGAATACTCTATTCATTAATAGAGAGTTGAGGTGAATATATGCTAGCTTGAATGTGAGAAGAAAAGGAAGAAAAATATTGGTTGAGCGATATGAAGAAAAGAAAAAAATATGGTTAAATCTTGTTTAGGGGTAGTGCCTGAAACTGGTACCCCGACTGCTTAGAAGGGTAGTGCTCGAAATTGCTACCCTTGCACTTTGAAGAAAGGAGAAAAGAAGTTGTTGATGCCAATGTGAAGAAGGAAAAAAAAGTTGAATCGCAAAGATCATGAGAATGAGATGGAAAAGAAGAAGCTGTTTGATGAAAAGAAAAACTCCAAGGTAATTATCTACTAGTGAATTAGTCACTTTATCTATATGTTTCTATCTTTACCAAAGAGCCAACATTACAACCCAAAAGCAAGTCCACTGTGATCCTAGTAACGAAGTGATTATAAGTTGATTTTTGAGACCCTTGCCAAGCTTATGATTACGTGGAAATATGAATTGAATATGAGCGTATATAATAACCCATAAGTGTACATCTTTTACACTTGAAAGCGAGAGTAAACACTTATCTTGTGAGCTAGATGACTTAGTACTCTGAAGCGTATTGTAATTGAGTGATGTTTTGCATGAATGAAATGTATGACGCAAGTAGTACTTATTTTAAATTGATAGAATTGCATGTGTAGGTATGTATTGTACTTGACTTGATAGCCTTGTGAATTTTACACTTACTCTTATGATTTTGATTTCGTTGTCTTGAGACGAGCAACATGTAAGTTTGGGGGTTTGATGAGTGTATAAATTCATGTAATTTGAGCTCTGATTCTTGTGATAATGATGTATGATTTGATCCTAAGTAGAGATAAATCAAGATATATAGTGGAAAGTCACGAATCAAGTGCGTTTGAGGCAGTTTGAGCGGATTCTCGAAGAAAAACAGGACAGAAGTGATCAGAACTAGAAAAGCGGTGTTTTAGCACCCGGTTCGACCAAAGAAGAGGTGGTTCGACCAGCACCCATGGTCGAACCAGGCACCTGGAGGTTGTTTCAGAGTGGATCGACCACGACGTTGTGGTTCGACCAGGCATGGTGGTCGAACCGTGGTCGAACCAAAAGCCTGAAGATTTGCAAAACCCGGTTAGACCACGAACCTTCTGGTTTGATCGGTGGTTCGGGTTGAACCAGTCATCTGCCAATATAGTACAGGCTGGTTCGAGCAAGAGCCTTGGTCAAACTAATGCGTGAGAAGATTCCAAATCCGTATCTTTACACCTTCAGTACGTGTTTTCGCTCAAAAAATCCATCCAAGGTCCATAAGGAGAGTTTACAAATATAAAAGAAAAGCCTACACAGTTGGGAGAGACGTCATTCACCACCTTCATTCTACACAACATCCGAAACCCTACCATCATCCACGGAGCTGTAGATAGAGATTCGTCTATCGAATTAAGTGAGAACCAAGTGAAGATTCAAGACAGAGAGAGACGTGACGTCACCCGCATCTAGGGTTTACTTCACATCTTAATTTATCTTGTAATTTTCAAGACTATGGGTAAGATCTATTCAACCACCATGATTGTTCTTCGATCAATCATGGGCTAGAACCACTTCAGTAGTTCTAGGGTTCATGAAGGTTTTATGAGTTAATTGAAATTCCATGTGTATACTCCGTACAACACTACTTGTGGTTTATTTTATATAAGACTATGTGTTTTTAATTTATACTCAGAGTTGTTTTGTGCATCATCAATTTTTATGTAGAGTCTGAATACATATCTTGATTATTGATTGAGTGCGTTCACTGCTGGGCAGGATTACATGTTATGATTCTAAGTGAGTGGATTCCAAAGTCTCATTAGAACTATCTTATATAAATACTGTTAATTGAATCTTATTCGGGTTAATAAGTAGGACAAAGGGAACAACTTCCTAGTACCTATAAAGGGAGATCATATCGGGTTAGAGTACTTAGTGCACGAGAAATAGTTGATACTAATAGTACCTAGAAAGGAGGTGAATTATATCTCTTGCTCCAAGGATATTCACACGTGTCACACGCTTATTTACTTATGTCTATAGAGTAACTTTGCATGGTTTAGTGATGCGTCCATACTCCACAAGGTAGATTCGAACATTGATACACGGAAGGGAAATTAATAAGTAAAATAGGATGGCCCGAAGGACTACCTAATTTCTCACTTATTCACTTACGTTTAATCTCTACTGCTTGTTTGTTTCAATTGTTATTTTAATTATTTATTTATTAGTTACTTAATTCATCACAACTATATTGCCAACCTAGTCCTAATAAGTTAGATAATAATTAATTTGATAATAATACGTCCTTTGGGTTCGATAATCACTTGGGCGCTTATCAAAGCTAAAATAGCATCCTTCACACTTGTGGATTAATATTGTGTGTTGAGAAAATATTCATCAGCTGTTGTTCGCATACGGACGAACAACGGCAGCGTGCGGAACTGATCCACGGTGGCAATAGAGTCACTAATTCTGGCAGTAGGTAGTGCTCTGCATTCGTGATTCCAATGAGAACGGGTAGGGTTGAATCGTCGATGGTCCACACTGTAAGAGCCACCTACTCGATTGGAGAGTTTTATAGTTTAAGGTTTAGAGAAATTACATCTAGAATAGATTCTGGGAGGTGATTTTTTGAAAATGCATCTGGAACAGATTTTGGGAGGTGGGGGTGATTTCTTCTTTGCACAGTTACAGTTGTACGTTGGTAGGGGTGAAGTTCCGTCGATATTAATTTTGCTTAGTCACTGATTTTTTAATTATATACCCCCTATGTCCGCCCAATAAGTATACATTTACTTTTTGTACATGGATTAAGGAGTATTATTATTTAATGTGTAGTAGGTAGTTTTATTAGTGAGGTGTATGGGACCCATATATTAAATGTATTAGTGATGTGTGGGGGTCCCATGTATTTAAAAAGAAAAATGTATACCTTTGATGCAGAAGCAAAAAATAGCAAAATGTATACCTTTCCAATGGATGGAGGGAGTATTTATTTTCTTTTATATTTTGATGGGTTTTTATGTTGATTAAGATGGAGAAATGCGTGAAAAAATAATTATATTTGGATTTAATATTTTCCATCAAAGATTTAACGGTTGGGACTAAAAAAGAAAAAAATTTCACTTTTGGTACCTTACGAAGTATGCCATTTCAAAAATAGTCCTTTTACTTATATTTTTTTCTCCCATTAGATTTTTTTTATGATTATTCCGTCAATTTTCTAACAGAAAAAACACGTGGCATGTGCTGCCCGTTAGTGACCATTAGGGGGGTGTTTACTTTAAGGGTTTAGGAGGGTTATCCCTCCTCGAATCCTGGTTAAACGTTGTTTACTTTCAAGGTTTGAGTTAAGGGATAACCTCCGGGCCTTTGTCGGCCTTGTGTCAAACGCTGACGTGGGATGTTTTGTGAGGGTTTCTTTATCCCTTCTAAATTGGAAGGACAGAATTTAACCGGAGGGTTATGCAACTAAAATTCCTTTTTTGTCCCTAGTCTCATGTTCAAACTTGATAAATTTGTTCTTTGATTGATCCTGCTACAACCATGCCCACCTCCATCCATTCTATCCTCAACCAATCATCATCATCCACATATTCATCTTCTCTCTCATCTTCCACAGCCCTGCTACTGTTTTCTCTCCCCACTACCGTTCACCCCAATTTCTTCATTTCTGTAGAAGAAATTCTTATTTTGATTTCAAAATCAGAGTTCTTCTGCCCTTTTCAATACAATTAAGATCTTTGATGACTAGAATGACCAGAATAGAAAAACCCACAATGCAGAGTAAAAGATCCAAACTCGGCGCCTGTCTCCCGTCGGCGATTCACTACATCCACTACAACATAAGTGACAATACATAACACCCAAAAAGTGTTACTTAATAATTAAAAAATATTATTATAGATCATAAATAACACTTTTTCGATGTCGTTGTTGCCCTTGTTATCTAAAGTCTAATATTACACTTTTTTTGCTTATGATAACACCTCGTATCAATTTTAACATTTTAGTGTAACACTTTCAAAAATGTTACATATATTGTTAATGTAATATTTTTTTATCCTAATGTAACATTATTTTGTTAACACTTTTTAATGTAAATGTAATATTATTTTGTTAACACTTTTAACTATAATGTAATATTAATTACATTGTTTTGCTAACACTTTTAAATATAATGTAACACTAGCTACATTATTTTGTTAACACTTATGAATATAATGTAACATTAATTGTATAATAATTTTATCACTTTTATACATACATGTAACACTTTTGCTAAATAATTAAGTAACACATGTGTTAACACTTGAGGTATTTAATATATTTATGCAATTATTATTATTATTATTTTAAATTTTAATAATTATGTCCATAATTTAATAATAATATTTTAATTAAATTATTATTATTATTTATAATAAACTTAATTCACTAAATATATTAAAAGATATTATTACAAAAATCTAAATAATTACTAAAGTTTAAACAGTTACAAAACAAGGTAAATATGTAAATATTATTTAAATTCATATACCATGATGAAGTATGTACTTATATGTCTACACATCTAAAATTAGGTTTGACAAAAACGCAAAGAAAAAAAAAGCCTAATAAGTAATCTTCATCTTGAACTTTCTTTCCAAAATCACACATCACCATTGTCAATGTCATCACCCTGATTGTCTTTATCATCTGTCTTCCTTTCTCTGAAAACAAATACAACACTTATATAAAATATAAGAAAATTATTCCAAATATTTCCAATTAAATTATCTCTCATCAAAATAAAAAGTATTCAAATTTAAAAGTATCACATGCCATGTTACCAAATATAATTAAAAAAAAAAATTAAGCTAAAAATTTCTTATATGTGCACAACAGAAAGGTAGGACTAGCAGCAAAAAGCAAAATACACATCATAAATGTTGAATAACCGAGAAAAAGAAGCCTGAATAGTAGAATAAAAAGCAAGCACCAACAAAAATAAGAAAAATAAGAAGCAACCAATAAATTACCAAGTTGGTAAGATCAAATAGCCACTATCAAAATAAGTAGTCTGCAAATTAATAAGCACAATAAGCAGCAACTAGAAAATTACCAACTACCAAACAGCAGAATAAAAAGAAAACAACCAACAAGATAAGTACCACAACTAGTGAAGATTAAAAGATATACTAGCTAATAAGCCTACAGGTAACCAACCAAGTTGGCACCTAAGTCAGCAAATAACCACCAAGAAAGTAAAACAACCCAAGCCAAAAACTTAATTCAATCATCTTCCCCAAGGCGGGAATCTGCGAAATTAGTTGGCAAGACACATAGAAAACTATTAACACAGAGCAGTATCGAAGCACCAAATCCCATCAGCATAACATCAGATAATCTAGTCAAATAATCAAACAATGAATACCAACCCAAACAATATAATCTAGTAAATTATTTGTTCAAAACATCTCAATTTTACCTAAATATAAAATATATTTTATATACAGTTGAACCAAATTCTACCTTGTAAAAGTTTTACAATATAAATTAATCAACATGAAACAAGCAAACATAAGAGAAATATATGTTTGTTAATAAGGGACGATATGTACACATCAATATGTATCTTAGTTAATTACTTGGACACTGTTTCATATTATTTAATTATGCAATTTTCTTAGTTGTTCATGCATTCTATATTAATGTATTTTAAAAACTTGAAAAACAGAGGTCTAATTAATGAGAAGTAAAAAACTTAAATAGATGCAGATCAATATGTTGCAAAAATTTAGCAGAACTCATCAAGGATCCTTTCCTCTTCTTTTAATTTTCAAGGCACATCAATCTTATAATTTTTTATATTCCTATCAATTTTATAAGTATCAGAACTATGATGGTGAAAATTAGTAAGTGCAGAAAATTCGAAGAATTGAAACTTGGTTGCAGACACGAAGCTGTTCTACTATTTGCAGTAGTCAGAAGATAACGTGCTAATAATAAGAAAAACAGTACAAATATTCTCCATAATGAGAAAATCTAAACTTCACAACATTTTCATTATAAACTATCAACAAACTAAAAACTAGAATTCACATAGAGTGTCAACAACGGGATACAATGTACATGAACTACCTTTAATTCTGATAACAACAACGTAGTTTAATACAAAAGGAATTCACAAGTAAATTTCACCCATTAAGCAAGTCTAGGGTATTTTTCACAAGCTAGGATCACCAAAATTGAAACAATAACATACCCCATTAACATGGCTGCTTGTTCAACAATACATTTTATTCAGCCCTATCTAAATTTATAATCAACCATAACAATTCTTTAAATGATCATCAAAAATTAAATACACATAGTCTAGCTTTCCCACAATCGTTTTAACAAGGCTAAATATCATATTTCCATGATTAGACAGAATCTATTTAACAACGCTATTTAATTGCAATTACCTGATATAAACATGAACAACAATTGACGGTGTAAAAATTACAAAAAAGAGAGAATCAGATGAGTTGTAGACTTACAGGTTTCACTTCACCATTGTATAAGTATTGTGCAGCCAAAAATTCCAATGACACCAGGAACGATATACTATAATGCGGGCTGTAAGAAATTACAATCCACATTCCACATCATTCAGGTATTAGAAAATAAAAAAGAGAAAAAATAATAATAATAAAAGCATGATCAAACAATGACAAGAAGATTACTCACTTGAGCAGGTGAAACCAGTTTATAACAATGATTGTTAGGAACACACTAAATGTACACCCAAGATACGCACTCTAGTTATTTTTTGAAATGTTATCAATTTTTTAAGGATATTTTTGCCTCACCAAAAAGAATACTGACCACATATATTTGATGAACTCTCAAGCATGAGTTTGCAATTGGTTAAAATACCATATCGGAATACAACACCTTCGTCATAGAAAGCAGCAGCCAAAACCTTCAACACTCACAAAAGAATTTGTTAGTACTACTGTGTTACTACAAAGTGCTTATTAACTGAACTAACAAAATTTCTTAATCAAAATAAAGAAAGTATAGTTGAATAAGAAGAGTTGATATCATTAATTCAGCAAATTCGAAGAATAAGAAAATAAAGCATAGTGGAATAAGAAGAGTTGATAATAAAATATTTAGTGCTCTGAGTTGATATCATTAATCCAATATAAGATAGTTTTTTTCCTTCCATGAGTCTTGCACAACAAATAACACTTTGTAAAAGAAAGTAGATATAGAAATTAGATTTTTATTTTTTTTTAAAAAATTGCAATGGCTGGCTTACCATATAGAAATTAGATATCGTGAAGTTAGACATTTCACTCTATACTGAGAGAATGAAAAACAGTTGGGAGAGACCTATTTTTCATGAGAGAACGGCTGAGAAAACTAACATGTGCTGAAGTTACTATACATTATTGCCTTGGAAATCATAATAGAATCTGAACATTGAAAAATCAACAAAGAAATCTTCATTCCAATGATAGCTAATAAAACAGTAAATATGACGGAAGTGGTTCAAAAGCAGTTCGCCATAATCTTGGTTGCAATGAAATCATTATTAGATTTATAGCAAGATTAACTGAAGTACTTTAACAAGTTGAATTGTTTTATATGGTTTTAATTGCATGATAAGTAATCTAGAGAAGGCATAAAATATTCAGATTAATACTTTGACAAAAGTCATATAGAAAACCTTTTTTATATGTATAGCTTTAACTAACCTCAATTTTCATTTTTATGCTCAAATATGATGAAGAAAAAATAAAGATAACTTGCTCCCATCCTTGCTAAATTCATTGAATAAGCCATTCAAGGTAAAAAAACTATATTTATTTAAAAATTATTCACTGTGAAGGGCCTAGAGTAACTTACCAAGAACTCCTACATAATAGGAGAGAGGACAATCTTCAATTTTGAAGAACTTGCGTGTATCCATAATAATGATGTACTACAGGTAATGCACACAAGATAAGGACATTCACGTTAGCTTTCTGTAAGGATTAACCAATTATCCTTTAGCAGGATCCAATCAGCTTCATAATAAAAACAAAATGAGATTTAAGTTTAAATTCTTGTTATTATGTTTATATTGCAGGATCCAATCAGCTTTATAATAAAAACAAAATGAGATTTGAGTTTAACTTCTTGTTATTATGTTAATAAACGCATGAGCACAATTTCTATCTAATATGCATAAAAGGGGTCGCATTTCCAAATTTAAATGCTTAAAGATGATCAATGAAATTTGCCAATAGAATGTGTAACTAAAACACAACTAATGCAATAAGCCAATTAATATCAAGCTATTCAGTTATTCCACGCAGAACACCAAACTGGAGAACAGTGGTAAGTCATCAATCCAATCATAAACACATACAAGTGAAATGGCAGCAATACCTTAAATGCGAAACTAACATCAATAGAAAAACAAAGATCCAGAAGTAACCTTGGAGGATTCCTCCTCCAACCGATCCATATTAGCCTATACCCACTCATTATTGTGCTTCAAGAATACCTTATACCCCTCCAAGTACATATCCTCCATCTTCGTTTCCTTTTCCAGCCATTCCTCCACACTCACCGTCCACTCTCATGATAGAATGCAGCTTATGTGCACCACAAATGAATTTCAACTCCTTGTCCACCTCCCACCCTCGGGGAGGCCAATCCCTTGAAGGCACTAGGCCCACTCCACAAAGTTTGAAGCAGCTTCGGAATTTCTCCCATAATCTGGAACCGCTTGGCGAAATACTCATCTTCCCTGATCCCCAATTCAGCGATTTTCTTCATTCAGTGCTTGAGGCTCAACATTCGGAAAGCATCAATTGCAATTCTGGAGATTGAAAGGGTACTTCGCCTTCAATGAGCAATTTGCGTGAAAAATCGACCTCATGGGTGAGGATTTCTTCCCTAGGAGCCCAGCCCCTTTCAACCTATCGGGCTTCTTCTACAGATATTTTTTCCTTGGGACCAAAGTATACGAGAAATGCATCATCATCTCCGAACGGGTACTCCACGGACTAGTCGAAGAAGGGGAGAAAGGGAAAAGGCTCCGCGGATTCCACAATTTGGAGGGGAAGTGTGATTTTTGGATTATTAGGAATTTCGAGGGCGAGGGAAGGAATGTTGTGAACTAAGGTAGAGATCTTGCGTTTCTGGGTTTTAAAAATTCTTTTCTCATGGCATAAATATTTACAAAGCAATAAATAAGACTTATTTTCTTATTTTTAATTTATTCTTGAATGAATTATAATAACAAAACATAATAATTTTGGTAAGTCTTGAATGGGTAAGTTTTGAATGAGACCGTCTCACGAATCCTCTAATGCGAGACGGATTATCCATTAACTCAAATAAATATATTTTATAATTAAATAAAAATAGAAATAAAGAAAAGTGAGGGCTTGTTCGATTTTACTAATTAAAAATCATATTCTCTTTTACGAATTTGCCAAGCATTCAGGTTATGCGTGTTAGGTAAGAGTGATTTTTTTTAAATAAAATGTATAAGGAAGGGTGATTGTGTGTGCAAACTTTTGTGGGACAACCCAAAATTGAAAGTATATCATTTGAAATGGGACGGAGGGAGTACATTTTAATTAACCATTATTTTTTCATTAGAACAATCGATTTAAATATAAAAAATATAGATATTTGACTTAAAAAATTAGTGTATTTTTTGAAAAATTAAAGATATAGTTTTTTTGTTTTTTTTTTGTAAAAAAGACCGTCTCACATAAGAACTTACGTGAGACGAATAGAAAGTGATAACATTAATAAAGAAAAGTGATAATAAATTAATGAAAAGTGATAATATTATTTTATGAATAATTTATAGTGTAAATAAAAAGTGATAACATTATATAGCAAAAGTGATAACGTTTTATAGTAAAAGTGATAACTATTTTAAAAAGTGAAAAGTAGTCTCACGTGAGACGCTCTCACGCAATACCTACCCTATATGAAAATTAAATAATATTATATTTTAATGTATTGTCAGGTAAAAAAAATAATTTTCTATTATATAGTTGGTACTTGTATTAATATAGTATTTTGAGCTCCATGGAGATAATGTTGTACTACAAAAAATACAACATTATTTATGGAACCTCATTTTTAGTAAAATATAGGAATATCCATGAAACAAAGAGAGTATTATCTTTTGAGATATCAAATTTTGATAATAAAGGGTGATTAATTTTATAAGATTATAAATGAGAAAAAATGTTATAGTGAGCTATTCCATAATTAATTTATTAAGAAAAATTAACTATTTAATTAATTTTATTGACTTTTAAAGGGTAATATAACATTTTTAAGTAATAAATAAAGTACAAATTTTGTTATGTGTGAAAAAATTAATGACATTTTTAAATTAATGAGTTTGAGGTGTTAAATTAAAATGATATTTCCTTAATTAAGAGGTGAACAATTATTTGAGACGAACCAATAAGAAAAGAGTGAATAATCTTCAGGACGGAGGTATATGAGATGAAATAGTATTTTATATAACATTGTTTTATTAAAAATTACAAACTTTTTAACTTTTTAAATAATTTTTGTGATACGAATTGTTTAGAAAGCACCATCAGTCTTATCCCTCTAAAACCAAAAATAGAGCCAACAATTCCCTCCTAAACGAAAATAGAACCGCGAAACTGGAACAATATCCGCCTAAACTTAAATTTGGTGAAATTAAGTGCGGCTTCTCTCCTTGAATCCCTAAGAAAAATCTTTAATCCCTCCAATACAAAACCAAAATGGCTACAATTTAAGAAAATCTTAACCCCTTCAATACAATACCAAGCTGCAATTTCAGAAAATCTTTACCCCTCCAACAACAAAAGGAAAATTGACTGAAATTTCATTACGTTAGGGTGGCGTTCTACGGTATGCTGCGACGGAGCAACATCTTAGCGGAGGAAAAAGTCGCCAAAATGCTGGCTGTCAAGAAGAAAACTCAGTCGAAATCCGACCTCCGAGAACCTGCCCTCAAATTCTCCTTAATTTTGTTACTCTCTGTCAGGTTTGTTTCTATTGCACTGCTTCTTCTATTTCTATGTAGTTCGCTCTCAGATTGTAGAGTATCCAATTCCCTGGGTTTGGGGGTTTATTACGATTTAGAGGCAGTAAGGTATGTCGGGTATCAATCTAGATGAAAGGGTCAGCGGTTTAAGATTCCTAATATTTCATTGTCAAATATACAACTTGGGAAATCAGAAATGGCAAGGTTCTGTGTTGGGTGGCTCTTTTCTTGTTCCATTTCTTCGTTTTATCTGCTCTCTGTATTAGTGGTTTTGATAAAAGATTTAATGATTATTCAATTTTTAAGCCATTCTGGAGGAAGAAAAAATTCTCAGAGTTTTTAAATAATGGGTTAAGAATGATATTCAAGTGAGGGTGGTTGCTTCAAGAAAGATTGGACAAATGGATTCATTTGGTTTACTTAGATCTTCTAGTACGGTAATGAAAGAAAAAGAAAAATGATTAGATTGAGTGGTGACACACCTTATACTTGTTTGAATGTACTATGTTTCTAACACTGCATCAATGTGCTTTGGCTACCTAGGTCCCTGAGATAATTAGAAGCCATTGGTAGAGTTATGTCTGCAAGTAAAATTACTTCATCTTGGTTCTATAAAATAATTTTTATTGAAGGCAAGTCCTTTTACTGCATACTTGGCTATTCATCTTATTCATCTCTTTTACTCTATGTTCAAGGTCAGCTCAAGGGTTCATCTAAATTTATTCATTTTGGTTCTTTAGGCTTTAGATCCTCCAAGGGAAGAGGCTATTTTGTCAGCAGTTTCATTTCTGTATGAGGTATGATATTTTACCTTATTGGTGAACTGAGCTCTATGAGAGTGAACTAGAATGCAAAGGCATTGCTGCATTAATTGAATGTTTTACTCCCTTAAGATAGGAGCATAGACTTCGTGCATTATTTTCTGTCATAGCTAATTATAGCTTAAGCTAGTCATGCATTAATTTTCAAGATAATTAAAATCCTTCCACTATTGTTGATTGTTGTATTAGGCCTCTACATGTTAAATAAAAATCTATTGTATTTAATCACTTCTTTTCTGAAGAAGTTGGTGGGCTAAAATATTATGTAGTACGATATAATTTCTGAAAAGTGTTTGACAATACAAGTTCGTTTGGTGGTCTTTGAATAGGTGCAGTTCATTGTTTATATCATGGTATTACAACTGTATGAAGTCGGGAATTCAAACTCTTGGCTAGCAATAGAATCATTGTCTAAGATATTATATTATAGCATGTTTTCATTAATGTTGCATCTGGCACTAACCATATGGTACTCTGGTACTTGCATTTTTTGTTTTATCAAGTAGCCTTAAGAATTCCAAGTTGGCTCTGTGCTGAGAAAAGAGCGAAAGCATGACTTTGTAGACAACCCAATTCACTCGTTTCTCGACAGGCTGCACTGAAACATTTAAAAGCAATATGTGCAATAACAAAGACAATTATTTGTCTAAAAAGTTTTACTTTTTACTTATATATTTAACATAAATACTTATTTTCAATTGGCATGTAAAGAAGTGTAACATTGAAGTGATATATATATATATATATATATATATATATATATATATATATATATATGTTTGACATTGTTAACATTTTTCATGCATGATATGGAGGTATAAATTTATTAAGTTATTACGATGAATAAAGTAGTTAATGTCGTCACTCTTAAGTGATAATTAGCAACAAATTATAAACTTTGTGTAAGTCTTGGCTGATTATGGTGTCCCTGGTGGTGATATTCATGAATCAGGTGCTGTTAGAAGGAAGGACACAGATTTAAAATCGGATGGACGGGCTAAGAAGAGGGCTAATTTACAAAATTTTATGAAAGGCAGAGGCTTCAAAATTAAGGGAGTTCATACAACCAGGCTGCAGCTAAGTGGAACATCAAAAGGACTTGCTAACTCAGGTGAGAATGTTCGTGGGCTAGGTGGCACCACTTTCCAATGAGAATGATGAAAATATCATGGTAACATTTCTTCCATGTTGGCAATTTATCCATAATTTTGACATTGTGAATGGGGGAAGGATTTTTATAGATTGGGGCCTAGTTTCTTGGAGCATGCATGGATGGGTGGCACCACTATCTAATCATCAATGCATAGGCTGGTGTGTCTGTATTTTCATTTGCTAGATGGTGGTTAGATGCACTCCTAGTACAACATTTATTTAGAAGGATTCATTGAAACAAAACTTGTCAAAGGGATGTTGGAAATATCATGATAACTATTCTGCCTTATTGGCAGTTTATCCGTAATTCTCAAGGATTGTTATAGCTTGGGACCCAGTTTCTCTGTGGTGTTAATTTCAATTAGAGGTCATGGAGATCAAATATTTGCTCATTTTAAAGTCATAAATTGGATTCTTTTAAGGTGCTATTATTTTGAGCAATGCTAGTTTCTATAAGAGGGCGAGAAATACATATTTGACTCATTTTTTCTACTAGCAGCAAGACACTAATCACCCTTTACTGAATTGCTGCTTAGTTTTTTTGTTTATCTTCTCTGGTTGTCTTAATCAGATTTCTGGTCCTTTGGAGGTTGTTTATGAGGTTTAGCTGCCTCCTATGTTTTAATGGGTGTCCTATGTGTGAATGTGGTTGCAGTAGTAGTGTAAGCTGTTGGATTGCTCTTTTTCGTTGCTGATGTTATATATGTTGGATTTTCTACGGCTTAGTTGTGGGATTTTCTTCTATTTAACTACTGCATTGCTGATTAGTAATTTCATTGAACTGCTGCTATCTATACTTGCTGTTACTGCCTAGCTGCTGGAATATTTTTGCCTTATTATGTAGTGATCCTCATTTAGTTGCTGGATTAGTTGGTTATTCTTGCTGCTAGGTTCTTCATGTTTATGGAATTTTTTCTTCTCTCTTAATGTGATTGCATGTGGACTATGTTTTCTGTCATTCCTGATTATGTTACAGTTTTTCATTGATGGATTCTATGTGTATGCTATTGCCCCTAGTTGTGACTACCTGGGACTTTCCTGCTATCTGGGCATATGGGTGATAATGTTTTGTAAGGATAATTTCTTATTTCACTGATCCTGAATGTTATTACTTCTTGTGATACAAGGTTAAGCTAGTTTATAACTAGAGTAAAAGAAATTGTCCCTGCTTTTGTTCAGTTGCTTCTAGTTTCTTGATTAACAACTACAGGTTTTTACTATTAGCTTGTCATGATCACTTCCAAATGGTTTTGATGTATTGTTGCTGAATTTCTGCTACTTGCTATTGCTGCGCTGAGTAGTTGTCCTTGGAATTTTTGCTCTTATTGGGCTGTTGTGCTGATTTTTCTGCTTGTTCTAGCCCGTGCTGGGTTGTTTCTGGTAGTTTGCTTATGATGAAGCAATTTTGTCTTGCTTGCATAGCTCAGGGTGCTGTTATTTTATTTTTAGCTGTTGTGCTTTGCTGGTTTTTTTTTTATTTTATTTCTCTCTAACCTTGTTTTCTGAGTTGTAGATGCTGCTATTTTTCACTACGTTGTTGGCTAGTAGATTGGTGTTAAGGCAGGTGCCTGGTGTGATAGAAGGCTTGATCCTTTTGCATCAGAGGAGGTTCAGATTGAACCCCCTTCTCCTAGGAAATCACACAATACAGATAGTTTCTGCTGCTTCTAGCAGTTATGGATTTTGTGCACCCCTTTTGTGGTGCTGTAGCCATTTTTACAAACTCTTGGATATCACTTGGTTTCTGTCCAACTGAGCCTTTGTCTTTGATTTTGCTGTTGATATTCCTGCACTGAATCACTTTGCTCCAGCTCCTTTGTTCAAGTTGACTGGGAAACTAATCCTTTATTCTTTTTTGTTGATGTTGATATTCACTATTGCACAGTTATGTTGTGCATTGCTCATGTAACAACTCATTTTGCTGATACTACTAACAGGAAAACACATTCAAGTTTAGATTTTCAATGACTTGGTTTTTAACGTATATAACGTTTTGCTATTATGATGTATAGATAGGAATTAGCCTTAGTTCACATTAAGGAGTTAGTTTTTCAGATACTTGGCACTTTATTGCTATTGACTTACTGTATTTTATCTTTTACTTTGTATAGTTACTTTCTGGAATCTATTTTTCTATTTTCAAAAAATCATATCTATAGTGTGATTTTTGAAATAAATTACTATGTAAATTCATAGTATGTAAAGTATTATTTTATTTTATTTTTATTTAGTAGGGAATATATATTTCGTATGCATTCTTTTTTTTTTGATTAATTTCTCTTTAACACATGTGATTGAAATGACTTTGTTTTTTACTCAATTGATAGTTAAAATATTACAATTTGATTTATTTATTTAATATAAGTTATCTTAAGTGTGATAAAATTGTTAATGTTGTCATAGAATTCAATAATTAGTGAGGAAGAAAATTATGAAAAAAAAATTTTGCTATCAAAAGAAAAATAAAACTTAAATTTTGTCACATAATTATGAAATCATGTATTGTATTAAAATATAATTTATCTTCCAATGATAATGTGACGATTTCTATTAACATCATTATAGTTTGAGATGTGACGAAATATATATATGATGTCACAATTTTTTAAAAAATATCTTCATAAAAATATACTCCCTCCGTCCGATTCTAAGGTATCCATTTATTTTTTGCACGTGAATTAAGGAGTATTATTATTATATGTAAAGTGAGTAGTTGTATTAGAGGGAAGTGGTGGGCCATATTGTGTACTTTTTTACTAAATAGAGGAAATTAATACATTTGAAGCGGACGCCAAAAATAGTAAAATAGATACCTTAAAAGCGGACGGAAAGAGTATTATATTTATGACGATAAATGTCACCACTAATTCCTATAAATTTGTTATTGAATAATTAACTTCAAATATTTTTTCAGTAAAAAATATTTTTAAAAAATTATGACGCGTTAATCAGTTTTATCATGAAATAGACTATTTAGAGACAAATAAAATTTTAAATTATAACAATAATAAAATGCATCGCCAATAATATATTTTAGTGATGAAAATAAAATTCGTCACCTTTTGGTAACTATAAGACGAAAACTTGCGTCACAAAATTTTCATAACAAAATCTATGATTTCCGATAGTGTTAAGATCTTATTTATTACTTTTATAAAAGTGTTATATAATGATGTTACTTATAAAAAAGTGTTACATGAGAAGTGTAACTTATGTAAAAGTGTTATATGATTGTGTTACATATTAGAAAAGTGTTACTCATATATGTTACTTATATAAAAGGTGTTACGAATGTGTTACATATTATAATAATTTAAAAAATGTTACCAATTTGTGTTAAATAAATAAAAAGTGTTACTAAGATGGTGTTATGTAATGTAACTTATGTTATAGTGATCCCTCCGATGCGGACCATAAAGGCGATGAGGAGGCGGAAGTAGTCATCTCTGCCATTGATTCACTGATGGCGATTCACTATATCTCTTTTATTTCTCTGCCGAAGATTCATTAAATCCCTTTAATTTTTCAGCCGGCCAAGAGGGGAGTGGAGGTCGTCATCTTCTCCGGCGGCACATCCATTTAATTTCCGTCTTCGCGTTCTCCTCTCCCATCTTAACATCCACACCCATCTTTCTATCTCACTAAAAATCTTATTTAGATTTAATTTTGGAGATGTCGATATGGAAGGCATATCTGATTTAGATTTGAGATGTCGATATGAAGGCAGATCTGATTTCGGGATATATATGATTTCGTGTATGTCAATATGGAAGGAAGATAAATTGATATGGAGTATTTATTTTATTTTAGAATATTTAGATAAAGGGTATTAAAGTAATAACCTGTAAAAACTTTAAAAATAAGCATTCAAAGTAAACACCATGGACTAACCTTAACCAAAGAAGCTAATTTTTACTCAACCTCTCCTAAACCTTTACTCAAGGTTTATAAACCCTAACCCTAACCTTTAAAGTAAACGAACTCTAGAAAGTTAGAAACCTTGACTAAATTAAGAAACATTGACCAACCTAAACCTTTATTCAAAGTTTATAAACCCTAACCCCTAGGGATGTAACCAAACCAAACCGTTCGTGAACTATTCGAGTCTTGGTTTGATTAAATGTTCGTTCGAACTCGTTCGTTAACCTTAACGAGCCAAATCAAACTTGAATTTTGGGTTCGTATAGTTTATCAAACCAAACTCAAACCTAAGGGTATTCGGCTCGAAAGCTCGCGAACATATTCGTTTATAGGCTCGCTAATGGCTCGCAAACGCGTTCGTAAATTTTATAGTTATTCTTTAGAATTATATATTATTATTTATTTATTAATATTCAATAATTAAATATTTTATATTAAACCACACAAATATGATAATAACTTAAGTGATTATTTAAATATTTAAATACTTTTTACCGTTTATTATTATATTTTGTTAGTTTGTTTATTTAATATTATGAATAACATTAAATTTTTATAAACGAAACATTCTTTTAATATCCAGACACAAAATTATTTAAATGTTCATGAAAATATATTCATAAACAAGTTACTTTATGTGTTCGTGAACATGTTCGCGAGTCTTAACAAATAGTTTGAATTCGAGCTCGAGTTCGATATTTTTTTTCTTGACGAGTTCGAGCTCGGGCTCGAGTTCGATAATTTCTTAACAAACGATCCTCAAACCTAGTAGTATTCGACTCGACTCGGTTCGATTACATCCCTACTAACCCCAGCCCTTAAAGTAAACGAACTCTAGAAAGTTAGAAACCTTGACTAAATTAAGAAACATTGACCAAATTAGCTAAGATCCCAAATTTGCTCTCCACCGCCTATAAGACTCCGTCATAGCTTCTCCCTCGCCAGTCGCCACCCAAAACACCACCACCCACGACGCCCAATCCAACCCATCCTCTGGTGCCACCACACAACTCGACTCCACCACCCACCACTTCGCCGACGACACAACGGTAACGCGCTCCCTTCCCTCTTACGTGATGTTTTAATTGATGAGGTGGTGATGTTTGTCAACCAAATCAAGGTCATCCCCAATCCTAAACCCTAGCATTCTAAAGTTGCAGTATCACACCCTGCCTAGTTATCGATCGATTGAGAAGTGTAATCGGATTCCTGCATTATAGATTGATTGAAGAACTCCTACTTGAAACCCCCTCTTCCAAAAGAACTCCTCCCATTTCTCCTAGAAGCGATGTGTCGGAAGAGAATTTTTCCAGAAATCGACCGCCGCCTCCTGTCGTCCTATTGTCCTATGCTCTACCACCGACAGCAGATCGCTGCAGATCTAAATCCCACCGGAAATCGTCTGCCACCGCCATGTGCTTCCGTCGCCTTATGATTTATCAGAAGCATGGAGATTCGTCTTGATGGGTAACGTTGCATCTGGTGGATTTTAGATGTTGAATTTGTTTAAATTTTCTATTGGGTTTCGATGCAATTGTACTTTTCTGGTCCAATCTATTTTTGCTTCGATTATTTGGTTAAATTCTTCGTTTCATTTATTGATGTTGCTGGATTAGTGAAGAACAAAATCTTGGAAACTGTGATGTGAAGATTTTAAAGTCGAGTCCAAATGTTACAATCCCTGGGTTGTTACAACTGCCTTTATGGTCATAATGTTGGATCTATAGAAAGGGGAAAGTCGAAGTGGGAATTAAATTGGGGGATTTGGGAGTTACTCACAAGGAGCAAGAGAAGGGAGACTTACCAAACACACCACGAAAGTGAAAGGAAAGTCAAACTAAACATTAAAAGAGAATTCATGCTGGGGGTTACGCACATAAGGGAGAAAGAAGAATAAAAAGGAGATGGCAGACTTGAGGAAGGGACAGCAGTGCGTAGATTGAAGAGGAGGCTGCAAGGCAAAATTGGTGACATCCAGAAGAGCAAATCAGACTACATTTTGGTTTTGTCTACTTTAATTTAGTTTCATTTTTATTATGCATTTTATGGG
Organism: Pogostemon cablin; assembly: GCA_023678885.1. Taxonomy (NCBI): domain Eukaryota; kingdom Viridiplantae; phylum Streptophyta; class Magnoliopsida; order Lamiales; family Lamiaceae; genus Pogostemon; species Pogostemon cablin. Next base: position 4,879,262 of record CM042999.1, read on the forward strand.
CTAAGTTCCCTTTCTGATTCAAGAATTTGTGAACCTCCAGTATGTTCTAGCAATTGTTTGATAGGAAATTTTAATTAATATATTGATAATTTTATCCTATGAATGGCTTTGATGTGAAGTAGGATTGTGTAATTGTTAAGATAGATTGGTGATCTATGTTATCTATTGCATAATCGAATGTCAATTTGCATTTTTATGATCCGTAATTGTTATAATTTTGTAAATCAAGTGGCAAAGTGAGGGAGTACCTTTAGAATTCGTAGGGTCTTGGTTATATGAATCACTACCCCCGTTTTCATAGCCTTGTAACCCTAATTTCTCGTGTATAATGCCTCATCTAGTTCGAACCTCTTAGGTCACTAGGAGAGTAGGGTAATTTAGTGGTCGCACCCTAAATTGTTCAACGTAAGTAAATTTTTGGGTTGGTAGGTCGTACCATCAACCTAGGGGTTTGAAGTTATCATGTATTGATTTTATTTCTTATTTGGTAAATTCGCTTAGAATATCGGGAGGGGATCAATTTCTTGGGTCAGGTTTGTTTAATATTTGTTCACACTCTAATTTTAATATTTGGAGTCTTGAATCATTGTTTGCTTTCAAAATTGTCAATTTACTGTTTGCAAAAATTAGCTTTAATTCTCCAACCAAAATCCCCCCTTGTTTTATTTTATTTTGTCCTAGAAAGAACACTTAAATTTAATACAAGTTTCAATTCACTCCCTTGGGTTCGACCCGTACTCACGCTTATACGTATAATAGGATTGTAAATTATAAATATTATTTTTGATGGGCCGACGACAGCCTACCACTAACAATCAACCCTATGAGGAAATGTTGAGATTTTCCTCTCCTCATACATATCACTCATAACGCATGTAATAGGAGATGTAATACCAAAATGTAACAGGACATCTAAGATCCTCGTAACTTGTCTCCAATTATTTTGATTGTTAAGATGTTGTAACACTAAATTGAAACACACATTTATAATAGACAATTAATCTGCCCTCATGAAATACACGAAGTTTGTTGAGATGCAAGTGAATGATATAGAATGAACATGAAAATAAATTTCCGAAAAGCACGTAGAGATGTAAATGAATGAGCGATGGAGAAACATCCTCTCCTTTGTCCCCCCTTTATATTCCCTCCCACCCCCTTCATTTCTTCCCTCAACGGAGCAACGTCTCCCTAAACCTATTCTCTTTTCTTTTGGTAATTTTGGAGGAGGTCTTTCCCATCAACCTTCTCCATTTTCCACCAATTTTATTTTAATTCCTGCTTAATTTAATTAAATCCAAAAACAACTAAACATGGCTGACGACTCCAAGAAAAAGATCGCCATCGCCACCGTCTGCTCTCTCCTCCTCGTCGCCATGGTGGTGGCGCTCCTCTACAACGGCCACGGCCATGGCTCCGACTCCGACCTCACCGCCAACCAGAAGGCCGTCACCAACCTCTGCCAGAACACCGACTATCAAGAAACCTGCGCCGCCACCCTCAAGGACACCAACTCCAGCGACCCCAAGGAGCTCATTGAGGTCGCTTTCCAGGCAGCCATCAGGCAGATCAACCAGGCCGCCGAGAACTCTACGGTTCTCGCTGACCTGGAGAAGGACCCCCGCGGCAAGGCCGCTCTCCAGGCCTGTCGGGAGCTCTCGCAGCGAGCTTCCGACGACTTGGAGAGGTCCTTCGACAAGTTCAAGAGCTTCGACGTTTCTGACGTCGAAGCTCTTGTGGAGGACCTTCAGATCTGGCTGAGTGGCGCCATCACCTACCAGGAGACGTGCCTGGATGGGTTTGAGGGCGTAGAGGGTGGAGCTGGTGAGAAGATGAAAGAGTTTCTCAAGATCTCCATGCAGATGTCTAGCAATGGGCTGGCTATGGTGAATGGTGTGTCGCAGGTGCTGGAGTCTCTTATGGGTGGTCAGAACTTCAACAGCCGCCGTCTGCTGGCGGAGAGTGTTCAGGAGGACGACGAGCCTAGCTGGATGGATTATAACCAGAGAAGACTGTTGAAGAGCTACAAATTTAAGATCAAACCGGACATCGTTGTGGCCAAGGATGGGAGTGGCAACTTCACCACCATTAATGAAGCTCTGGTGCACATCCCCAAGAATGGGAACAAGACCTTCACCTTGTACGTCAAGGAGGGTGTTTATGAGGAGAAGGTTACATTTAACAACACCATGAAGCATGTTCTCTTAGTTGGCGATGGTCCCACCAAGACCAAGATCACCGGAAACTTGAACTTCATCGATGGAACCAATACCTACCACACCGCCACTGTTGGTAAGATTATCTTCTATGTCACACTGTTCTCATTTTAGTAATTATTAAATGATCACCTCATCTAAAAACTGAAGCTAGTAGTGAGATGAATCGTTTAATACTTAATCAAGTCACTCTAACACGCCCCTCACATGACACGCCTCTCACATGCAGGCGGGGTTAATTTTGCCTCAAGGCTTGCATGTGGAATTTTTCATTAAATGGGTGACGGTGAGGTTTGAACCCTGGACCTTTGTTAATCATGAGCTCTGATATCATGTTAAATGACCACCTCATTTAAAAGGTTAATCTAATAGTGAGATGAATCTAATAATACTTAATCAAGTCACTCTAACAATAATGATGATTTATTTAATTAAAATCACTGCATGCATTCCTGTGCCACTTTCGTACATCATCTCCTGTGCGACGATCCGAACGGTGGCACAGGAGATAATGTACGAAAGTGACACAGGAAATCCGATTCGCAACACGATCATCTTCTGTGTCACTCAGTTATCATTTTAGTAATGATGATTTATATAATTAAAATTACTGCATCCATGCAGCTGTACAAGCGGACCACTTCATGGCGAGGGACATCGGATTCGAGAACTCTGCCGGAGCGGAGAAGCACCAGGCGGTGGCGCTGCGTGTGAGCGGCGACATGGCCGTGTTCTACAACTGCCAGATGGACGGTTACCAAGACACCCTATACGCACACACGTACCGTCAGTTCTACCGTGACTGCGTCATCTCCGGCACCATCGACTTCATCTTCGGCGACAGCGCCGCCGTGTTCCAGAACTGTGTGCTGGTGGTGCGCAAGCCACTGGGCAACCAGCAATGCATCGTGACGGCGCAGGGAAGGAAGGACATCCGTCAACCCACCGGGTTGGTCATGCAGAACTGCTCCTTCGTATCCGACCCGGAATACTACCCGCACCGGTTCACCAACAAGGCCTACCTCGGCCGGCCATGGAAAGAGTTCTCAAGAACCGTGATCATGGAGTCCTTCATCGACGATCTCATCCAACCGGAAGGATGGCTGCCATGGAACCTGGATTTCGCGCTGGAAACCCTGTTCTACACCGAGTTCAACAACCGGGGCCCCGGATCCAGCAAAGAGCACCGGGTTCAATGGCACGGAATCAAGGAACTCCCAGCTAAACGGGTCAAGCGATTCACACCGAACCGGTTCTTGGAGGCCAGCAAATGGATCCCAAAGAAGATGGTTCCTTTCGTCGGAAAGTTCGTGTTCAAGCCCCCGAAGTACAATCCCGATATCGACTACTCCCCCATCGGACCGGAGGAGAGGAAAGATCTAGGAACTCTTAGAGACAAGTCGGAGTTCATCGCGCCTAAGATTCCAGTGTCGCAGATAGCGGCGGCGCCATGGGCGGAAGATTACGCTCCGGCGGGAGCTCCGGGGGAAGCTCCGGGGTTCTCCGAAACTCCATCAATCTCGGAAACTCCGGCGATGAGCCCGGTGGCGGAACAGGGAAGCTTGCTCTCTTCGTTCAATAAACTGCTGTTGTTCAGGGGTTGGTGAGGAGGTGGATGATTAATTAATTAATGCTGAAATTAATTGGTTGATAAAATCTTGTTTGGTGCTAATGAATGTTAGTAGGGTTTTTATCTAGAATGGCATACAGCTTCGGATCCAGTTATAACTCATGCTGGCATTACGTGAAATTTTTGAATTCTTTTTCTTAATTTCTTTTTTGTTTTATGTATTATTGATTAATTTTTTTTTTTGTTTTGAATTGTAATTCATCTGTGTGGATTAATTAATTAATTCACTAAGCTCGATCGCTTAGATCAACTGCTGCTCGTGAACTATTTCTCCACCAATTAATTACTTAGATTTAATTATTTATGATTTTGTAATGAGAATAATTCTTGCGGTTCTACAGTTCTACCATTTCTAGAATCCATGGGACAATATTCACGAGTGTAATATTTTAAGAGAACTACTATTTTCACTCTTGAAAATATTAGATATACCTCATTTACAAATTAAATCCCAATAATTATTATAAAAGATAATAAATTTATTGTATGCATATGACAATAATATCCTTTTAATTATTTAATCTAACTTTGATCTATTCTATTCTCTCAATCTAATTTCGACGACAATGCTGGTTTTTTTGTTAATAAACAAGGTGTGCCAATCGAAATTGTGTTCATGAACCAGTCCCTCATTAATTAAGAAAAAGAAGCATCTTAAGATCTTTAGTTTTGCTATGAAAATTTCCTAGGTGTATTATCACTCTTTTGGCAGTTATTTTAATGAGGTTTTCTCTATTTGAAATTGTGAATGCAGTTTTTATTACAGTAGTCAAATCAGATGAATAACTGGGAAATTTCTTGATACATTTAAAAATTTTCAGTGTTGGACAAAATTTTCTTTGTTCATGACTGTTCCAACAAAGAAAAAGGAAATCTTCCAAAAATTAAACCTGCAAATTAATCAATATCATGACCGTCCAACGAAGAAGAGGTTATTGGAGACTGCTATGCCTTTAGTATTTATCTCTTCAATTCATGAGTTTTGATTCGAAGATCCTCAAATTAAAATTAAATTGAGATATGGAGTTTCAACGCTTAAACAACAATTGGTGTTAAGGGAATTTTAATCTTAATAACCAGAGATATTTTAGTCAAAATCTTTTACATAGTAAGTATAAGCATTTTCGGGGTATGAATACCCGGCCCTATCTTTAATTCATTAGTTTATTAGAAATGAAAATTACATTTAATGTAATCATAATTCCTTTCTATGTTACACATAATCCTTCGTGATTTTTTTATTTGTTTCTCATACAAAGCCTTTCAACAACTAAAAAGGAAAAAAAACACTAAGGCAATTCTTAATTGACTGCGGTTATACATGACCCAAAAGTATCATCAGATTGAACGGAGAATGGAATTCCAATATCGTTACTTTTTGGTTTATTATACGCGTTAGATGAGTGATACGTATGCTTTGAGGAAAATCTCAAACTTTTCCCCTAAGATTGATATTTTCTTTTTAGGATAAATATTTTATTATATCCTACGTGTTAGATGAGTGACACATATGCATAGATGATATATTTTATTATATCCTATGTGTTAGATGAGTGACACGTATGTCGAGATAAAAATCACAACTTTTTCCTTAGAGTTGATATTTTCTTTTTGGGTACGTGCCAATCATCCAAGCCAATCATCCAACAATGTACGTAACACCAAAATATAATAGCTAGGAGATCCTATTCGTAAAATGGAACAATAAATATATGCTTATACTATTTAAGCTATCGAAGGTCAACATTTTATTAGAGTTGTTATAAAACGAACCACCCCTTGTGTTATGTACTTAAGCCATAACTATTTAAGAAAAATATATTCCCTCCGTTTCGGACAATCCTTCGCTTTTATGGTACTACGTTGTTTAAAAAAAATTCTATTTTTTGACTAATTTTATTGACTTAAGAGGATATTGTAGTGTAATAAAATATTATAAAACAATGATATGTGCGTGAAAAAGAATGACAAAATTAAAATTAAAATAACTTTTAAAATTATTGAATAAAATGATATTTTCTTTTTTGGAGTGTGAAAGGTATTGTAGAACGGACAAATGAAGAAAGTATGAAAGGTAGTGTATGAAGGAGTATTTTTTTAATATAAAAAATCAAGACTATTGAGTATTAATTTTGATGTTAAAGGTCTTTTAATTTAATTAAGAAGATAGCATTACACAATTTATTTTTTAAACAGGAACACAACTTAAATGCATGCACTCAAACACACACAAGAGACAGTGCCTTTAGTGAAACACATGTCAAAGAATGAAAATATATTGAGAAATGACAAGCTTGATATATGATACATTCAGTATTAATAATGCAATATCCTACTGTAGGATTGCGAGATGCACCATTAGAATATCACCAGTGTTATTTCTTTATTAACTTCTCGGTTTATGATATCAACACAATCCATCAGCAACCGTGTATAAACGTACACTCTTAAATCTCTAATCCCATCTAATCTTGCAACCTTTAGCTTCTAAGGCTCGGATTATTTCTAGAGATAGCCGTCGCCTAAGAGAGGAAATCAATTTTACCTTTTTAAGACGAGCGCAACAGGCTCTGAGGGCGAGCTCATATCCGTTTATGGATACGTTCGAAAGATTAACCAACTTTGCATCCTGCAGCCTTGTCAAGTTCCCCATCACCATGCACAGACCTATATCTGAGATCGCAGTTGAGCTCAGGTTGATCTGCCAATTATTTACATAATATATATGGTCAATATATACTAGCTAACTATTTTGAATAATAAGAGTTACTCCAGGTACATTTGTGCACTCAATTACACACATCTTTCATATAATTGGCAATGAGTGATTTTTACACAAATATCTTGAGGTTATTTGTAAGCTGTAAATAATAATAAGTAGCTTCAGATTTTAATCATCCAACTAGCTAGCCACAATGACTTCCACATATACACATTCGCAGTCGCAAATTTCGTTTCCCATTGCAAAATTAAGTTTAATACACATCCGACATGCTGAAGGGCATCCGATGATTTTCCTTTTCTATTGACCAGATAGGAGATTAAAACATAAATCATCCTGTATCGTTTTACTTTATCTGAAAAGGTTTCCAAAATTAGTTGGGACATTCATTTTCGTCCTAAACCTTCAAGTTTAGCTCCAATTTTGTCCCAAAACAATATCTTTTTACTAATTTCGTCTCATACCATTTTGGTGAAAATTTAAAAGCTATGGGGACTATTTGAGAGAAATTAAGTTTCTTGAGACTATACTGAATAAATTTGTATGGGACGATTTGATTTTAAACTCACCAGATAGTTTGATCAGCAGTTAAGCATAATTAGAGAACCATAATTTTAGTTTTTTTTCCCATGTAACTCCAATGAAAATAGCAATTAGATTATCGTCGCTCCAAAGTTTGCATCTCAATGTATACTATCATACCAAACCAACAATGGGAGATATACATATGTACATACCTGTTGCAAATTCCTCGAATAGTTAGCTAGGGCCCAAAATCCCGAGTCGCCAATGTTGACACAATTTTTTAGATCCAATTCAGTTAGTCTCCTGCACCCAGCTGCAAGTTTGGTCAATCCAGTGGCCGTGACATTCGGAAGACATCGGGCTTCCAAGTCAGAGAGTTCATTTAGAGAGCTTAAACACTCTATCCCTCTGTCGGTGACCTGATCACAGTACGATATGATTAGCTTCTTCAATCTTTTGCAGCCGCGCGATAAAGCAGCTAGACCCTCATCGCCTACACCTGCACACCTGCATTGATGTTGAGAGGAGATTACACTATGCATATGTATTTCATTTCCTTTGAATATCTATAAATGTCGATAACGTACCTGTATAAATCAAGTTCTTGGATCTTTAAGCAATTTGAAGCAATATAAGTTAATCCCTTGTCTGAAATGTTAGGGCATAGTCCAAGTTTCAAGGATATGAGCTCCAAACATTTTGACAGATATTTCAAGCCTGCAATATTATGTGTGACAATCCGGCACAACGATATTTGATCATTACATGGACAATGCACAGACCACCTCAATCACGGTATATGATCATCAAAAATATTGAATAATAATGGGAAGTTCTTATAGATTTACCTAAGTCATTGATTCCAGAACAATCTGTAAGATCAATCTCCTCGAGGAAGCGGCAATGGGACCCAAGATAGTCGAGGCTCCTCTCGCTGAGCAAGTTGCAGCACTCCAACTTAAGGCATAAGAGATTCCTACAAGATCTTGCAATAGCTAATATTGCTGAATCGGTGAGGTCGCTGCAGCATGTAAAATCGAGTACCTTTAAATGAACACAGCCAGATACAAGCTGAATAATGCCGGTATCTGTAGCTCCACATTTTCCGAGCCCAATCTCAGACAATTTCCGGCAACTCTTGCCAATAATTTCAAGGGCTGCTTCGGAAACTCGGGCCCCATCAATTCTGAGCACTTTCAGGTTCTTTAGGACCTTAAACTGATGGAAAAATGCAACTGAAAGCTCCTGATCATCATATTCCAAATCCATGGTTAATTTATACGATAATATTATTAAGACAAGAAATTCGAAAGAGCTCAAAATGGTTAATAGAAACTAAAATCTTGCTTACAGAAAAACAGTAGCTAGCATGAAGCTGCAGTAGAAAATTATGTCCTTTGATAACTGGACTTAATGCAGAGAAGCTCAATTTATCACACCTTGATATATCCAGTATCTGCCCAGCATATAACAACTTCGTAAATTTGTAGTTTAATTACACTATTTTTGTTTTCGTTAAAAAGTAACATATAGCCAGACTAGATCATGTCATGCAATATATATAGTCAATTTCATATATATAAAAGCATAACAGCATAGATCATTAAGTTAGGTTTACTAAGAAACAACTAATTTTACGTCTGGCGATATACAGGATCACGAACGTCGATGATACATATTCAAAATGAGGCAGATATATGCATGATATTAAAGCAATTGTCATGTGAAAAATCAATAATTAGTTTGTGGTAAATCATTATGGTTACATTCGGATTTAAAGGATTTGGAGGAAAGTTTTGAAAACAAGAAGAATTTCTTTGAGGTTATTGTTTTAGATGTGTTCACCCACTGTTGTCATAATTCTCACCTCACCTCATCACTGCTAACCTATCTTTTCCTGATTTTGCCTAACCCTGCAGCATTTAATTAGTGCCTTTAAAAAAATCATTCCTATTATGAATTTGAATACTGAAATAAATAACTCTCTTTTGAACTTTTTCTGGTGGATTTTGAAATCCATTTAATATAATCTTTCAGAACCATTTATGATACTTTATGCATGGCATTTAAATAACCTGGTGTCGCATTTAAGTAAGTGATCATAACAGAAGTTATTAACATTATTAAGCCAGCCGATATTCAGTCCAGGCAGGCATAGAGGTTTGCGATCGACCCATGACATATAAGTGATCGATAAGAAGGTTGATGCTCAACCAAAGCATTAATTAACATAAAATTACCAGTATATCATGGGATCAAGCCTAGAAAAAGATACATAGTGATTTCCAACTTATGTCAGGCACCTAAATGATTTAGACAAAAACTTGTTTCCACCAAGGCCCCATTATCACAAATTTCTGTTAATTTAGAGTTTAATGTTTAACCTCTTGAGCTTTATTACTACCTCCGGCCACCCAATAGGTATCCATTTGCTTTTTTTTCATATTAATTAAGGATTATTATTATTTTATGTGTTGAAAGTAGTTGTATTAGTGGTATGAGTAAGAGTTTATGCGTGGAGCCCTCTTTCCAAAGAGGTAGATGAATACCTTTGAAGTTGACGCCAAAAGTGGTAAACAGAGGATGGACAGAGGGAGTTTTATTTTTCTTTCAAATTAAAAGGGTGAAACTGGTTGCATGGATCGTTTGCACAAGACCCACCCAATGATTAATCTATAACTTAACTGTGCAAACAAGATGAGATTAACCAACATTGAAGCACAAAAATGATCAGTTGCAATTTAATCATAAACATGAAAGGTGGTGGTTGTAGTATTTAACTACACAATAGTAACATGAAATCCCAAACATTTCTTAACTTACATGAATACTTGAAAATGATGGCAATGCACAAATGAATACAAACAAGGCAAATTTTCCAGTGTACACTGAATTCAAATTCGCGCACCCACTACGTTCAAAACTTATACACTATACACTAACGAATAAGAATGTATGTAGCACTTAATTGTTAGTGAATTTTCTTTTTGATGAAAAATTGTATTAAAAAGTAATATATTCATATATTAAGAATTACATATACATAATTAATAAAACTAACGCATAGCACAGGATATCAACTCTACAAACAAAGTGTCAAATTACCTTGAGCAAAGGGCAGCCTTTTGCTATGAAATGCAATCCCAAATCGTCCACAGATCCACACCCCACCATTTGCAGTATCTCCAGCCTCTCCATCCCACTTATCCAACGCAACGACTCGCTCGAAACCTTAATCCAATCAAAATAACATCACATCATATGAATTCATTCACTAACAACAATAGTTCATCATTCCAAACTACTCCATCCGTTTTACTGTAGCACGTTGTTATAAGAAAAGTTGCTGTTTTTATCAAACTTTAGATAATAAAAAAATACTGTACTTATAAAGTTTTGACATGTGTGTGAAAAAATAGTGATAAATCTGAAATTAAAGTAATTTTGAGATTGTTGAGTAAAGTGATATGTGTGTGTAGGGTGGGATGGGACGACAAATAATAAAGAAGGTGTCGTGGGAGGAGGGAGTAATTAATAAGACCTTCAAGTATGAAATGTCGAGGCGCTTCAATTGGCAACATTTCTTGGACAGAAGCTGAATTCCAATGTCTGAAATATTAAAGCACCATTTCAGAGACAGCTTCTCCAGCCTCGAACACCCCACCGCTATCTTCGCCAATCCCACGTCGCTCACATTCACGCACTTGTCCAGATTCACCTCTTTCAACGCCGCCGCCGCCGACAGCGCCGCCGCCTCCAGATCACCGAACCCGGAGCAGTACGACACGTCGACGCTCTCCAAGTTCACGCACTGCCTCGCCAGCGCCTCCAGCCCCTGGAATCTCAACCCGGCGCACCGGCTCAGTTTCAGCCGCCGAATCCGGTGGGCCCAGATCGGGGCGGCGGTGGTGGCCAGGAGGAAGTGGACGGCGGCATCGTCGATGCAGGGGCAGACGGAGAGGTCGAGGGAGCTGACGCGTGGCAGTCGGGAGACGAGGGAGGGGAGGAACTCTGGGCGGAGAACCCGGAGGTGAGTCCGGTAGAGCGAGTCAACTCGGTGGAACGCCTTGCATGTTGACCGGAAGGATTTCCGGTCGGCGTCGTCCGGCAGGAGAGAGAGGATTCTGAGGAGGACGTCGTCGGGAAGGAGGGGGAGTACTGGAGGTGGGTTCATAGTTTGGGGGAGTAATTCAGGTGGGAACGAAGAGGAAGGGGAGGACGGCGCCGGCGAAGGACGGCGGGAGTCGGCGGTGGCAGTGGCAGACAGGGTTGTCGAGGATGGAGTTCATGGTTATTGGCGGTGGCCGGGGAATTCGCCGAACATGAGAAAGTGAAACCGCTTGTGTGTGTGTTGTGTGAGAGAGAAACAGAGGGAGAGGAGATATAAGTACAGTAGTTGAGAGAGAGATAAAGGAGATAAGAGTGATAAGTGATCTGAACAGAATTCAGAGATAAAATAGTGAAAATGTGTCTTTTATAAGTACGAGAGACATCTTCGGGTTTGGATCCGGGTACGAATAAAGAAAGAAGGGAAAAAGGAAAAAGAATATATTCTTCTCCTTTTTCTTCCCCACCATATTCAGCTTTAATAAATTGGCAAAAACTAACCTCACAATATTTAGAGGGTGAGAGTTTTGTGATGTGGCGAAAAAAAAGTTAAGCATATCACTCATTCGCTATTTCTTCGCGAAAGAAATGTACGACAGAGCCCTTATGCATATAATTGAAATTTAGGATTTATGTTGTATTTTTAGGTAATAAAAAAATTTCATTAGTCTCACGTCACCTTTTACATTTTTCTTATTCGTTCGTCTAACACCACTCTTCACACTCCAAAAAATATAATATTATTTTATGCAACACCAGGTTATTTTATGCAATAAGGTATATTGTGTGTGCAGAGAAATAATGGTATTTTTGAAATTAATGTATAGAGGTATTAAATTAAAATGAATTTTTTTTAAAAAGAATAATAACGTGGACGAATTAATAAAAAAAAATCTCCTAAGGAGTGATGCTTTTTCATGTGTATAAGCAAATTGATAGTTTAGATAGAGTTAAAGCAATTTTTTTTGGGGTTCTATCACCCATTTCTCCTGAATTAGGGATGAAATCTTTCAAACCATAACGAGGCTCTAATACGAGGAGAATCAATTTGAAACACACAAAATTAGGAGATGTGCAGAGTGATGTCACGGATGATGAAAACATTAACCCATTTGGAAGAGTAAACTATAATTAATTTAAAAAATTGGGCATCAAAACCACTCTACTACAATTGATTGCATTAGTTAGTCCTAAAAATTGATTGCATTAGTTAGTCCTAAAAAGGACAAGTCAGATATTGTTAAAGGAATCTCAGCCGTCCATCAAGGTAGTAATCAACGGATAGATGCGCAAGCACGAACAGTCCACGTGGAACCGCGTGGACTCTGTGTGGTGTACGGTTGAGTCGTACGAAAGCCGTAAGGAATCCGTGGGGGCCACCCGACGCCAGCAGACCGTACGTATATGTATCAATCGTACGGCTCAAGTGAGGAGAGAGAAAAAGATATCACTATTTGCGCATTATCACATGTTAGGACAGCAAGGAGCTGAGGTCAAGTCCCTTTCTTGTACTACCTAATATTGCCGCAACTTAAATTAGATTCTTTTTACGAAGTTTACCTGCCCGCATCCATGCGAAGGAATACCGGAGCATAAGTTTATTAGGATTTTTTTTATTTTTCTTATCACTTGTCAGAATATTTATTAAAATGTTCAAATTTATATAAATAATTTTAATTTGATTTTTGATTCGATTAAAATAAATAATTTAAATGTACATATTTATTATTCAACTGTGTATATTTTATACTCCCTCCGTCCCAACTTCAACTTCACACTTTCCGTTTTGGTCCGTCCCAATTTCAACTTCATATTTCCATAAAAGGAAAAGGTACATAACTAATATCCCTCTCATATACTTTAATTTCAAAATTGTCATCACCTTTTTAACACACATAACATACTTTATCATTTATTTATTACCCAAAAATACCAAATTACCCCCAAAAGTTACTCAAAAAGTGATTTTTCTTAATTTGCGTGTATACAGTAAATATGAAGATGAAAATGGGACGGAGAGAGTAATTTGTTTGTATATACTGTAGATAGTCGATTTTTAATGGGTGAGGTGAGTATTTAATGTGGCTGTTATATGGTTTAATCGGACTAATCAAACATAATATGGAGAAAGCATAGAAGAAGAAGAACACAAGAATTCCTCCCATGTTTGTGGGAGTTTTAAGTAGAGAGTTTGTTTCTATCTGTTTTTTTTTCTAGCTCAGTGTTGATGGTGAAGGTGAGCCTGAGGTTGAAGATGAAGGTGAGAATGAGGATGAGGATGAAACTGATGTTGAAGATGAAGGTGCGGCCCCCTTATTATACAAGTTGGGTGAACCTACTATTCTAGCAATAGATGCTATAGGCTAGTAGCAAGTGGGCATTAAATGAAGGAGATACGAATATTGCTCTTGACCTTTGGGGTTGTGAAAGGTTGCTTTGGGAGATAGAAAAGCCTGGCAATGATGTGACAGATGACTTGACAAGTCATCCACTAGCCATCCTAAGGACTCCAGCTCTAGAAGACCTCGGCAAGACAGGGCTTGACTTTAGCAAGGATAGCTCGGAAGGGTCGAGCGCGTGGAGAGCTTGGAGAAGCCGAGCTCACCTCTGGTGGCATGGAGAGCTTGGAAGGGCCGAACTCACCTCTGGCGGCATGGAGAGCTTGGAGAGGCCGAGCTCACCTCTGGTGGCATGGAGAGCTTGGAAGGGCCGAACTCACCTCTGGCGGCATGGAGAGCTTGGAGAGGCCGAGCTCACCTTTGGCGGTAGGGAGAGCTTGGAAGGGCCGAGCTCACCTCTGGCGGCATGGAGAGCTTGGAAGGGCCGAGCTCACCTCTAGCGTGTAGAGTTTGGAGAGGCCGAGCGCGTGGAGAGCTTGGGAGGCGAGCGCGTGGAGAGCTTGGGAGGCCGAGCTCACCTTTGGCATGGGGAGCTTGGAGATGCCGAGCTCACTTCTGGCAGCATGGAGAGCTTGGAAGGGCCGAGCTCACCTCTAGCGGCATGGAGAGCTTGGAGAGGCCGAGCTCACCTTTGGCGGCATGGAGAGCTTGGACCTTGGAAGGTGTTAGAGTAACTCGATTAAGTATTAAACAATTTATCTCTCTACCAGCTTAAGCTTTTAAATGGGGTGGTCGTTTAACATGGTATCAGAGCCCATGGTTAACAAAAGTTCAGGGTTCGAACCTCACCGCCACCCATTTATGAGAAAATTACACATGCAAGGCTTGAGGAAAAATTTTCCACCTGCATGTGAGGGGGCGTGTTAGAGTTACTCGATTAAGTATTAAACGATTCATCTCTCTACCAGCTTAAGCTTTTAGATGAGGTGGTCATTTAACAGAATGACAGACCTCTGCTCGGCATGGAGAGCTCGGACCTTGTGAGGGAAGAGCTTGGTAGGGGAGAGCTCACCCATGGAGAGCTTGGCAAGACAAAGCTCACCTTTGGCAATGCAGAACTCACCTTTGGCATGTAGAGCTTGGCAAGGCATAGCGCACCTTTGGCAAGGCAGACCTGAGGGACTTCAACCTTGTCTTGTGTGTTATGTAGTGAGTTAGGTGTTTGACCACCTATCACATATATTTATGACTTGATTGTACTGCATATTTATAACTCAATTAAACATAACATTTACCACTGAACATGGTTTCGACTAAATTTTTATTTTTTTTTTATAAATAACATAGTAAAATTTAACCATATCCCCAGTCATTAGCAACAAAAATAATACTCCCTCCGTCCGGTTCTAAGGTGTCCGTTTGCTTTTTGCACGTGGATTAAGTAGTATTATTATTATATGTAAAGTGAGTAGTTGTTTTAGAGGGAAGATGTGGGTCATATTGTGTACTTTTTTATTAAATGAGGGAAATGAATACCTTTGAACCGGACGCCAAAAATAGTAAAATGAACACCTTAGAAACGGAAGGAGAGAGTACTATCTAAAGAGTATAGTTTGCTTTTTACTTGTAAATTAAATAATATTATTAATTGATGTACAGTGAATAATTTTATTAGCAATGTGTGTGAGTTTCGTATTTAAAAAAAAATACTTTTTGAATTAGACATGCAAAATAACAAAATAACTTTTAAGGCTGACAGAGGGAGTATTACCTATAGGTGATTAATTTTTGAAATCTACATCTTATTCAGGCAGCGGATGTAGAATGGTGTACAAGGGATATAATTGTAACTTCAAAATGAAAAAAGTGTATATATTTCATATAATTAAAAAAGAAAAATTACACCCCAAATTAAAGTGTTCTCGCTAATTTGCATTGAACTCACTGTAATTTCTACAATGATAATGTTATGGATCCATTTATAAAAACAAAAACTTAACGGTCTCAATCCTAATTATATTTATAAAAATTAATTTTTTTAATTATTAGTTTGATTATTTAATAAAAATTTAATAAGTATTTCTGTGCACCCAATCTATATTAGTTTTATTTAGTAACGTAGTAGGTGTTTCTTAATGATGTATTTTGTTTTATTTTTTATATTCAATTATTCATTAAAAAACTAATAAATTCACTTAGTAAAATATATTTTTATTTATTAATATATATATATTTATTAACAACCATATATGTTTTGAATATAGACAGACGAACTAGTGAGTAGTGACCAACAACAGGCATCCAGACATATTTTGCCATTTTGGAATGAAAAGAATATCGTTATTTGATGTGAGATGAAAAATGAAAAAAGTGAGAAAGAAATGATAGAGAGTAATAATTAAACAGAGGGTGGGCGATTTGATATGTAAAGGTTTTTAACCCGCATTTCAAAATGACAAATGGTACTAGGATTTTAAAATCTTAAAATAGAATATGGCCTTGGTGTTTAATTTGCAGTTTTTATTTCCTGTCAGTCATCCAACGATGCAGTGCAAGAGATATACTACTACACAATTATAGCACAAGAGATTGAACCACACAAAAAGGGTCACTGCTTTAATTTGTTTTCTGGGGAATTTCAGAATCCATCTGTGCGTAAGGAGAGAGTTGGGAATCAAATCTGGAAAAAAGATGACACAAATATTTGGAAGATGGCGGAGTGGTAGAAAGGGACTAAAACGGGGGGAGACCCGTGTTCAAATCCCCGAAGCCACTTCGTGGAGCCGGTCAACCAGGGTTTTCCTAGGCTGGTTTATCCCCTCTCTGGTCTTTGCCGGCTAGGCCAGTGGAGGGTCCGGATTAGTCAGCGAAGCTGGACACTGGGTTATCAAAGTAGATAGTATACAAGTGGATAATTGCATTTTTAACTAAAGTATTTTGTATCCAATCATCATTGCCTATTTAGATCAGCATAACAAAAATTTTGATCCTAACAAGCTAGGATACACAATCATTTAGCTCTAAACCTACAATGCACATCTAATTTTAATTTAACAAACACCATCACTCCCACAGATTGTGAAACCCAAGCATAAATATGAATCCCAAATCCAGCTCTCATTACCTTGTCTTCACACTAAATCTTTAGGGTGTACCGATTTCTCTTCCTGAGAGGATTAGATGTTTGACCTCCACCTCCCTTTCTCCTTTGTTCGAAGGGCATCGCATTTGCACCCCAACCACCACCACTTGGCAGCTGAGTTTCTTCCCAGCCATGACTTGGCGGCTGAGTTCCTCCCCAGGCACCACCACTTGGCGGCTGAGAATCTCCCCAGGCACTATCACTTGGTGGATGAGTTCCTCCCCAGCCTCTACCACTTGGCGGCTGAGTTCCTCCCCAGCCTCTACCACTCGGCAGCTGAGATCCTTCCCAGCCACAACCACTAGGCGGCTGAGTTTCTTCCCAGCCATGATGACTTGGCGGCTGAGTTCCTCCCCAGGCACCACCACTTGGCGGCTGAGAATCTCCCCAGGCACTATCACTTGGAATATGAGTTCCTCCCCAGCCTCTACCACTTGGCGGCTGAGTTCCTCCCCAGCCTCTATCACTCAGCGGCTGAGTTCCACCCCAGCCTCTACCATTCGGCGGCTGAGTTCCTCCCCAACCTCTACCACTTGGCAGATGAGGTTCTCCCCAATCATATCTGTGTTGCTGAGCTACTCCCCAACCTCCACCACTGTGTTGCTGAGTTCGTTCCCATCCTCTCATGCTGGACTGAGGTGCTAACACCTCCCAACCTCCATCACTGGGTTGCGGAGTTCCTCCCCAACCTCCTCCTCTACTGTGCTGACCCTGTTCCCAGCCCCCACCATTTAGTTGCTCAGGTATTCCCCAACCTGAGGAGCTGGGTAGCTCAGTCCCTGTCCAACCTCCGGCCCTAGATTGCTTCGTTATGGCCCAACCTCCTCCAGCAGCTTGCTCACTTCTGCCCCAATCGCCTACACGAACCTCACCCCAACCTGGAACATGTTTATCTTGAATTGACGCAACATGTTGAGCTACAACCTGGCCCTCGACAGGTCCTGGTGCCCAGCTTCCATCGGGCATCACTCGCCAACCTCCTTCCGTTCGCATCTTCTTAGCTAAAGAAGACTCTACTTGCACAGCTTGCTGTACTTGCTCCTGGCCTGCTGATTGTGTTCTTGGATAACTTTCCACAGGGACTACACCACTCTTGCGGACAAAGTTACCATGCATAGCTTGTTTCTTTCTTTTCCCAGTAATTGTTTTCCTGGAGTGGTTTGCCTGAGGAGGACAACCGGGCAATGCTGCTGTAGAACTAAAGTTTGGAATACCTCTACGAATTGAGGTGGGAATACCATCTTGGCCAAACAAAAGATCCTTCACATTATCTCCGATCTGCCCATCTACAAAGGAGAAAATATAACGTAGAGAAATGTCGACGCATTTGTAGATCTGCTTTACTTCCATTGGTCCTACAGCTCTTGCAACATTTTGGGACTGATCAGTAAAATCCTCAACCTGTGAAAATTGGGTAATCATCGTATGTTCGAATATTAAAGAGCATGAAAATTTCAAGTCCGGAAATTAAGTGTAATTACACCAATACATGCAACTTTAGAGTTCCAGGTTTTTGATGTCCAAGATGCACTGCATGCGCTTGCACAGAGACCTTTCGCCCAAAGTTTTTCAACAGAAGATAACTACAAAGTTGAGAAAACATGCAATTGTTTATATCCAGGAATTATATACATAATAATATACATGTTAAGATTAAAAAAAAAAAGAACATATTCCTCCAAATATTGGTAAGTGGCCAACAATACCTTAATGAGTAGAGTGACAAAGAGTTCAGCCAAAGATTCTCTGTTTCTTTGCCCATAATTGACAAAATTAGACATAGATTTCACCACAATTGCAGGATCAGTACCATCTGGAGGTTAAGGTTTCAAAATCAGTCAGATGACAACGATAAGCAATACTTAGCTATTGTTACATGGCATTTTTAGACTTAGCATTATCTAAATATATTTGACAGCTTGATAAGTGCACAAGGTATGAGGCAGTTATCAAGTTGTCCAGTTATTTGAGATTTATAAGTTCACTGATACAAGAGCAAGTCTTTACACGAGAAAAGAAAAGAAAATCAAAACTGTGAAAAATAAAGGGAGCCAAGAGTATCCATTGGTCAAAGAGAGCCAAAGAGCAATACAAAGTTAGAGAGAGAGGAGAAAGTAATCCCTGTCTTGCTCAGAAACGAACATTACAAACCATAAGCATCCAAGGCAATATCCAGGACTAAATGAGCCACCACATATTGAAAAAACTAGAGCATGAATCTTTCTGATACTTCACATATACGACCCCCTGGGGAATATACATTGACAAAATGCATTTGAAGAAAAGATTATGTTTTTTAACCAAGAGCTGATTCAACATTTACCATTAACATGAAGAAATTAAACTAAGAAGTCACTGCTACAAAATCTAATAAAAATTTGTGCTCCAAGCATCAAAATCAAGAAGGTAATAAACATTCAATGGGTCAATTAATGGTTGTTAATAAGCACAAGCACATATTCAGGAAAATCTTAGCATCTCCAGCACATTCTTAAAATTTATAAAGCATCTTTTACTTCAGAGAACAGTATTATTTGCATCTCCCAACACACTCATTCTCTTTTCCAGCGTAATGTATTACCTGATTTCCTTCTATTTCACATACTTCCCTCCTAATTATTTTCTACACTATTTCCCTTCAACGTGAAAACATAAAAAAGATTTTAGAACAGTAAATGCAATAAAAATTATAGAGTTGTTTTGATTCTCCAAATTCAGAGACAGCAAATATTCTCTAAATATAAGAGTGAGTTGAGGATGATTATTTGGAAATGACTTTCCAAAATAAAAAAGAGTGTCCCCAATTTAAAGAGGCTTCATAAGATTCTCTAAGAGGAAGTCGAGTCCATAATCAATGAATTGAGCATACATGTCCTCATCACAAACAGAAAACTGTATGCAATTTTACAAATAATATAATGAACTTTAGAAATAATTATGTGCAGGGATAAAGAGAAAAGCAACATTAAGATAAAACATACAATACAAACTACTCACATTGCATTCATGCTAGTCATGACTAATGCGAAAGGCTAATGCAATTAACTTCAGATCAAGATAATTAGTAAAAGGGATAGTCACAGAACTAAGGCCATAACAACACAAACTACATGAAAGTGGCTACCCAGTTTTTCAAGAATATAATGGAATTAGTTCAGAATTTTACCCTTAAAAATGGCAGCAAATGGAGGAAGAATAGGTGGATTCCGAGTCTGCAGAAATAGAAGAATAAATGGAGTGAGGGAGGCAAATAGAACGTTAGTAAATTAAGGTGAATTGCATAGGGAACAAGGAAATTAACAATGGAGATATCCCTGAAAATGTTATTCTTGAAAATACAAGCAAAAGTTAGCACCAAATTATCACTGAAAAAGGCACACACAATTACAAATAAATCTTTGTGTGATCCAGTACATCATAATATAACAAAGAAAAAAGCTATTCCGACAAGTTAGATGCAAATGTCAATTAATATCCACTGAAGAATATACCCATAAAGAATAAGCACAATGGAAGAGGCATATAATACTAAAGAAAAGAACCAAGTTTCTAGAATAATGAAGTTCCACCGCAATTCAAAAAATAAAGAGCATTTGATTCCGCAAGAGACAATTATCTAATGAATAGAAGAGGTACTCTACCCAATGAATGCAAGCATTCTTCCCCAATCATGATAATGAAACAGAAAGCATCCATCAAATTTCAATATGCTCATACCAATGGTTATGATGGAAAACCAAGTAAAAACACCCAAAAAATTACCTTACAGATGCAGGTGCCACAATTTTTCAAGATTTTCATATTAAATGGTTAGAACTATATTAATTTATTATTTTATTCAGTGAGAATGATACGTGAATATGTAGCATTAATTAGACTGTACCTAACTATTCAGTAACAAAATGTAGTGAAAATGCATATATATGTAACTAATTCATTAGTAAAATGCCTTTAATTACAATTCTTTTAGCTTGATTTTGCTTTGGCACTTAATAAAGAATTGTTTATCTAAATCAGAAGCCCAAATAAGTTTTGTACTCATTTGTCAATAGTATTACAACGAACGAAATGATGAACAGCTAGTTTCTATTGTCAAATAACCTTATCATGCTTCTTCAACCAAATATCTTTTTAATCATTTTCAAGTCAGCTCATTTCTCCTGATGCTACTTCTTTAACTTTTAGTCCTCATTATTCTTGATATTCACATGATAAGTAGCCAAAGAAAAGATAAACTTGACAGAGAAAAAATATAAGGAAGAGAACAGAAAGTGGGCTCTAAATAGGGAGGAGGAAGTTCAGAACTTTTATTATTGATACAATATAGAATCTTCTATTTCACTAGATAACTAAGATTGAAAAAGGTCAAAAAACTTGATACACTTAATTGAGAAGAAGAAAGTTCAGAATTTATGCTTAATCTTAATGCTGTGGTTTCCCTTACCTTGCAGCAGCGCTGAACTATATGGAAACTTTTATTTTCTGTATCAAAAATAATGGACGACTTTGGGCATTGTGGAATAGTTTTTTTGGATCCATAAAGCAATGGAGGCACATATGCCAACATGTTCAACATGCATTTTCATCTATTGCATCAGACACTCACACAGCATAAAATTAACTTGAGGAATGTTCATCACAAGTTTATGAGTGATAAGGGTACCATTGAAGTGAAAGAAAAAGGAAATAGGAACATAGGGATAAAAAAGAAACTGCCAAATAAGAAAAAGGAAATAGAAACGATAGGCAAAAAGATGAGCGATTCAAAGTATACCTGCAAATGAAAAGCAACCAAGAGTATTATTGACAGAGAATTCAAGGTTTTATCCTTTGAACTGTTGATGTTGTGTGCTTTTGCCCAATTCTTCATCTGTATAGCCAGATCATTTGATGCACATTAGAACAAGCAGGCAGATTCTTAATTTAATAACTGTCAAGATTAGATAATTTGAAATCGTATTTATATTCTAACATTAAAATTGGAAACTAAACTGTCACAAGCTAAAAGCGAGTGCACGTGGGCATGACCAGAGAAATTTTAATCAAAATATTTTGCAACGTAGTCAAATATTCAAATAGCTAAACAAAACATTTATTTATTAAATGATTAAAAAAGATAGTGATTACCACAATAAGTCCATTGCACATCAGGTCACAAAAAAACCCAGATGCTGTGCAATTGGTATTGCAAAAAAGGAACATACTATAAAATCATCTTGCCACCAAAACTAAAATTGAATAATATAGAGAGCCAAAATGAACTAGTATAACAAAGCATGGATAGAAAAAAAAATTTAAAAACTAAATAACCAACATAAAGACTCGGGGAGAGACATATTACCAAAAAGCTTAGCTTCTTAAACCTTTCATCAATAGACGAGATGAGGTGAATAATTTGGGATTTCAAAATCCCATCTCTATTTTCAACTGATATATCACACTCAACACCAGTTCCACGGTCAACGCATTTAAGAATAGGCACCTTGGCTGTGGGAATCGGAAGGACCCCATAAACATGGCCTTTACCTAAATTCAGAGGAATGAATGTAAAAGATTATCTAACTAATTTTAGAGTACATTGTAAAATTATGATGATCATCTGGATTAAAAAAATATATATATATCCAGAAGGTAACAAGACAGATTTCTGCAATTATGGTCTCCATTATCTTTTATGAGATGGAAAAAACATCCATTATGGTTTTCCATCATATCAGTCAAACCAAAGTAATTCCCATATCTTTGAACATGTTTTCATCCTTGTTTTCGCTAATATTATAGATAAAATTTTAATTCTTGATTCGATCGAAGTAGATATGCTAAACAATTTCAACATACCCACCTTAAGCTTTATTCTTCCTCCAAATAATAAACATTATCTGGGAAAAAAAAATAAAACATTCCAGTGGTTCCTACAATAATTTCTTGCTATCAAAATCACTTCTTTCACCAGTTTACAGAAGTTCCAGACCCATTTAAGTCGCCAAACAAAAGAATTACACAAGTAAGTCATATTCCATGGGTCATGCCTCCTCTATATACAGTTTTAGCCATTCTTTTTCCTTTCCAAATGACAACATTGTTTATAAATCACTTCTTTCTACAGTTACGGAAGTTGCAGGCCCTTTAAAGTCACCAAATAACAGAATTATACAGGCGAGTCATATGTCATGAACACCTCTGACTACAGTTTTACCATATTTTTTCTTTCCCAACTGTTGTTTGGAAAGATATGCATGCATATATTTAACGCTATTTCCTATTTCACTAATAAAATCCTTGATGAAGTTAAAAAAAAAAACAGCAAGATATTGTTTGAACTTTGAACAAAAGAATTAGTATAAAAAAACAGATTAGTTGCATGGTGGAAATTATACTCTGTATAGCATATAGCTTTCTTGCAAACTTTCTCAAAGTTTGAATCTTCTTTTCACGCGGGAAAGGAACTGTGTTGGTTCTAAAATTTACCGACAGATCTAAATCACTGGTGTTGCTGAAAAGATCCATTACAAAAGAACCAAATTCAACAACAACAGGAATGTCTTTAGAGTGGCCTGAAATGACAGAATGAAAAGAAAGAATATATCACATTCTTGAACATGGGGAGTCACCAGAAATAAAGTGAAAATATGCTCCTAAAAATACATAAGCTGAAAGCAAGAAAGGGACAATAACTGTGGCTTCCTCCAGAAAGAGAAGAAGCAACACAAGGACGTTCTTTAAGAGTACAATAATCATGTCATTAATTATCTAGCACAGAAGACCAAAAAGATTACCAAAAATCTCCTTAGCCATCTCATTAAAAACACGAACTAAATCTCTTCGAACGTCATAGTCAGATGATTTAGGACGCCGACTAGCATAAACATCTTCAAGAAGGGGTTCAAGAGCAGATACTTTTTCCTTAGTTACTTCAAGAAGCTGCAGTTTTTTCTGTTCAAACTTTTCTGCTTTCTTCTGCAGAACTGAAACACAACCAAAACATGATATAAGAATCATAAAAGATATAAAATGCATAGCATCTTAACACCAATAGCTTATTGTTAGGGAAACTAATCAGTTGAATCAGAGCAAATATCCAATTACAAAGCTCCATAACTGAGGTCTTCTAATTTACACTTTGGCGCTTAACAAGAGGACAAGTGGTAGTTTTCTAAATCAAATTTGGCTACAAGATAATCTGGATTTTACAAGTTATCACTTTTCTAAAAGTTTCGGCCCACAAAGACAAATAAACAAGTTACGATGAGCAAAGTCAAACTGTTGATCAGGGTTTGCTAAGGTTCAGTCCAATAACTAAAAGGGGAATGCAAAATTTTCTAAGTAATATTCCATTCACTACTGATTTCTATAGAAAAATTGGTAAACTTAGGTTGAAAGAAGTTACATTCTCTCTTATTTAAAGCTCATACTTCAAGAAAGAAACTACAAAAACTCACCAGTTCAAGAAAACATGCTCTTAGACAATACCAGTTTAGGTAAGAATCAACAGTTGAATGCAACAAACAAAAACATACTCACTAATCTAGCCTCTAGGTGATACAACACTGCAAAATCTATAGAACAAATCAATAAATAAAAATACAGTTAACCCTTCCCAAATTAACTCTCCCAATCCGAGCGAAAACAAGAAAACTCAGATGAATACGAGAACAAAAAGAATAAACCCCAGATGCATAGCCTTCAAATCTAACCTTTCGTACGCAACGCCATGGCCCCAAGAAATTTTCCTGCTCTTTTTTATTCTTATTCTGGTGAGTTTTACGCTTCAATCAATTTGCAGATCATGGATTTTGCAGGATTGAATACCGAATGAGGGAAGTGATGAATGGGCGATGAGTTCTAGGAGATGAGACGCGACGTGCAACACAGATTACCAGATTTTTTGCCCGAATAGGTAAAAGATGTCATATGGATCTTTGAGGATCCAACACTAAACCCGGTACCAGATCTTAGCCTGAATGTGAGTGAGCAAACATGTTTTATCTTTTATGAGGATCCAATCCGACCAACACTAACCCGTTTTCAACAATAACACGGATTTTTGCTATGGAATTGAATATTTATGGACCGTTACTAAATCTATGGAATTTTGTAGTATTTCTTATTTTATTTATTATTAGAATTTTATTTTTAAAATTTAATATCTTTTAAGGTTTAGTATTAATTTTTTCCGACCACTTGGCTTGTAATAAGGGTATATATATATATATATATATGAAGAGTGAGGCTCTTGTGCCTCAGGGCACACCGTGCGCCTTTAGAATTTAGTATTATGGGTAAGAGGGAGTATTGTTTTGTTCTAAAAAGTATATACTTTAATTAATAAGGGTACACCATTTTGTGGTAAAGGGTATACACTTTACATTAATATTTTTTATTTTTCTTTAGAAAATAAAGGGTACACATCTTTATACTAAAGGATATACAATTTAACACAAATTTCTAAAGGTGCACAGAGTGTGGTCCGTGCGCCCGAGTTCACACAAGTTTTTGCCATATATGAAACGCTTTGTGAAACAAATTAACCTATTATTAAATATGCTTATTATATTAGTAAAGTATATTTATCGAAAGTTAAAGTATATTAATACTTTATCGTGAATCATATTATAAAACATAAATCATACTTTAATATACTCCTTATATGTCAAACTTTAAAAAAGTATTAGTAATGAGTGATGTGCCATTTGTGGGGTCCTTTTACTTAAAAGTAAAAAATGAGGACTTTGAATGGGACACCAATATATAGTAAAATGAGAATATTTCGGTGGGATTGAGAGAGTAGTATATTTTACTTATATAACTATCACATTTTAACGCGTCTTACAATTTGTTTATAGAGATATTAAAACTCGTTAAAAATATTATCGAATTTCAAATTATATGTTTAAACTTGTTTGATAAACAATTGGGTCGAGCCTGAACGAGATTTAATCGAGACAAACATGAGTCGAGCTAAAGTAATTTGCCAATTTTATATATACTACACCTATTTTAATGTTTGACTTGAGTTTTTAATTTTATCGAATACAAAATTTTGTTCAAGCTTAATTGATGTTTTTGTGGAATCAACCTCAAACAAATTTTTTACATGTTAATCTCGAAATGAGTATCGAGTGATTTGATTTGATTTTAGCTCCTATTTCAAAGTGGTTACTTAAAACAACAAATTTAATAAAATGCAACCTAATAAAACTATTGATAAATCTATGCAACATTTATTTGCACATATTGATTTTACAATTTATAAGTTTAGATAACCCACGTTATATTTTTAACAAAATATAAAGTATTAATAAAAATAAATAAATAAAAATGATTCTATGTTCTAATTGAAGCTTTCAAACTCAGGGCCTTACTTATCTGACTCAGGCTCACACATGGCCCATGTGAATTCTGATCGTTGGACCAATCTCCATTCAATTATAGACGTTCTATCAGGAAAATAAATTTTTTATTTAAAGGAAACCTGCTCAGCAGGTTTTCACACTGCAAAGGAAGCAGAACGGTGCAATCCCGAGAAGGTCTGCCCATTCACCATAGGAGAGAGAAGAGCGTGTTGTTCCATTAAAGTTGTCACTAATATAGCTTTTGAGTTGGATGATTACTAAACACTTCAGTGATTACCATCGAACCTCAAACGAACCGCCACCTATGCACTTGAATGAGCCAACTATGCAGTTCGGGGTACGCAGCTTCCCCAAGTACCCAGATCTATGCAGTACAAAATCCATACTCTGCATTTCATCAAGTACGCAGTTCTTAACAACCCCAACACCACGTAAAGTCTATTTCGGAGAAAAACAAGTATGAGCATGCAGCGCATAACAACCTTCATTTTAAGTATAATAAATAATACTTCCTCTATCCCACAACAAGGGTCTCATTTTTTCATTTTGGTCGTTCCACCCAAAGGGTTCTCTTTTCTTTTTTTACACATGGGTCCCACACTCACCCACTAATATAATTAAAATATGGAGTCCACATTCCCACTAATATAACTACCCACTACACATTAAATAATAATACTCCTTAATCTACGTGCAAAAAAGCAAAATGCACCCTTGGTGCGGGACGAAGGGAGTATTTATTTAAAAAATATTCTAATAAACTAAAATAATAATTAATTTTCTTATATACATTTAAGAATAATGATTGAACCATTAAATTCTAATATACATAAATTCTGTACATTAAAAATTTAAAATAAAATAATTATATATCTAACTTCAATGCCAGTATAAAATATGCAGCCAATAACAAAATTCATATTACAATATTAGGAGGTATTAGAAAAAGAAATAGAGTTAGATAAAAATGTAGTTGAGTTCAGGGAGAAATAATTATTTTTATTCACATCTTGACATAGATGTAAAAAAGAAAATAGATAAAAATCAAACGTCATTGTGGTATATCTTAATCTACATATCAACTATAACCTTAATATTAATTAAAAAATAATCAAGTTCAATGCGAATTATATATGTATAAACGTTTAGCCAGTTAACCACATTTTTGTATCTTCTTATAGTATTTAATAATATTAAATAATAACTTAATCTATATGAACAAATACGACACTTCATATTTTATTAACTTATTGTATGTCGAGCGGTTCCACACCGTGAATTAGGAATTGATGCATCGAATTATTGCACCTCATAACGCAACCTTTCGCCTCATGTTTAAACTCTGCCACTCTATAGTTTATAAATACTATCACAATCTCGGTTGCCAATTTCTCTATCAAATTTCATTATTTTTTCACTAACGTTTATTTGATAAAAAAGAGAACCATGCAGAATGGTGAATACCCAATATGATTCTCCGATCCAGAGCGGTTGTACGTCCTGGGATTCCTTTAGAGCGCATCGGACACCGTTGACCAACATCACCTCTTGGACACTCGAAAGGTGTTGACCCTCGTGAGGAAAATCGCACAGCACATGGGTGAAGATCTTCAATTCTTCTATCCCTCGTTGTTCATTGCACTCGAGTTGTAGCGGATGTTGTCTAGTCTACGGGGATTCATCTGGTTCAAGGCACGTCCAGGCGTCTATTACTCTGTCGTGACCAATACAATCACCACAACGTACGTATACGACATACCAATCAAATAGGCAATCTAATTTGTTTAAAGGTGCATAACTTATATTTTTCAATGGGATGCACTGCCATGTCCCATTTACTCCTGTGATGTATGTTCTGCACTCAGCACTTTGTAACACCTGCATTTTGAGCAGGAGTCTCATGAGCACATAAGTTTTCGAGTTAATGGATATCTACTATACATGATGTTGAGGAGAGTATTCAAACAACATGGCCTACAGAGGATAGACTTCGGGTGGCTGCTGCGCAGGATCCCGTACGAAGGGAAAGAAGATTGGCCTGGTGAGCCTATTGAGGGCGGTGCACATGATTGGCTTCCAATTAATTAATATGATTATATTCGGAAACAGCCACAACGTTATGTTCTTATTGTAATTCTTTTTCCAATTAATAATGATACTCTTTTTTATTATAATATAAGAAATACAAAATTAAAAATAAAACATTATTGATATCCATTAACTTAACTCATTATGTTAACCACTGTACTGCTTACTTGTTCAATAAAAAAATAAAGAGTTTTCCGCAATCCATGTTTGTCAGTACCATCACCACATGCAAACAGGTGCACTGCTGACTTAGCGGTGCAAATACTAATATACGAATTACTTTATATACAATTTAAAATATTAAATGAAATATTATATGTATAATAAATAATAATACATTTAAAGGAAATTTATAAATTCAAGGCCTGAAAATTATCAATTCGGCACTGAAATTATATTTTATATCGATTAGGGCCATTATATATGCAAAACTATCATTTCGAGGTCTTAATCTATATCATAATTTGCTTGACAATATATTATAATATTTGACAAACTCAGGCCCTAGATTGATAGTTTTATAATATTTTAGGCCCATAGAAAAAGTAATATAAAATGTTAAAGTGATTTGATTAATAATTAAACATTTCATCTCTCTACTAACTTAAGTTTTTAGATGAGTTCGTCGTTTAACATAGTACAGAGCCTATGGTTAACAAAGGTCCAGGGTTCGAACCTCACTGCCACCCATTTATGAGAAAATTCCTCATGCTAGGCTTGAGGCAAAAATTCCCCGTCTGCATATGAGGAGACGTGTTATAGTGATTTGATTAAGTATTAAACCATTCATCTCTCTAGTAGCTTAAACTTTTAAATGAAGTGGTCGTTCAACATAAACTCCAAAATAATAGTTTATCTACACAAACACGTTGTCGTCAGGAATATTCGTATTACAAACATACAAGAATAAATTAGTAAAGTGTCAAATTGATAATGCAAACATTTATGAAATATGGTAAAGAAAACTTTTAATAATACATTTTGGCAAATTTTGGTTATATATGCATAAGTATTCTTATCAACATAATTGAGACCAATCTCCCTCTCTGCCCGTAACACCCATTCTCAAAATATTTTAAGAATTTAATAATTTTTATTTTTTTTCAATTCACTTTGCGGATTCCAATGGTTCTCGAGAAGGGATGGCCACATAAATGACGGTTGGGAGTTCTCAATGCTTCTTCTTAATTTGGAACCCCCAAACCTTTATTCTTCTTGCAGAGAAACAAATCCACAGCAATATTCATGATGGCAAGTGCATTCGCCGACGGAATAGATCCCAAAAAGGCCTGAATCGACCAATCCGTGGTCCACTGTAAGACGGCTGAGTCAGCCTCATGTCGATTGGTGTATTTTCTGAACGTCTTATTTATGGTAAGATCCGTATACGTGATCCATACTCACTAAATTTTATTGTATGTAGTCAATCTCCAAACATATTGGTACACTAATGGGGAACCAGACCGGTGATTAGATAGTTCAAGTCAGGAAGGAAGCACACTGTCTGTTACGAATGTCATCTGATTAGACCTGGACAACCTCCGATATACAAACTCACTCGGAGATGGGTCGGTGTCACCCGCGAACTAGAACTAGACCAGGGCGACATGGTCTGGTTTGGAAGAAATATTACTCATAATGACATACACTGACATGTGCTTCGCAGGTAACCCGATGATTTGCAGGAGATTCTACAGGTGAAGGAAGAAAAACAATGATCCCTCTTGGTATCTTTCAAATTTTCACAATCGCACTTTTTATTATTAGTTTTGTCATTTTAAAACTGCTCATGTTGAAACTTTATTTTGTTATGTTGTTCAATGGAATTATGACTATTTTATTAATAATTTAAGTTGCGTATTAGGATTCAGTTCACCATAATTTCTAGACCCGTGGTTCACAGGCTTTTAGATATTTGATATGGAGGGTTATATACGAGTCATGAAAGGTAAGGAAATAATAAGTTGCAATGGATTTATAATAGATTGCCAATAGATCGGCAGTACTTACAATATATTCGTTTTACTAGTTGTTTGTTCAGTAGAGCTATCTTCATATAGTATGTATAATGTTTCGTTAAATAACCCTCATTGTTCATACTAAGTTAAAATTGTGCTCTTCAGTTAATGTCCATTATTGGAAAATGGTTAAAAATAAGTAATTTTTTCTTGCAAGTGATGTTTCTTCATAAAACTGCTTTTCTTTAAGTCTTAAGTGAGCATACTCACCCTTGACAATGAAACTTAAGGCATAGTGTCTAATTCCACTTAATTGGTAAATGTATATTTTTAATCATCTGCTAATTTACTATTATTTCTTTTGATGTGTGTCTTGTTGTTTGCCTTACTCCAACTTGCAATAGCCATCAATATATGCGGACACATCTTAAACCATGATCATTTCATTTCCACATCAAAACACACATGACCACACCTCAAATGAAATTTGGAATCCTTAAAAAAAAACTGGAGTGATCACTATTCTAGACTTCTTCTCTCCCAAACAAATTGAGATTTCGGATCTTGAAAAAAGGCAGTGATCATCTTGTAGCTTTGTTTTTTTCCAAAACAAAAGATTTTTTTTCCATAAAACATTGAGAGATCAATGTTTAGACTTCTTCTTCCCAAAACATGGCGCAGAAGACCAAGCCCTTGACTTTTCCTTTCTTTTGCTTACTGGGTTAGTTCCTCTTTTGACACCATTAGACCTTTATTATACCACTCGATTGCCGATTGAGCAACTTTATCGGCATCATGTTATGGCGATGTCTCATAAGCCATCATATGATCTTGAATCTATTCAGTTGGCTTTCAACCTGCTACAATGAAAGGATAAGTGAACACTGCGAATTATGGACAAAGTCAATATATATTCCAGTTTAGGATAAAGATGATTGGTGATACGCTTTGAGCTATAAGAGTAATCTACCACATCGACGTTCTTACAAACCTCATGATTGCTGACTTATTTTGTCAATTCTCCAAAAATGTTGGTTACACACCTTGCAGATTGCATGTTTTGAATTACTAGTACTCCGCAGTCATACCTACACACATTAAGGCGGATGTCGTGTTAGGCATTATTTCAATCATGGTGCTAAATCACTTAGTGACGATAAAACTTAAATTACCCATTACGCTGCTTCGGACCACTCACTTTTCGGATAATGAAGAATCCTGGCAATGGCCTTACACCTACAGCTGCTATATCCAGTCTGAATAACTCATCCAATCCTAGCAACTATGAAACATAATGATGTTTATAAGTGGAAATGTAACAATAGTCAATGAAAGGATACTGCTCCCAATAGTATACATCATACCAAGACTTTGATTGACTCCATCATTGCATCGTCAATGTATGTATTTCTGGGATTCGAATCTACAAGTTGAACACTCTCGGAACTACAGTCCATAATGATCAAACTATAATGGCCTGGGTTATGTGTGAATAATGGAATATACATCTTCAATGAAATGAATTATTTGTTATCGTCTAATGCTTCATCCTCAACTGAATTATGTTGGGTCAATATTTTAATGCACCCACCCGATTACACGATCTCATACATGCATTTCCACTTTCATTGACTATTCCCATTAGTTTACTGTATTCCACGAACTTGCTCTTATCGGTGAGAGACCTTTTCTGCAAATAACTTCAACGACATACTATAAATTAAGATGGAAACCCCCATGTGATGTTTTATTTAATAAAATTTTTTGCAGTTCAAAAGAAAAAAAATTAAGATGCAAAATAATAAAAAAACTAAAAGAATATCTCCATACACAAGAATGTGAAGAGAAAAATCATAAACAGTGGCACATACCACGTCAAAAACAAGAAGATACTAGTTACTTAAAGCCTCTCCTGTCCTATCCATTTATTCCATGTTGAGGAGTAATGCGATTGTATCCAACACCTGTAGAGAAGTTGGATTTCCTGAGTTCAGTTTGTTGGTGGGGGAAGAATAGGATATAACATGTAGTATGGGTTATTGGATCCATACGATTGTTAAGAGCCATTCAGTTGGGAGTAAGGTCTGCATCTCTGCCCTTGTTAGATGTTTGTCATCACTTGAAACTAGTATATCACTGTATACAGAATGATAAAATTTTTTATTTGGTCAGCACCGCATATACAACATTAAATTTTCTGATGGTTCGAACAAAGATTTACTACCTTCGAGGAAGTGAATCAGACACTGCGTATATTACTACTCTCATGCAGTCAGCATTCTTCAATTTTCCACATGCATCGAACGAAAATCCTGTCACACTGCCATGCATTTTTTTCCTTTTTGTTCGACTTCTAATATCTCAACACTCTTGGACACACTGCGAGCTCTCTGGATAGGTGTATTTATCTGCGTACTAGAAACATTCTTGACTGAAGTTTGGGATAACTCTTCAAAGTACAACTATCGCACATAAACAAAGTAACATTTGTTATTATTAGTCTGGACCCACTATGGGGGTGGGGGATTTTTGGAATTGGATATGCTTAAAAAGTTTACATTTCCCTCTGACCGATTTCTTTTTGGTCGAGGGATAAGTGCCATCCACCCACCCTCTCCAGATGTTCCCCTGTAATTAGCAGGATGTGCCGAAGTCTTATACTCTGCAAGCTCGAATTGCTCCCTCATTGCCAAAATTATTTGCGTTAACTTATACCTTCAAGTACACCCATTATCTTGCTAAAGTCTGTTGACGTAGGTGATGGCGTTCGGACCGTTTGGTTAACGTGACCCATTAGAATATCATGCGTTTCTATCATATCACAGTGGAAGCAATAAATCATAGAAACGATTACCGTTCACCAGGGTATGTTGATGAAGATTGATTCTCGCAGGCAGCCTGCGCAGTCCCACGAGAATGGCCATAACTTCCTCGTCTGATGTCGGAATTGAGTGATCTTTGCGTTCAGATGATCCTCTCTTCGACGGCTTTCCGTCAATATATTGATCATCAAATTCTGATCATTGTACGAATTTATACAAATTTCGCAAGGTCGTGGACAGCAGCAGCAAACTACCTTCTGATCTTCTGCTGTATGTCCCAAGTCCGATCTCGACGTCGTGTGGGCGACGATCTACGAGACCTCCTCAATCTGCTCTCAACCCTCATCACACGTGAATAATGAATTAGATCAGATTAGGGTTCGAGATAAGCTGAGGTGACTTATATACATGGGCTACAGCAGGGACCAGGGGGAGAAATTGGGTTGGGCCTCCATTGGGCTTAAGTATCCAAGCTTAGCCAAAAGCTTATACTTAAGTCCAATAATAATAATATATTCCACTAAAATATTATTATTGCACTACCGTACCAATCCCAAAATTACGTTTTGGGCTCCTTCTTATTATGAGCCCGTTAGTCTCCCCATGTTTAAGATATACAATGTCCATTAATTAATTTAAGTTACTGACAACTCAATTAATTAATATCTCATCCAAGAGTAGTACCACTCAACCTCATTATCATGTCGGAATAAATTCCACCTGCAGGGTTTACATGATAATCCTTATGAGCTCCTCAAGGGGACATCATCAACCTCTGACGGACACAGATTCCTTCTACAATCAACAGCACACCATAGAGACAGCACTACTTCCCAACTCATCGAGTTTGTTGATTTAATAACATGTAAATCTCACCCATTGATGAATCAAAGAAATACATACTGCCCTATGTGTCGAGGTTATTGTATAGGGATTAAGAGCACGAACTTCCATAATAACTGAGATCAAGTTCTCCTATAAGTCAGTATAAGTCGAACGATCTCAAACGGTCCTGCTCAATACACACAAGTGCACTAATGTGATTCTATAACCAAGACAAGCTAATACCAAACCACACTACAACCATCCCGATAGAGAGTCCCCGTCTATCTCGGTTGTGAGCATCTGTTTATACTTTATAAGGAAACTGATAATATGATCTTCCGCGTGTTGTCGCACAACATATTATCTACAGTATAAAGTAAGTGGACTATTGCATCGAACATATAAATAAATTATAAGATGCAATCATTTGATCATATGATTCTCATTTCAAATTAATTGTTATAACATTGTTCATACAAAAAGCTAGACTTTTAGTATACAATCCAACAATCTCCCACTTATACTAAAAGACTATGCTGTCATGTCTTCCGCCATACATCTGATTTCCACTCCTACTACACGACCATCAAAAGCTCTCGCCTTAAGGTCCTTGTAAATGGATTTACTAGGTTATCATCCGATGCAATCTAGGTGACAACAACCTTCCCCTCATTATACGATTTCTCGTAACAGGTGGTACTCGCGCTCCATGTGTTTAATTTCCTTATGGGCTCGTGATTCCTTCAAGTTTGCAACTGCACCAATATCATCAATATAAATTGTGATATCCTTGGGCAAACTTAGAAACACTTCGAAGTCCATCTTGAAGTTTCTAGAGTCATACAGATACTTTGGCTGCCTCATAGGCTCCAATTTATCATCTTTCCATGATGGAGTCCGGAGTCTGAAATATATTTCTATATAACACTCCTCCACATTATGACTCAACTTCCTAAAATTAAACGCATAACCTTTGAGGTGGATTTACTGCCGTCCCTATCTGATTTGAAAAATCTGAATCTATGTAACCCATAAGAATCAGTAAATCTGTTCGGTAAGCCCACATATAGTTTCTAGTCCTTTTCATGTACATAAGTATATGTCTTACCACAGTTCAACATTCTTATTTTGGGTTACCTTGATACCCACTGTTCATGCCATCGGCAAAACAGATATCCAATCTCGTGCATAGCATTCCTTAGATTAAGCTTCCTCATTTGCCGAAGCATAAGGAACTGCTTTCATCTTCTTTATCTACTTTTGTGTCACAAGACACATTCACTTAGATAAATTCGTATGCTAAACGAGTAAGGATCGTATCATTATATGAAACTTGAGATAAGCATAATATCCTTTCTTGTGATCCGTATTACCGTGATCAAAAGGATATTTTTGCTCTTCTTAAGTCCTTCATCTCATACCGCTTTATCAACCATACCCATACGCCCGACAATACTCTTTCATTGTCTCCAATGAGCAAGATACTATCTACGTATAGTACAAGAAATACCACCACGTTTCCATCACTCTTTTCAATACACAAGACCCATGCGATCATTGATTAGATCCATGTCACAGGATTACCTCATCAAAACGGATGTTTCATGATATTGAAGCTTGCTTTAGTCCATGAATGGACACTTTTAAGCTTATTATCACAATGCTCTTAGCTTTTTGCAATGAATCACTCTGGTTGCTTCACATAGATGTTTCCCTTAAGACTTCCAATCAGGAAAGCTGTCTCGACATCTATTTGCTATCCCTTATATTTCATATGAGCAGCAACAAATAAAAGAGTCCGGATCAACTTAGGCATAGCTACCGGCGAACAGGTTTTCTCATAATCGAACCCTTTCTTTCTGAGTATACCTTTTTGCAACAAGCTTGCTTCCAAGGTTTTCACCTTATTCTATGATCCTCTTTTATTCTTGCATGCCCGCTTCCAATGGCTTTTACGCCATTTAGCGGTTCAACAAGCATCCAGACCTAATTAAAATCCATCGATTCTATTTTAATATTCATTGCATTTACTAAGATTCCGTATTTTAATTTTTGTAGTGCAACGTCGTATCCCTGGGATAATACCATATTTACTAGGGATCAAGTCTTACGACTTTCCCAAAACATGTATCTCACGGGTTATCGAATAATCCACCCACTGCGACAAGGCACTACATGTAATTGTGTATCAGACGTGGCACGCATTGCAGTTTACCTTGTGGTATATCCTCTTGTACACTTGGTACTTATACTTTGTGTTTTCTTCTCACTACCTTTAGAACAACTCATACATGGGTTTGTGATTTATTACATAGTCCCTTTCCAAAAATCTAGTGTTTGTGTTAACAATCACCCTTCGATCTTTTAGACTAAATAAATCACCTTCATTTTTATAGCATATCCCACAAACAGACAAACATTCAAATGAATTACTGTTTCTAGGGCTTATCCATAAAATGAATTAAGTAATTCCAAATAATTCATCATCTATCTAATCATTACCATAAGAGTCTTATTCCTTCTATCCACCACACCATTCAGCTGGGGCATGCCAGGTGTAGACCACTTGAGATTTAATCTCAACCTCTGATTAATAGCTCATAATTATCCTAAGAGGTACTCGTAATGACGATTAAATCATCATTATTTGATATATTTTCCATGATGCTTTACTGTATCAACCTTGTAATTCTTGAATAAATCAAAGAATTTAGACATGCAGTGCATCAAATAAATATATCGGTATCTAGAATAATCTTCGATTATTCATAACCACCTCTCGCCTAGATAATATTAGGCCCGCTTGAATCAGAATGAACCAATTCCAACATATATATCTTTGGCTCTACACCCCTTTACCTTGAAAAGGTAATTAATCATTTTTACTTCCAAGTAAGACTCGCAAGTCCGATAGTTTCCACTTTAGATAAACCTTACGGTCCATCTGCTATCAACTTTTGAGTCCTACTCAAGTAAAATGATCTAGTCTTAGATGCCAAATATATGTTTAGTTCATATCCAAAGGTATCTTTCTCTTACTAAGATTAGAAGATTCATTATTAATTACTATTTGTTGCATCTGTGGAATATACATGATTTAAGAGTATACAAATTGTTCACCAACGTACAATAACAGATTACAACTCTATCATTCATTATAATGACCATGTCATTTAAATGAAATGGAGTATCCATCTATTAATGCATAGAAACCGAAATCAAATTCTTTCTATTAAAACGTACGTAAAACAATTTCTCATAATCAAATGTCTACTCATATCATTAGATAAATAGACAACTCCCACTGCAATAGCCACTACTCTTGTAGTTTTACCCATGTCATAACAATCTTATCCTCACTTAGTAATGAACATTCAGTGATTCCAGTATCTACACACTTCGTGTCAGTAGATGCCATCACTAATCATGTTTAAACAACTAGTAAGTAAGATTCTATCATTGTTCACTCCTTTTATGAAATTGAATTTCCTTCACCACATGTTTTGTCAGAAGTTTCCCACCATATACAACCTCTTGTAATTCATGAGAAACTTACTCAAAACATCTAGGCAATTATGAAGAATAAAATTGACTTAGGTTTCCCCTTCAACTTCTATTCCATGTATTTCCAATTCATTCATCAAATTCAATCATGACCTACCGCCTTTTAAATTACTCAAGTATCCGAAGAGTTACATGAGACCATCATATTTCTATGAACCTCTCATCTCTTCATTAGAGACTTTAATAGGCATCATGAGACGTTCTTTGTGAGAACACACATGTATTTTTTAAAGCAGTAAAATTCAAAACCAAGATTCTTTTCTAATCATCTAATTTGGACAAGTAAATATAATTTCTTTTAGTTAATAATAAGTGAGATAAAACCATTTGAAAATCAGAGAATCACAAATAAATATACCGATCAAAACTTTAAATTTTATCCTTTTATATTGATTCCCTCAAAACAATATAAAAATAAAATTCACCGACATCTCAAGCACCGTGAGTCTGCAAGCCACGATAGTGTGGACGTTTACAAACCCGAACATTTACAAGAGAAGGTTTTACCCATTAATTTCATTTGTCAACCTAACTTTATGACAAAATAATTAATAGTCGGTTCCTCTTTAGCCATGCAAATAAAAATAGTGACTCCGATGGGGAGGATACTTATTATTTACACCTAAGTGTACACCATTATTTGACTCCAAGTCCGCGGCCCAAGCTTATGTGCCTTACAGATGGAGAAGTACACACGCGCTCGGATAACTTCCTACAGTCATCAATTATAAGTCTGTACAGTGATCCGCACATGAACTCATCCGATAGGGAGGAAGGTCTATGCCAACGCGCAAGTTCATATGCATCACATTACAAACATAATTATTTAAAGAAGTCTGACCCAGCAATCCATGAATAAACTCATCCGATGGGGAGGAAGGCTCTAATGCCGACGCGCAAGTTTATTCACATTGCTAACAAACCAATAATGGAGGCCGCGGGAATTTTTACCAATCCCCTCTCCCACTTAGTAATTTAACACCGAGGGTTTTTACATGCATATGATATTCAGAATAAAATACGCAACGCTAGCATGCTTCTATTACCGCACATAAGGCAGTAAATCACAGAGAGTCATGCATACATATATAATAATAATCAATAATTAAATCAATCATTAACAGTTATATATCAGCGAATTCGATTGTTCGCCACCAGGCACGAATATCAGCAAAGACTTCCAGACTATCAAATTTTTGAAATTTCCAGATTGTCCAATTTTCGAAACCATCGATATCGACTGTCGATATCGTCCAGATTATCAAAATCATCGATATCGACTAGATTATCAAATATTCGAAAAACATCAAGATTATCAACATTCCAAAACTATCGATATCGATCGTCATATCGTCTAGATTATCAAAATCATCGATATCGACGAGCAACCATATATAACAATAATAGATAATTAAATCAATTATGTCAGTTATATATTAGGAATCAATTCAACATCCATATATAACAATAATAGACAATCAATTATAGCAGTTATATATTAGAAATTAATTCGACATCCATATATGACAATAATAGATTATTAAATCAATTATAGCAGTCATATATTAGGAATTAATTCGACATCCATATATAACAATAATATACAATCTATTATGGCAGTTATATATTAGGAATTAGTTTTCCTAAAATTGGATGTCTTATCCAACACTCTAGCAATACATGCATATAATATACCAAATATAATACGCAATCTAGCATGCTTCTATATAAGACAATAAATCATAGAGATCAGGCATCCATATATATATAACAATAGTAGACAATTAAATCAATTATGACAGTTATATATATTAGGAATAAAAATGCCTCTAAATTTTAATGTCTTGTCCGACACTCCTACTGTGGAATCGATGCCTTACGCAACAAGCAGGATTGCTTGTGCCCCAAGACGTCCATCGTCATATTCCACCATCAAGGAGCGCCCCAAGTGCCTTGACGAGCGCTCCTCGCCCAGACTGTCGCTCGTCCAAGGGCCTACTTGCACGGAACCAAGTTCAGCCCAACGCGCAACATCAAACTACACCAACTGTCGTTCAGGGTTCGCAACTGTAAGAACCTGGAAATCCAATCTCCACCTTCCATAATCTACACTTGTGAGTTTTGAACATGCTGTCCAAATTACAGGTCGATCCAACGGTTAGATTGTGAGAAACAACTCTTTTCCCTCGACTGCGCAGAACAGAATCGCCAAAAAAACTGCTTCTGTTTTCGGCGTATTCCCGACAACACAAAGCTCCAAATACGATCTTCACCGTTCAGAATGTACATCCACGTAATCTGAACGTTCTGACTAAAAATCAGCCTGATCCGTTGGTTGAAACTCCGGTTATTGCCTCTGCAATATCACTGCGCTGGATTTTCTCTCAATTTCTTCCTTCCATGTGAAATTGACGAACAGTTTTCGTCGAATCCTCTCACACACAACCATCAACGAACAGATATGATATAAGGTATATTACACATAGGGATATTCATGGTTTTCGCAGTAAAACCAAAACCCTAAACATGCGATCCTAATTTTGAAAAATTAATCACATAAACCCTAGCCTAACGTGTCACGCTTCACCACGAAACCGAAGCTCTGATACCAATTGATGGCGTTCGGACCGTTTAGTTAACGTGACCCATTAGAATATCATGCATTTCTATCATATCACAGCGGAAGCAATAAATCATAGAAACGATTACCGTTCACCAGGGTATGTTGATGAAGATTGATTCTCGCAGGCAGCCTGCGCAGTCCCACGAGAATGGCCATAACTTCCTCGTCTGATGTAGGAATTAAGTGATCTTTGCGTTCAAACGATCCTCTCTTCGACGGCTTTCCGTCAGTATATTGATCATCAAATTCTGATCACTGTACGAATTTATACAAATTTCGTAAGGTCGCGGATAGCAGCAGCAAACTACCTTCTGATCTTCTGATGTATGTCCCAAGTCCGATCTCGACGTCGTGTTGGCGACGATCTACGAGACCTCCTCAATCTGCTCTCAACCCTCATCACACGTGAATAATGAATTAGATCAGATTAGGGTTCGAGATAAGCTGAGGTGACTTATATACATGGGCTACAGCAGGGACCAGGAGGAGAAATTGGGTTGGGCCTCCATTGGGCTTAAGTATCCAAGCTTAGCCCAAAGCTTATACTTAAGTCCAATAATAATAATATATTCCACTAAAATATTATTATTGCACTACCGTACCAATCCCAAAATTACGTTTTGGGCTCCTTCTTATTATGAGCCCGTTAGTCTCCCCATGTTTAAGATATACAATGTCCATTAATTAATTTAAGTTACTGACAACTCAATTAATTAATATCTCATCCAAGAGTAGTACCACTCAACCTCATTATCATGTCGGAATAAATTCCACCTGCAGGGTTTACATGATAATCCTTATGAGCTCCTCAAGGGGACATCATCAACCTCTGACGGACACAGATTCCTTCTACAATCAACAGCACACCATAGAGACAGCACTACTTCCCAACTCATCGAGTTTGTTGATTTAATAACATGTAAATCTCACCCATTGATGAATCAAAGAAATACATACTGCCCTATGTGTCGAGGTTATTGTATAGGGATTAAGAGCACGAACTTCCATAATAA
The DNA here is from genome assembly GCA_023678885.1 of Pogostemon cablin. Classification (NCBI taxonomy): domain Eukaryota; kingdom Viridiplantae; phylum Streptophyta; class Magnoliopsida; order Lamiales; family Lamiaceae; genus Pogostemon; species Pogostemon cablin. The sequence goes on from CM042999.1 coordinate 4,920,189, forward strand.
CTGAGATCAAGTTCTCCTATAAGTCAGTATAAGTCGAACGATCTCAAACGGTCCTGCTCAATACACACAAGTGCACTAATGTGATTCTATAACCAAGACAAGCTAATACCAAACCACACTACAACCATCCCGATAGAGAGTCCCCGTCTATCTCGGTTGTGAGCATCTGTTTATACTTTATAAGGAAACCGATAATATGATCTTCCGCGTGTTGTCGCACAACATATTATCTACAGTATAAAGTAAGTGGACTATTGCATCGAACATATAAATAAATTATAAGATGCAATCATTTGATCATATGATTCTCATTTCAAATTAATTGTTATAACATTGTTCATACAAAAAGCTAGACTTTTAGTATACAATCCAACAGTAGGACGGTGTGCAACACCTCCCACTATGATGACGCACGTGTTAGTGTCAAAGGCTTCGACTAGATAATAAATAAGTGGCTTGTTTATGGCACATTCTTTTAACTCCAAGAGCCTTCCAAAACCGATTGCCCTGATAGCGGCAATCTTTTGGGTGTTAAAGGTAGAAACCATACTTGAAAACTTCTTGACTGAGATCCTCGTCCGAATGGCTGGAGTATCCATGTCCTTGTCGACCGCATTTTCTTTTAACACATCGGGAGTGTCTCTAAATGCATGGGATCCATTTAGGCGCCCTTTTCCATAATCGACAGGTGCTTCCAGTTTTGTAGATATTTTGAACGAATCTTTACGATTGTTATCGAATGCTTGTGACAGCAATGACTGTGTTGGATCATCAACTAGACTAAACACAATATCGATGTGGTTGTCATCCCTATGATTCAACACGTAGAACGGGTAATCATTGTAAATTACATATTGGGGTATGTATGATGGAGAATCCATTTCTCACCGGGATGGTAATTGGGTTGGCTGGGACTATGCGCTTGGGGCTGCTAGTAAGAATTCTATTACTATTTTTTGGGGATGTTTGGGTTTTAGAGTTTTAGGGTTGGTTTAGGTGGAGGGTAATGGCCATTATATAATACCCGATTCTGCTTAATATGTATTGATGGTTTATGGATCATATGTTCTAGGGTTCAAATGTTGTTTATGGTTATTATCTGGCAAGATAACATGCATGTTAGATGATAGATTTTGTTGATAGCTATACTTGATATCATTGGCATGTTGCTCTTGTTCTACGCGTGTGACACTGCTCTATTAGTCATTTGTAATACCCAATCACCAAAATTTATAGGTTTGTAGACCATAGGTATGGTTCTTATGTCTTCAATTTCATTGGCTCCTACATTGGCACATTCCCTTGCACTGGAATAAATCATTTGCAGAATCTTCTCGAAAAAAAAACTTTTGCCGCCATCTCTTTCTTTAATGCATCACTTGTTATGTCGTGTATTGTAGGCCCAATTAATTTTTAAGTCGTGCCTTCATATTAGATGCCATGTGGATGTTGTATTCAGCATATAAATATAATATGTTATCAATATGCATGTATCATTGTGGTCACCGTGCTTAAACATATCACTATCCAACCATTTGATATGATCATCAACAATCATGTCCTTCACACAACCATCACGTCTGCACTTCATTAGCCGCTAATCTACTATTAGGAACCTACCCCCATTGCAGTTTCTCTTCGATACAATCTAATCCCATAATTCAAGTTTATATTTTTTTTGTCTATTTTCTCTTTACCATAAACAAATAGGTATTCAATATAACGATTTTAGTAGATAGACATTAATAAACATTCCCTATAAATCTAGCATATCTATTCGTGTAACAATAACTATAGTCATTTGACATTCAACCTATATAAAAATTCGCAAGATATGATTAAACACATTGTTTAGTACACCATCACATAGTCTTATAGAACATGGTACCAATGGTAATAACATTTAATCACTTTCTTGTTAAACTGTAACTTTCATTGGTTTCATTATGTGATTAAGACAAACTAAGGAGTCGTGTAATAATAATAGATCAGACAAATAGGCTATTATTATCGGTATGCCAATGTGTAATGTATTTCAACGTACGAAGAAAACGGTTAAAGTAGTGTTAATTATTAAAAAAATACTGGAAATCACGCCTTGAGTAGTTTATCAATAGATTTACTTAATACATTGATTAAGTAGTGTATTAATGTACATTATTACAGTGTATTTTTTAGTATTCACTTGATTAAATTATTCGAATATATATATATATATATATATATATATATATATATATATATATATATACCACCCATTTTGCCATCTTATGTTAGTATAATATATCTGCTTATCATTGTTCTCAAGGTTCGACATTGTCACTAACATCATTCCCACTGCTTTAAAAAGATTTAAAAAATGGGGGGAGTGTTTAAACATATATAAAACATCCAGACCTGAACATTAGACTTGATAAAGTAATAAGATTATTTTATACATTTTTCATTATTGTCTATTTTATAATTTGCGGCTTCCAATAATGGACATGTGAATCTTTTCATTGTAAAATGGGAGATGGGGTGAGCAATGCAGTCCTTAGGTGTGACTGTTCGTATTCGACGCAGTGATGTGATTGAGCTCTGATGCGCGCCTTTTTGGGGTCCAAAATTATCGATTATACACAAATATTCACTGTAATCTATATACATTAGCCTCGATTTCATAACAATTCCATATACAAATATATTGGCATCTCCTTCAACCACTTAGCACACATTCCATCTTAAGATCTACACCGGTTGAAAGAACTTCATATAAATATTTGGCAATATGGATATTCATCCCACTCTAATTAGTTTTTCTCCAATGGAACATGAGTACATACTCTGGTTCCTTCTTCGTACACCCGATTGTGAGGATCCAAAAGATCTCACAGACACTCAAGAAGTGGTAAATCTGGTACTAGACACTGCTGACCATATGAGCAATTATTTGATGTTTTTTCGCAGTGCAGAGGACGTGGGTGGTGAACTCATTCGAATGTTTGATCAGCTTCTTGGGTTCTTATGGTTCTTGGGCGTCCATTAGGACCTTCATACCAACTTTGTCTTCGTTACTGATGAGTATCAGAGATTCGTAATTGGTGTAAGAAATTCTAATATTACTGTGTTCATGATATTGTTTTATTTGATGTGTGTATGCTTTGATTATAATGTTTTTACCGACTGTGCTCGAGATCTGACTCTGTCTTTTTAGAAAAGTTTTCTTTGAGCCCCTAATGATACCGCTTAAATTATCCTTACAAATTAGCAGTACCCTTATAGTTGTCTTCTTAATACAAATTGACTATTTTTAATACCATTCAGGAGACCTTGTAGAAAGCCATGTTCTGTATACATGGATGTCCCCATTTCGCCTTACTTATGATGGTGTTAAGGGTGTATGGTATGCAGCGCATAGACTTCGACTGGATGATGCGTTGGGTCGCCACTATGGATGGCATTGAATGGATTGGCGAACCCAATGAACTTGGTGAACTAGACTGGCTACCCATCTCTTGATCAGGAATTCAACATACTCATTGGCAAGATTTATGATTGTATCTTCCAGAATGTGATTCTGTATAGGATCGCGCGGTGGATTCTGATCTTGTTCCTCCTAAGGTGTACCTTAATAACGATGACGAAGACAATGATATTTTTGAATAAAGTGTTGTCCATGCATCTGGTACCATCGTGTGGACATTATGTAGTTAAACCTCTGATGCTTTTATTAGAAACTTCATATTGCTATTTATGTTGCTGTGATTTTATGAATAATTTAATTTTTCAATGTGTATATTGATGTTAATTGTCATTTGGATTTTTGGTCAAGTTATTAATAGATGTCATCCATTTCGCCCTCAACTCAAATTTGAGTTGGGATAATCACCATTTAGTGGTGTGTTACGATGTCCATTTATATTTCAACTAGTTATGTGAAACTATAGGAAGATTCATGTAGTTATAATAACAATGAATTATTTTTTCACCACCAAACTAGTGCTCTAAAATTATTTATTACTGTTATGTTTCGAAGCCTTTATTTTGAATGCTGATTTATGTTTTAGAAATGATCAGGTAGTAGTAGCAGTAAACAGAAGTTATTGGGCAAAACTCTTTTTTTTACCTGAATGACATTTGAATGTCGATTAACTATTTTCCAATCTCGCATTTTAAGAAGGCAAAGATTTGTGTGACATTTCTCAGGGAATGTTACAATTGTATCCGAAATTATAAGTGATACGCGTGGAATGAACAATTTCAAAAACAATTAATAATATCAACGTAAATTGACAACAAATTATAGGAAAATATATTTATTGGGTGAAGTGTTTATGTGAGAGTGGGGATAAAAAGATGTTAACATTGGCTAAGTTAACAGTATGTATTCAAAGCAAAAATATTACTAAGGGTTTTTTAATTATATGGTGAAAAAACTCTACTCATACATACAATATTCATATAAGAAATAAGATTAGATTCATAAAAAATAAGATACTGAAAATTATATAAACGATAAAGTGATCAATATTAAAAAGTATACTTATACACTATGGGGTTGATGACAACATGCCATTGGTTGGGGGGATTGGAAGGTACTGGTACCGGAACTGGGGGGAGAGATGAGTTGATACAAATATTCAGTGTGGGGTAATGATGATGGTTACAACGAAGCGGTGCTGGGGATGCAGTGCAGAATCGGTGATAAAATATTGTCCATCGCGGTGCAAATGGGATATAAGGTGATCACTCTATATCCGGCAATATGGAAATGAGTGGAAAAGGGGGTGTTGCGATAGTGGATATGGCAGTGCATAGGGTTGATAAGAGAGAGTATATTTCGGTGCAGACGGGATATAAGGTGACTAAGGTAGTTTCAAAAATACATACTGCTGGATTATTCATTTTGAACATTTGATGCACTAAGGGAGATTGAAAGAGATTGAATCAACAGAAATTAGAGAAGTGGATAACTATATTTGGAAACATTAAAAAGCTGCAGTTATAACATCACCGTTGACCGTGTGACCGGGAACCTACGCTGACCTGGGTCATGTGTGAGCCTTGGTCAGCTAAGAATCTCCCTCAAACTAAATACTATTTTAAACATCATCTACTGATGGGTAGGTCCTAAGATTGACCAAACTCAACCCCATTGTCATTCTTAATTTCAATAACATTTCAAACACATTTTGTTGAAAACATCCTTTAACTGGTTTAAAAAGTGATGATAGTTCTCAAATTTAAATATTTTATGGTACGTTTAGTCAATTCGAGAGTGCGAATAATCGCATCCAAACAAAAAATATAAATTTAGAGAGAGTACTTAATAATTTAATAATTTACTTGAGTATTTATTAGCTAAATATACCATATTACTATGGGTTGATAACGTTGTCAAATTTTTTTTCTTAAATTTCATATCTAAAGTAGCTATAAAATTTAAGTTGTGACAAAGTGAGTACTTATCAATTTTTATCTCGACAAAGTTTTGGGTCGATCTATGTATGCAGATAAAGTATTTTTTAATGATTGTTAAAATATATTTTCTAAAATATACTCCATCCGTCTCATAAATATTTGTATGCCTCATCGACACGTAAATTAAGAAAAGTGATAACTTGAAAGTGATCACTTTTATGAGTATTATTATATTTTTTTAGTAATAAATAAATGATAAAGTGTATTGGAGGTAAGAATGATTTTATGAAAAAGTAAAGTGTATGGAAAAAAGATTATTGTATTTAACTTTTTGTTGCAAACTTTTGTGAGACAAGAAAAATGTTTCATCTAAAATGAGATGGAGAGAGTATTTATTATGCATTAAATTAATTTAATATGTTATAATATAATTTAATACTCATTCTGTTACATCGAAAGTTCCTCATTTACTATGTTCTATTCAAAGGTCCAAATTTTTCTCCTTCAGTAAAAGAACCCCATATATGAGCACCACTCATTACTAATACAACTAACAACCATTACTAAAAAAAAGGATTTTAGTATCGGTAATTTATTGATACTAAAAGCTAAATAATTGACACTATTACTCCATCAGTCCCATAGAAGTTGACACACTTTTCTTTTTGGTTTGTCCCACTAAAGTTGACACATTTTCTTTTTAATACATGGACCCACACAAAAAATAATTAATCTATTCTCATGGGCCCCACATATCACCTCTAATACAACTACCCACTACACATTAAATATTATTTCTCTCACTTCACTTTACTCCACTTTACATTAAATTATTGTACTCCTTAATCTCCGTACCCAAAAAAATTATACCAACTTCTATGGGACGGAGGGAGTACTTTTTAGTATCAAAAATTTCCTCCATTACTGTTTCGAGACTTATACGGCCGTTCCGAGATTTAAAAATGGAGTACTAAGTATAACTTGGTTTGAAATATTTTTTGCAAGTATAAAACTTTGCAAAATATATTTGTCATTAACACACACATAAGCTTTAGGGAGTTTATAATTAATCTGGAGTTTATCACCTCCTGCATGCCATAATGTATAACTAGTTTTATGAAAATATCGAGTAGGTATTAACCCTTCCTATATAATATTTAAATCTGCACCACTATCAACAAGAGCAGTAAATGTTTTTGTATAATGATTATCAATCAATAATGATATTTTTATATACCATTTTTGGGATATAACCATCTCAATAGTAGAAAGAAATGTGTCATTAAACATACTAGGTTTATTAACCTCAATATTTTGAGAAATATTATCATGTGAAATATTTTTTCCTTTAGAAAATTCCTCCAATCTAGATATTCTAGATTCTTGAATAAAATTCTTATTCTTTAATAATTTTATTTCTTCTCTGAGATTATTAACCTCTTTATGAAGATCTTGTAGAGATATATCTCTTTGAACCTGATATTTGGTTCTTAACTGGTTCATGACCTCTGTCATGTTATAAGATTTATTCTTATTATGAATGTCCTGAGTCAAATCTTCTTCTTTATTAGAAGATGAAGCTCCATTTTCATTACCAATTTCATTAATAATTTGATTTCTTAATAAAGGATCTTTAATCATTTTTAGCACCTCGAAGATATTATCAGAGGTTAAAACATTAATCGACGTATCTGAGAATTGAGATATAATCTTATAAAACTCAGATTGATTATTATCAAGATTATTAATCTCTTTTGGACATATTAATCCTTCTTTACAAGGCTCACATTCTTCTGATTCAGAAATGTCTTCATCAACTAAATTATTAATGATTTCTTCTTCTGATTCAGAAGTAGATGAAAATTCTGATTCTAATTTCTCAAATTCAGATTTTTTTTCAAGAGTCTGTATTATAATTTCCTTGATATCATTAGGAATCTCAAGATTATTAATCTTTTTCTTCGTCCAACAAAATTATTTAGTATGACCTTTTCTACCACATATTTTACAATATCTTTTTTTTTCTTATTATATCTTTGTCTATAAGACTTCTTTTGGAACTTTTCTTCCTTTCTTTTATTCTTTTTCTCAATCTGTCTAGGAGAATATCTCCTATGTTTAGGTTTATAAACCTTTTTATCTCTATTAATTTTTGTTTTACTGGATGAAGGATTATCCAAACCAAATTGTTGACAAAATTCTCCCAATTATTTTTCTCATCGAGATTTTGTCTTTTAATCTGTTGATTTAGCTTTATTTCATTGCTTAAAGCTAATCCTTCCTGAATACAAGTGTCTATAAGAGCACCATAAGTATAACTTTCATATGAAATCTTAATATGATTACGTTTTAGGGTTTTTCTTACCCTTTCAGCAAATAAGTTGGGTAATCCATCAATAAATTTTGACTTCCAATGAATGTTATTACATTCTGGTAATTCCATTACTCTGCTTAGGAAAGTATCCTTATACCACCTAAAATCAGTGAGTGTTCTGCACCTCAATGTTTGGAGCAGTGTTCTAATAGTATCACTATTATCACTGAACCTTCCAGTGAAGTGTTCAATTATATTAACTGCAAGTGTATAAACTGCATTTTCGGTAGTATTATTACCTTCTTGTTTAACCATATTGAGAATATTACCTCTATCATTTTGAGATAAATAATTATCCCACCATCCTTTAAGCTGTCCAGTAAATCCAGCAACTATCATTGCTGTAATAACCTTATCAGAATTATTGCTATTTTTACAAATAGTTGAGTATATAAGCATTCTATGTACTGTATTATAAATTTGTTTATTAGAATAACCATCAATATTCCACTCATAGATCTTATTACCAGAATAACTAATATCAATAGTATCAGTGTATTCTTCATGTAATACATCCATGGGTGTTGGTCTATTATAATAAAACTTATTCTGAATTGGCTTATCAGCCCATTTAGTATTGATCTTATTAATCTGATTTTGAAAACCTGCCTATAATCAGGATTTTCTATGATATTATCATATAACTCTTTATCAAGAGTTTTTATACTTAGTTTATTAAACTTTTCCTCAAGATATTTTTCACGCTCATATAATGGTTTGATTTTAAAATTAAATATTATTGGAGGCGGTTGGAAACTTGACAAAGCTTCTTTTCCCTTATCTGTAATTATTACAGGCTGAAGATTTTGTAAATCTTTTTTCTCCTTTTCTGTAACTATTACCGTGGGTTGACTATTTTTATTAATAATTGATATAATCATATCCAGTTTATTATGAATAGAATAGATTTGTTCTGTTCTCCTAATACATTCAAAAATAAATTTGTATAATTCTGATTTTCAAACATAGTATTAATATGTTTACAAGTAATTTATATTGTATCATCTTCTATAAATTTAGCAAAAGCTAAAAAATTATAAATTTTTTCATTTTTTTCAATATGAAAAGATTATTGTGGAGGGTATATATCTGTCACAACTGTACCATTTTGCAAATTATAATTTCTTTCTAAAATAGAAATACAAATTTTTACATAGTTATTCATAAATCATGTTGCAAAAGGTATTAACACATTTTTTCTTCACAAGTTTTATAAAACTCATCTTGAAAACTTATGATTTCATTTTGAGTAAAATTCTCAAAAAAAACATCTTCTAAAAGGTGTATAACCTTGACTTTTAAATTCTTCAGAAATGATTTTTCTGGCTGAAGAACCAGGACTGAAATCTATTTTTTTTCATATAAATCCATAAATTAAATTTTAAAATTCATTTCGGACATTGTCGGTTCGGACTCATCTATATTATGAGTATTTGCCTCTCTGACAATATTATTCCTGTTAATATATAATCTTTCTGTAACAGGATTAAATACTTCAGAATTAGTATCTTCTCTTATCTGAGAAGTTGAAGATCGTGGCAATTCCACTTTATAATCTATTGGAGAAATATAATTTCTTATTGAATTATATCTTTGGAGAGACTTATTATTCTCAAATCGTATATTAATTGTTCCATCAGTATTCTGAAGAATATCAGAAATATTATTCTGATTTTGTACCTGTGTTTGTACAGGAACTGCTTGTTCAATAATTCAATTTTCTGGAAAGTCAATTTCTTCCCATTTAATAGGTCTTCTGGTCATAATATTAGACCTACTAAAATTAGTTTCAATTATTATTGTTTCATTCTTCATTTTATCAATACGTTTACACTGAGGATTCAGTGTATATAATGGTTTATAATATATTCTATAACAGATACATATAACTTATGTTCCAGGAATATAATTATAACCATGTGTTTTAACATTTAATGTTAAAGCATCAAGTATATTAACATCAGATAAAGACAATTGTAAATTATGATAGACATTAAAATAAACTGGTCCATTAGTTAAGCTTGATTGTATAATACCCATTAAAGATTGTTTCCAATTCAAATTTCTACCATCTCTTAAACCTGCTATAAAGCTTTCTGGTAATCCTTTTAAAGTCAAAGGTTTAAATGCAATTTGTACTAATCCTATATGAAGGAATTTATAAGTGTTGTTATAAGCACCTATATCCTTTTCAGATAATAATCTAATTATCATATCATTCCTATCTAATGAAATCGATTTTTCAGTAGTTTTGACTACTTGTTTTAAACCTATTTTTTCAAAAGTACCTAATTGATCTATTAATCTAGGTTCTATCTTAGGAATGGTCCACTTATTAAGCAGATTTAAATTCTCTGGAATATCATATTCCTCATTTCTAATGTTCTTAATATTATTATTCTTATTAATCATATTCATGAAATTCATGATAAAATATGTGTTGATCCATAACATATCAATTATAACTACCATGGCTCTGATAGGATCACTAATAATAAATCATTGAGGATATTTTACATAATGGAAATAAAACCGGCATCTTTGAATAAAATTATACCCAAATAAAACCTCCAACATGTTCATTACAATGCCTTTCAAACGGCTAAAACTGGGACTTACAGGAGCAACATATTTAAGGCATAATTTTGACAAAAAGGCCAGTTAATTTCTATCTAACCCATTAGATTCTTATCAGAATATCCTAGCCATAAACTATATAAGTTCCATGCTAGCACAATTAATAGTTATGAATCAACACATGAATAATTTAGCCTATTAGGCTAAACATGAACATAATTAAAAAAACAAACAATAAAAATAAAAACTATAAATACTTACAAAGTATATATACTCAGAATTATTTTTTTATTTATACAAATTCATATATTACAAAAGTGACGGATGCTCAACACATGAGCTTACAACTTTGATCAGAAGAGAGAAAGGAGAGCGTTCTGATCGATGATTCTAAAATGAAAAACTTCTAATCTATTTATACAATAAGAAAATGCGTCCCAACAGTAGAAACCGTGTGAATAAATAGTAAAAATCTAAAATTTTCAGTTTGCACAGTATAAAGTGCTACAGTAAGTCAAAAGTACAGTAAATTAATGTTGATGAACAGTGATTTATCCGACTGCTTTACTGTTTATGAACAGTATCATGTCTGGCTTCTTACTGTTGATGTCGTAAGCAATGACATCATCTTCTTCAGGTATATTATTTTCCTTTGTGAATTGATGATGATGAAGATACTTCTTTTTCAGGTGTAAATTTTTCTATCAGAGTATCCTGAATTGCCATAAAAATTTCATCTAGATCCACATCATTTGGATCTTGTGCATCTTGCATTTGTTCAGAAACCATAGTAGATTCTGGTTTATTATCATCTCCAAATTGAGATATCAAATCATTCTTCATTTCCTCTATATAGGCAGCTATCATCTGCTCTCTTGTCAGATTTTCTGACTTCATTTTGGATTTTCTTAAAATATGATCGAATAGAGAAGGAGTATGAACTTCTCTATAAGTATTACTATATAATTTTAATTTTTTCTCCAAGAGATCCATTGTCTCTATCCCATAAATCTGATTTGTTTTGGGATCTATACATAACATTTTATCCCAGAATTTAGTATAAAATATCCTGTATATACATGGGATTCCTGTTTCGGTATTACCTACTTCTGGAGACCATTTAAATATCCATGGTATTGAAAATTCAATAAAAAAGTAGCATGAGGCTATACCCTCAATGTATAATTTTAATTCTTGCTTTTTTAAAAGCTGTGGGGATATATCCACCCATCTATCAAATGAAATTTTCATATTATCTGGTAAAATAATTGAAGTGGGGCCAAAACAATGAAACCAGTTTATAAACCAGTGTGGGATATCATCCTTATAAACATTTGAACATATCTTAATAAACCAAGAATGTTTCTTTTTATCACTCTCATAATTAAGTACCTTCATAAAGACATCACAATAGTCCCAATAATTATATTTTATTGGAACTCCTTTATTATTCATAACATCTTTTTCTCTTAATGGAGAAATTCCCCAATCTTCTAAGGATATTACCTTTTTAACCATTATTTTATTGAAATTATAAATTTCATTACTAGTTCCTGTAAAATGTGTGATATCACAAGAACCAACTTGAAGTAATATTTGTTCATACAGATATCTTGACTTATAAGTCCTCATTTGCATGGAACTATTATCCATATATTTTTGCATTAAAGTCCAAGGATCATTGATCCATTTTAAATCTCTTTCTTCTAAAAGAAATATTATTTCTTTATATTCATTTTGAATGAATCCAATATTATCATATTCTTCTTTTTCAATCACTTGAGCATATGATGATGAAGAAGTATTACTTTCTTCATTTGGTTTATGCTGTTTATTTCTTTTATTAAGAAATTCTTGATATGCTTCTTCTTCAGCTCTATTCATTGCTATGAGTTTTTTATTGCCATGTTGAGGTATTATCTCAGGCATTTTTCCTCTGCCACCTCTTCCTCTATAAGAGGAAGATCCTCTACCTCGTGTGCTCATACCTGAAAATATTCACGAGTTAAGAAATTTGAAAGACTATTATCTTCTCATTTTTTATAAACAATCTCAAAATAAAATGTGGTTAAATGAGCCTGCCGCCTAGCAAACATTTGCTTAGAAACATCATGTTTAAAATCTTTTTGAAACATAAACTTAACTGCATTGCAGTCTGTTACAATAGTAAATTTCTGATTATATAAATCATCTTGAAATTTTCAAATACATTTAACAATTGCAACAATTTCTTTAGCAATAGTAGCATAATTTTTTTAAGAATCATTCCATTTCAAAGAATGAAATCTAACAAGACATGTTTGTTTATTATCCGGATTAATCTGGGTTAATATACCACCAAATCCTATATTAGAGGCATCTGTCTCTATAATCTTTTTCCAATTTGGATTGCTAATCATTAAACAAGGTAGAGTTTTTACTCTGAATTTAATCTTTCTAACAGCATCAGTATGACTATTAGTCCATGGTTTAGGATTTTTCTTAAGTCTATCATATAAAATAGCTGTGTCTTTAACCAAATTATGATAATAAGGAGCAATATAATTAAGACTTCCTAAAAATCTTTGTAACTGAGTTTTATCAGTTATTTCATCATGAAATTTATCAGCAAAATCAATGCTTCTATTAATAGGAATAATATTTTCTTTTTCAATGATATGACCTAGAAATCTAATTCTAGTATGAAATAATTCCATTTTTTGTTTAGAAATTACTAATCCATTCTGAATAATTAATGATTTAAAAATATGCAAATGTTTAAAATGCATTTCAATGGTCTTTGAATAAACCAAGATATCATCAATATAAACAATAATAAACTCACTATAAGGAGTAAAGATATCATTCATAATCTTCTGAAATTCAGAAGGAGCATTCTTTAACCCAAATGGCATCACATTCCATTCATAATGTCCTATTGGAACATTAAATACTGTCTTGTATCTATCAGATTTATTAATCTGAATTTGCCAGTATCCTGACTTAAGATCGAATTTTAAAAATATCAGACTATTATAAAGTCTATCCAATAAATCCTTTTTATTAGGAATTGGATGTCAGATCCATTTGAGAACTTTATTTAGAGGTTTATAATTAATAACCAATCTTGGAATACATCTTTCAATCTCAGAGTGTTTATTAACATAAAATGCAGTACATGACCACGGAGATTGAGAATGACTAATAAGTCCTTTATGTAATAAAGATTCAATTTCTATTTTACACAATTCTAAATATTATGAATTCATTTGACAAGGTCTAGCCTTTGTTGGAATATTTTTTTCATCAAAAGAATCCTCATAACGTAAAGAAATAATATATTTTTTCCTATCCCAAAAAGCATTAGGATAATCATTACAAATTTTTAAGGAAAATTGATTTTTCAAAAGACTAATTTTATCCTGTAATCTAGGATTTTTTAATTGATCATCAAGAGTAATAATATTAATCTCTTGTTTTAAAAAACTAATTTGATCTTGTTTTGCCTTGATATTATCATAAAGACTATGCAAAACTTTTGTAAAAGGCTCAATAATAAATTCAAGGAAAATATCATCTCCTTTAAAAGTACCAATAATACCTCTATTATCAATCTTTTTTATAGGGTAAATATTATTTAAAAATAGAGTACCAAGTATAACTTGGTTTGAAATGTTTTTTGCAAGTATAAAACTTTACAAAATACATTTGTTATTAACATACACATAAGCTTTAGGGAGTTTATAATTAATCTGGAGTTTATCACCTCCTGCATGTCATAATGTATGACTAGTTTTATGAAAATATCGAGTAGGTATTAACCCTTCCTGTATAACATTTAAATCTGCACCACTATCAACAAGAGCAGTAAATGTTTTTGTATAATGATTATCAATCAATAATGATATTTTTATATACCATTTTTGGGATATAACCATCTCAATAGTAGAAAAAAATGTGTCATTAAACATACTAGGTTTCTTAACCTCAATATTTTCAGAAATATTCTTATGTGAAATATTTTTTTTCCTTTAGAAAATTCCTCCAATCTAGATATTCTAGATTTTTGAATAAAATTCTTATTCTTTAATAATTTTATTTCTTCTCTGAGATTATTAACTTCTTTATGAAGATCTTGTAGAGATATATCTCTTTGAACATGATATTTGGTTCTTAATTGGTTCATGACCTCTGTCATGTTATAAGATTTATTCTTATTATGAATGTCCTGAGTCAAATCTTCTTCTTTATTAAAAGAGGAAGCTCCATTTTCATTACCAATTTCATTAATAATTTGATTCCTTAATAAAGGATCTTTAATCATTTTTAGCACCTCGAAGATATTATCAGAGGTTAAAACATTAATCGTCATATCTGAGAATTGAGATATAATCTTATAAAACTCAGATTGATTATTATCAAGATTATTAATCTCTTTTGGACATATTAATCCTTCTTTACAAGGCTCACATTCTTCTGATTCAGAAATGTCTTCATCAACTAAATTATTAATGATTTCTTCTTCTGATTCAGAAGTAGATGAAAATTCTGATTCTGATTTCTCAAATTCAGATTTTTCTTCAAGAGTCTGTATTATAATTTCCTTGATATCATCAGGAATCTCAAGATTATTAATCTTTCTCTTCGTCCAACAAAATTCTTTAGTATGACCTTTTCTACCACGTATTTTACAATATCTTTCTTTTTTCTTATTATATCTTTGTCTATAAGACTTCTTTTGGAACTTTTCTTCCTTTCTTTTATTCTTTTTCTCAATCTGTCTAGGAGAATATCTCCTATGTTTAGGTTTATAAACCGTTTTATCTCTATTAATTTTGATTTTACTGGATGAAGGATTATCCAAACCAAATTGTTGACAAAATTCTCCCAATTGTTTTTTCTCATCGAGATTTTATCTTTTAATCAGTTGATTTAGCTTTATTTCATTGCATAAAGTTAATCCTTCCTTAATACAAGTGTCTATAAGAGCACCATAAGTATAACTTTCATATGGAATCGTAATATGATTACGTTTTAGGGTTTTTCTTACCCTTTCAGCAAATAAGCTGGGTAATCCATCAATAAATTTTGACTTCCAATGAATGTTATTACATTCTGGTAATTCCATTACTCTGCTTAGGAAAGTATCCTTATACCACCTAAAATCAGAGAGTGTTCTGCACCTCAATATTTGGAGCAGTGTTCTAATAGTATCACTATTATCACTGAACCTTCCAGTGAAGTGTTCAATTATATTAATTGCAAGTGTATAAACTGCATTTTCGGTAGTATTATTACTTTCTTGTTTAACCATATTGAGAATATTATCTCTATCATTTTGAGATAAATAATTATCCCACAAGCCTTTAAGCTGTCCAGTAAATCCAGCAACTATCATTGCTGCAATAACCTTATCAGAATTATTGCTATTTTTACAAATAGTTGAGTACATAAGCATTCTATGTACTGTATTATAAATCTGTTTATTAGAATAGCCATCAATATTCCACTCATAGATCTTATTACCAGAATAACTAATATCAATAGTATCAGTGTATTCTTCATGTAATACATCATGGGTGTTGGTCTATTATAATAAAACTTATTCTGAATTGGCTTATCAGCCCATTTAGTATTGATCTTATTAATCTGATTTTGAAAAATCTGCCTATAATCAGGATTTTCTATGATATTATCATATAAGTCTTTATCAAGAGTTTTTATACTTAGTTTTTTAAACTTTTTCTCAAGATATTTTTCAAGCTCATATAATAGCTTGATTTTAAAATTAGATATTATTGGAGGCGGTTGGAAGCTTGATAAAGCTTCTTTTCCCTTATCCGTAATTATTATAGGCTGGAGATTTTGTAAATCTTTTTTCTCCTTTTCTGTAATAAATAATAATAATATTAAAAATAATAATTAATAATATTATTATTCATAATACATAATAATAATTATAAATAATAATATTAATTAATACTACTATTATTATTACTAAAAATAGTATTCCCTCCGTTCCGGGTATTTTTACCCGTTTGTTCGGGCACTGAGATTAAGACGTTTTATTCTTTTAATATATAATGTAAGAAGTAGGGATAAATTAGTAATTTAAAAAGAAAAAGTGAATAAAGTTATTGGGAATGATGAATAAAGTATAAAAAAGTAATTAAAGTTGTTGGAATTGTAAAAAGTAGGTAATAAAATAATATGTATTTTTGCCAAAATGGAAAGTGAGTAAAAATACGTGGGACGGAGGGAGTAATAATAATTAATAATTATAATAAATAATATTAATAATAATAATTAATAATATATATTGATAATTAAAATTAATAATTAATAATAATAATAATAACAACAAAAATAATAATAATAATAACAAAAACAATAAAGGTAAATATGTTATTTTACTTATTATCCCATTTGTTAATACTAAATATCAAATATAAAATAACTAATACTCCCTCTGTTCCGTTTCAATGTTTACGTTTGTTGTTTGGATATTGATTGAAAAGTATTATATTTTAATAGATAATGGGTGGAAAAATATAATATTTGATGTGAAGTTGATAGATGTATCAGTGTTGAATGATATAATAATTGTTTTAGGTTGGTCTCATATTCCTAAAAAGGAAAACGTAAGCATTGAAATAAGACGCGCAAAATAGAAACGTAAATATTGAAACGGAACGGAGGGAGTACATGTTATCAACAATCTCATTTTTCCATCATACCAAACAATAATACAATTAATCACAAGTCAAACAAATCTCATTATACACAATATCATTATATCTCATACCTACAAGCAAACGACCTCTTAAAGTATAATATTTAGTATCAGAACTTGCTATAGTACCAAATTTTGTATCAAAAGTAAGTGATACCAATAAATATGCATTAATATCACATGATATTTTGGATACTAATAACTAATGGACCAATGGTATCCACATAAACAACTGATGCTACAAGGACTTTGGCATCAATATTTCGGATACCAAAACTTTATATTCTAAAGGAAATTTCTATTTCAATACCTAATTCATGCATTTATAAATGAATCTTATGAATACCTTTAAAATATTTAAAATTATAAATACAATTAATAAAAGATCATTTATACATTGTATTTATATTGATTATTCATAAAAAATGAGAGAGAAATGATTAAAATAATATAATAGCAATTCCTATTTCCTAGAGTTAGCCATTGCTCTTCATTCCAACCATCTTCAAGTGTAATAAATCTCGATTCAAGTCATCACTCATCGACAAACAAAGGCGTAGGAACTGGAGAATCAATAATGATTTTTTATTCAAGTTCAAGAATGCAATTTAATAATCCTCAGTTGCCTCTCCACTAACTTTCACTATGACTTTAATACAATATATTTTCTTCCACTAGTCACTAACTCTTACTTGAATATTTGGGCAGTCTTTTAGATTTCAAATTCCAGCCTTGGAGTTAAGGTTCCTGCCATTAAACCTAGAACAGGTATGTATAAGTTAATCAAGATTAAGCATGATGTATGATGTTTATTAAGTATCTTATCTAGTAATCAAAAGATAGTTCGAATTATAAGCTCAATATTTGCAAACAGACGACAACTAGCAAATGCACAAACTAATTTTAAGAAAATTAACCACTTAATGGTAAAGTACCTTTGAAACGAGTTCAAAATCATAGTGTAGAATTGAGAGACTCAGAACCGACCCCAGTCAAACCGGATGCGAACATGGTAACTCTGCCTCAGCTCTGTCCATGGCAGCCTACATGCAACAAACCAGAACTAAGAATTATATCCATTCTTATAGATCAATTCATTTTAAAAAATTTAAACAAAGCACACCTGATATGCATTGGGAGACAGATCAGCAATCTCATCCTTATCATTTCCAGTTTTAATCTCAGCATGATACCTATAATAATCTCCTTTCCTGCAAAGTACAGAAAGATGATCAAAGAGGGAATCACAATGGAAGAATCAATCAAGAATAAAGTGAAATGACAACAATGTCACAGCAAAGTCGCAATAAGAGACACAGTATTAGCTTTTGGCAACCTTTAGTAGACGAGTGCGGAGATATGATCTCAACAGGAACATGATCCTATCCAAGTCCATTTGGTAAAGTGACACTGCTAGTGGATCAACACCAACGCCATTATCTTAAATCCATTTGATAAAATCAGCAGAATCGTATAGTAGCTTTAAAGATCCAAATTAAGCCACTCTATGATATCCAGTCTCTATTGTTCAATAGAAAATAACCTGGAAAAGAAAGAAATGAATGAAGAACAGGAGCAAACGAGGGCGACCAAACCAGAAAAGTTGGTCTCCTAGCTTAACTATTGGGGTGCCCTAGACCACAGCTCCTCTCTCTAAATAGATATCTTTTAATACTCACCATTTGTGTTGGTGAGAAGCAACAGAACAGCAGACAGCCATATTATAGGGCTGCAATGAAATGAGAAATTAGGTGAGAAAATAAAACACCGCCCTACGTATACACATGCAAGAGATACCTGCAATGTATGATAACCAGAACTTATGTTAATCAAATATTGACTCGTTGCAGATCATGGCACCCTGTTGAAACTTTTCAATCACCAAATATTTTAGTTAATTAAGATCCATTGCAAAGTACCTTAAGGTAACTTCATTGGTTTTAATGTAATTAAACTAAGGGAAAAGACAGAGAGTAGTTTTTAGCAACTATATCTAATTATATAGAAGAAAAGGAATATTATATAGAATGAAAATGATATGTTCCCACCTTGACACGCCTTGTTATTCAGATATAGATGAATGTTGTCTTTAAGCTGGATCCTTTTGGTTTTTAGTGGAATGGCTTTGCACAGGCTCACTTAGTTCATCCTTAAAGATAGACAAACACGTTCCTTTAGCATGTAATTCTCTGCATAACTTATACAGGTCAATAAAAGAATTCATACGTTCTACCAAAAAAAAAAAGAAAAAAACCATAATAAAAATATTACTTCTCATCTTGTGTAGGATCTAAGTCTCTTGAGAAAGTAAATCAGATGGAGATTGAAGGAGCATCTTCGTTCTTTTCGAAAACCAGGAGCTCTGAAAAGGAATACAAGGTAATAAACAAAGGAGAAACACAGTTTTAGCACAATTATTTTTCACTTAGTTTTAGCACACAAGGTAATACACTATTGAAACGACTAGTCAACTACTAGCATAGTTCATGTTTGTTAGAACTACCTTACTGTCGGCTACACCTTGAAAAGAGAACTGAAATGAAGCAAGAGAATGGACTCTTCTTGGATCAGATATCAAAATGCAACATATGCATGAGGAAATGCAAAATAAAAGCATATATGAGAAACTTTGAAGCCATTCTAGTTCTACAACGTATTATCAGATTATCCTAGTATTTAAAATCAGTCTAATATAAAGATGCCTCCAATAAGTACATACTGTGTTGTTTACATGAAAACTGCAAGAAGATCATATAAATAAACACTCTAAGCAATATAAAACAAAGTAAAACATGCAGTTGAAACCTATAACCAATGACATGTTATACTATAACTCACTAATATTGCTCTATAAGAGCTAATGTGGACTGTTTGTATACATAAGCAATCCCAGCAATACCAAAGTCAGCTTCATGCATATAAGATCCAATCATGTGCCCATAATAAATCTAAGCTTCTGCTCTTCAAAATCTAATATTTTAAGTAATGTATATTAAGAATAATTAAGATACTACAGTTCCACCTTCTTGTTAGTGATTCTACATTCTAGAAGTAGAGTTTATCAATCGCACAAAAAGCATAAATACAGAGCAACTAATGAGACACTGGACTTTTCTTTAGAGTGAATTATATTACATGTAGTAGCAGAAGTCAGAACAAAACAATAATTAACCAATAAGCATAGAAAATATACAATCAACTGTAAAAGCCAAAAAGATCAACGAAAGCATCATTTCTTTAGAGTGAATTATATTTACTAGTTTATTGAACAAGTCATTAATAATAGAAATGAAATAATATCTGTCCTTCTAGTTCAAGTGCGGCTCCAGAGATTAGTGGCTACAATCATGACCAGCTTTGGTCGGTAATATAAAGATAACACATTAAATTTCAGAAAGGGTAGACACTGATGCATAAGAAGCTTACAAAATGGATTAATAAACAAGAAGAAAGTTCAGAGCTCCAAACGCATAAGAAATACAGAAATAAATGAAAGGCAGATTGAGCCTCTCTCTCTATCTATCACACACACATACAGAGAGATGCAGAAATGCATTAGAATATAATGAATCAAATATGTTGAGCTTAGATAAGACCAAAATTAAAAGCCAAAATCAAAAGAATTAGTCACTCAAGAGTCCAAAACCCAATCCGCACAATCAAAAAAATTAAAAGAGATAGAATTCACCTTCAGAGATGGCGGATTGAATTTCGGCGCACTTCTGAATAATGGAGTGGTCAACAACACATTCCTCCTCGTCGATGAGAGCTTCCGCAGAAACAATTAAATAACAAATGAGGATTTGTGACAAGGACGGAGAAAATAGAATAAAAAATTATATACATATGGTTGCACACTTGTCATGATTTAAATTATTCAACAATTATTCAACTTAGTATACATAAATAAAAAACTTTCAAATTATGGATAAAATGTGAAGACAATTATTTCTCAAAACCAAAATTGAAAAGTGCATATAGGACTGAAACGATTGAATCCGGCAAACATTTGTATAATCCGTCCAGTTTCACAATGTAAACCGAATTATCCAACTCATTATATTTATATTCTACACATTACTTGACTTTAATTTGTATAGCTAGATTTTAAAGTAAAGTATACCATAAGGTCGCTTCACATGAAACTAACTAACTAAAATTTATAAAAACATACTGGACTAATCTTGAATATGCGCAGGAAAATGTGAAAACCTCCAGCAATCAATTACGTTTCTAATGCAAATGAATTACGAAAATTCATGAAATTTCTGGTGTATACATATATTTATAGATTAATTTCATATCAAACGTATCACTATTCGCAAATATTCTAAAGAATTACAATACAATTATAATGACTATTCGAATTCGATTCTTTCAAATTCAAATGAATAAGAGAAGTTGGATTTAAAAAAAAAAAAGTGTGTGTCCCTTCAGAGAAGTATAGAGATTCTGATTTCGTCATTAAAATGATCAGAATTAGCATGGTTTAGTTTAAAATCATCACAAGGAACACCCACAAATATGAAAGGAAAAAGCATGAGAGAGAAGATATTGCTCAGATAGATGTGAGAGAAAGTAATGATCCCCGACCTAACACAAAGAAGGTCTCATAATGAGCTGGGATTATATAACATCTTTTCATCACAGCAACGCCAATTCCATTAACACAATTAACAAAAAATACACAGACGAAATCAAACTCACCAAAGCGCTAGTAGATGCAGGAAGGAAGGAGAGAGAGAGAGGATGAGAGAGAGAGGTTAGGACTTGTTCTGCAGAGCACTAAATAAAGGTGAGAGATCTAGGGTTTATTGGAATTCCTGGTCTTATTTAAATGGCCCACCAAAGCCCAGCCCAATTTATTGTGTGAATCTTTTAACTTGGCCCAACTCTAATATGATCTTTTAAACTCTATTTTTTCGTTTTTAACCTTTCCAATTTTTATTTTAATCGGGATACTTTTTATTTTTTAATTCCACTCATTATACAAAAAAGATTATGTTGAATTCAACCAATGTTATGTATGCCTAAAGTTCAAACATACACTTAATTTTACAACCTTGAATGATTAAATAAAAGGAGTTTCTTCAACGTATATTTGTTTTGAAATTATGCAAATTTAATAAATTAATGAATAATGATAATCATTTATGTTTGTTTTAGATTTTGATAAGATAAGTTTAAATTGAATCAAATTAGGGTACACATAATTAATATGAATAGTTATTAGATTAAATAGCTGATCAATAATCATTTTTAGATCAAAAATTAAAAATGCAGAGAAGAGATAAAAGAAGATAGAGAAAATGAGAGAGAATTTTATTTGAGGATGTAAGGTAAATATTAATAAGATTTGTAGACCTATAGGATTTAATAAACTCGAAATAAAGTAACTTGAAAGATTTCTTATATTAATATAGTACCTGAAAGATACAAAATATCAAAGTTTAAAATTATAAAATCATTAATAATTATTTAACAATAACTATAAAAAATTGTCATGTAATTAACATGTTAGTTTAATGAAAACACTTTTTTTTTAAGAAAGCATCAACATATTAAATCTATAAATATTACATGGGGACTAAGACTTGGGTATCTACGGCATTTTATATTACAAGCGGAAGCAAGTTGAATTCTCTATTCCACGTCCAGTGTTTCATTAGAGTTTTATAGTGTAAAAAAAGTATATCTTACAAATAATCATTAAATCTTTAGAATATGTGTTGAATTTTGGGCATTGATTATAACACGCGTCAAACATTAAATTTGTAAAATAAGAGATAAAACACCAATATAAAATAGGTGATCCCATTTGAATTGCAAGGTAGTTAATGATTGTGGAAAGGTAGTTCATTGTGCATGTTACTACGTAAGCTTCTTATTTGGTAGGTCCTACGAGAGTCGAGACCACTTCACATATATAAATAAAAAGTAATGCAGACAATTTTTATTCTATTTTAAATAGGAAGTGATACTCAATCTAAAAAAAATAATGAATATACTCTTTACATGTAAGAGAGATTTTATAAACCAACATCATTAATTATTGAAATAATTGCAGGTTAAAGTTTTTCATGACAAACTGTTCATGAAGTGAAGCATATCAAAAAAATCTAGATGACATTATGATAACAGAGAAACACCATAATTGAAATCTTAAAATTAATTGTACACGTTTGTGAAACTCTATATATAATGAAGAAATTAAGCATCCAGAGGCACACGTTTGTATAAGTTGGGTGGTAATCTTGGAGTGGGAATTGCCTCCAATGGAGTCCTCATGTAAGTCACTATACCCGGGCTCTCTCCCATGTCGATCTCTTGGCAGGGGCTCATCCCCCAGTGAAAATGGTGCAGCAGACGAGCAATCATGAACGTAACCAGGTTGATGCCTAGTTGCGCCCCTGGGCACATTCGTCTGCCAGCACCAAAAGGTAGGAGCCGGAAATCGGCTCCCTTAATGTCAACATCGTCCTCGAGAAACCTTTCAGGATAAAAGTCCAAGGGATTGTTCCACACCTCGAGGTCACGAGCAATGGCCCAAACGTTGACTATCACATTAGAGCCGGCGGGGATGTCGTAACCACCGATGTTGACGTCGGCATTGGCTCGGTGGGGTAGCATGAGGGGGGTTGGAGGGTGTAGCCTCAGTGATTCCTTGGCTACACATCGAAGGTAGGGCAGGGCCGCGATGTCCAACTCTGTGACCACGCAGCCCTGCCCGATTACACGGTCCAGCTCTTCCTGAGCCTTGAGCTGGACCCTTGGATTCTTCATCAGTTCTGCCAAACCCCATTCAACAGATATGGTAGTGGTGTCCATTCCGGCAGTGATCATGTCCTGTAGTAAACATGGAATCATAAATCTAACAATTTGTGCAAGAATTAATTACGAGATTATGAACTATATATGTGAATTAATATGTTAAAGCAATTTAAGAGTGAAAGAGTGACACACATGTTCAGTTTTAATATATTTATTTTGCTTTTCAAATAAAATAAAATATCGATGGACCTATTTTGATTTTTAACTCTAAATTCTTAAGAAGTACTCCATCTCTCCGTCTGACACACTTTTCTTTTTGGATTGTCCCACAGAAATTGACATATTTTCTTTTAAAGGATATGGGACCCACACAAAAATAATTTATTTATTTACATGGACCCACACACACATCACACTCACTACTAATACAACTACCCACTACACATTAAATATTATTTTTCTCACTTCACTTTACATTAAATTATTATACTCCTTTATCTCCGTGCCCAAAAAAAATGCGTCAATTGTTTTGGGACGGAGGGAGTAGTAAGTTATTAAGATCAAGATCAAGAGTTTCTAGCTAAAAAAGAAAACAAAAATAAATATATACTAGATAAAAATAAAACATAAATTAGTTTAAGTACTAATCAAGAGAAAGATTAGTCAATTAATTTTACTATAATTTTAAAAGATGATAAAGTAAATTTAAAATTATAAAAATATCAATCCTTATAAAAATACTACCCCGTAAATTTTTACATTTTTCAAAACACTTTTTCTTTGTAAATTTACAAAGAAAATATGAAATGAAAACTTTTTGAGATGATTTTAAGTCTAGGTTGCGCATGTACTCACCCAAAGAAGGCCAATGATGGTTTTCTCACTAAGATCATATTTCTCCTTAAGTGTCAACAATGCGTCAAGAAAGTGTTGTGTATCTCCTGATCCAGCATTTTGTAGGCGAGCACGTGCATGCTCGTCCATGATCTCTCGTGTGAGACGGTCTCTACGAGCTCCATGCTTTGCAAATGCGGCCTCGTCCAAAGGATCGAGCCAACGAAGCCATGGGATATGCTCGGCAATAGAAAGCGAAGCGCCGAGCTTTATCCCATTGGCGACAATGGCCTTGAACTCTAGGCCTTGGTGGCTTATGGTCCCTTGTGCATCCTCGAATCGTTTCCCGAAAGTAAGTCTAGTAATGTTGTTGAATGCCACTGATCCCACATATTTTCTTACCACCACACTCTTTCCCAATTTATCTGTGGAAATTCTTGCATTTTTGGATCAATCGGATTAAAGAAAAAAAAATACCGATTTAATCTTTGCGGTACAAAATACTTTTTCTTAGCTTAATACTTTATATTCATAATATTAATATTTTGAGGAATGTGTTTAAAAAGAGTGGAGATTGCCTACTTCACTCCGGGATCCATCTCCTATTTCAAGTGAGGTGGAGGGGATGACACATCACCTCTTTTTAAGATTAGATCTCTTGTGTTTTTTGGATGTATAAAATGCATAAGGGTATAATATTATTTTAAAGGATATATACACTTTAATTAATAATAATATAATTTTTCATTGAAAAGATCAGATAAAACATGAAAATTATAAATATTTGATTATAAAATTAAGTTTATTTTCTCAGAAAATTAAGAGTAATGTTCTTATACTAAAAGACATAACGTTTAATATTAAAGTATATAACTTTCAGAAAACGTCAAATTTGATACACGATGTCCCAAGAACACGCAAGTTTTATCCTTCATATGTCACATCCATACCCTAATTGAAGAATGGAGTGGAATAGGAGATCCAAGTTATTCAGAGGATCTTGGATAATATGTTTTACTTGGTGTTATATTTTTTATTACACACATTAGATGAGTGATATGTATGCATGGATGAAAATCTCAATATTTCTCTTGATATTTTTCTTTTAGGGTATTGTACTATATTTTATTATGCATATGTCAATCATCCAACAATACACAACAGGAAATGTAATATCAAAATGTAACAGGAGAACCGAACCGTATTTCAAGTGGGGCATCACTCTTTTTCAAACATGATGTGTCACCCCTTTTGGCCTATTTGGAATTGGAGCATGGAATGGATGGGGTATCTTAATTTCTTTAAAAAGCCCAACAAATATTTGCCAACGCATTCCAATAAAATATTAGTAATACATGAATGAAAAATCTTGGACAAGTTATCACGAGATTCGAATAACTTACTAATAAATATTTAAACACACGTGGGGTACCTGTGGCAGAGCAATCTCTGTAAATGGATTCCACCATAGCAGACACCTCATCCTCTCTGATGTATCTCAATGCTTCCACCCTCTTCGGCGAAAACAGCTCCGTCGTGCAAACCTTTCTCACCTTCACATAGTGGGGCCCATAATCCGCCCATATCAAGTCCTCTCCGTCGTTGCTGAACCTGGCGGCCGACCGGTTGCGGTGGCGGTTCGCCAGCTGCTGATCTTTCTCTTTAAGGACTTGTTTCGCTAGTTCCGCATTCGAAACTACGACGTTCAGGATGGACCCTGTTCGGACTGATATGATTGGCCCGTAACATTGGGCCCACTCCGCGTAGCAGCGAAAGCGGACTGGTTTGATGTGGCTGAGGTTTCCGATGAGTGGCCACGGCCGTGGTCCCGGCGGCAGTCGATGACGATAAGGGTTGCGGAGGAGGAGGAGAAGGAAGATTAGGGGGAGGGAGAGAGGGAGGAGGAGAGAGAGAGGTATCATGATCTGCATGGTTGGACTGAGAGGTGTAGCTTGCTTATATATAGACTATTGTGTCAATTATTACACTAAAATATGGCACTCTCCATCCCTTGCTTTGCTTGATATAATATTTTAATGCGCATTCGTATTAAGTAGTTGTATTAATATTCCCTCCATCCCGAAGAAATTGACGTCTATTTTTGGCACTAAGATTAAGGAGTACTCCCTCTGTCCCATAAACAAATTCACACTTTCTATTTTTGTTTGTCCCATAAACAAGTTCACACCCCCAAATAAGGAAATATACACAAATCAATAACCCCACAACACACTTTTATTTCAAAATTGCCACCCCTTTACAACTCACATAACTTACTTTATAATTTATTTATTACCTAAAATACCAAACTACCCCTAAAAGTAAAGCAAAAAATAATTTTTTCTTAAATTTCGTATCTACAGTAACCGGGAACTTGTCTTTGGGACGGAGGGAGTATAATAATTTAATATAAAGTAAAGTGAGAGAAATAATATTTAATGGGTAGTGGGTAGTTGTATTAGTGGTGAGTGTGATGTGTGTGTGGGCCCATGCAAATAAATAAATTGTTTTTGGGTGGGTCACATGTTCTTAAAAGGAAATATGTCAATTTCTGTGGGACAACCCAAAAAGGAAAGTGTGTCAATATTTTTGGGACGGATGGAGTATTATATGTAAGTTTAAGAAAATATTCATTCTGTATCAAGTTAAATTTCACATTTTGTACGTCTCACATTAAACTTAACCACATAAAAAAACATCACATCAATCTTCAACCTTAAAATTACATCTTTATTATAAATTTATCTGGATAATTTACGATTTAGTCCCGTAAGAGTTGCTCAATGCCAAAAAGATCTCAAAACTGACAGGTTTAGTCGCATATGAATTTTTTTATCAAAATATGTTAATAGTTGACGAAATATTCTGAACTATTAACAAGACCAAAATGGATTATGTTTATTTGAAAGACAGAAAATAATATAAATCTGGTAGTTTATAATAATATATAAGTTAATTTGGGATGAAAAATTTCGAAAATTATTATTATAATACTCTTATGGGGCCAAAATCGCTAGTTATGGGACCAGTGTATTCCTACGAAACTATAATAATTGAACTGAAGAAATTCTTATGAGACAAAATATGATATTTTTCCTAAATTTATCATAACCACCCAACAAGTATGATTAATTTATTACCTAAAATACTACAATATCCTCCAAAAATTAATAAAGTCGATAAAAAGTAGTATAAATTTATCTTAGAACAAATAAAAAATAACAAAATGTAAATCCGTTGGGAGAGGAGTATATGGCAATTACACAAAGAATCATTAATCATGAAAAATAAAGATTTTGTACAAAATTGCTCTTACTGAAACTCCCTGGAAAATTTGGAGCAAACAATTAGACTGAGTTTTGCAAAACTTAAAAATTGAAGTTAAATTTAAATGAGTACATTGATGATAAATGAGATCACCTCTTTCATTTTCATATTCTATATATTATTTCATGTATTAAATATACGACGTCACTTGTTTTAATCATTTTCTAAATTATTGTTAGATAAGCATAAGTGGTTAATTCCATTTATCAGGGTATAATAATATTTTTTAGAAAAATATATTATTGAACATAAGGTGGATTAATATCATTTATTAGAGTATAATATTTTTATAGAAAAATATTTTTTTTTTGACAATAATTATTATAGGTAAGGTTTATTTTAGAATTAGTGGAACCTTATTCCTTCACCTTTAATTTGTGTTTTGTTGTATCTAATTTCTTTTTTTTATTCTCTTTTAATACACGGTTACGTTGTTGTTTGTATGTTCTTTTTTATTTTGTTTATTTTTCTATTTTTTCTTTATTTATTTAATTTTGGGGATATAATTATAATTTCACCCTTATGATTTAGGGTATATTTAAATCTTAAAGTTTAGGGTTTAGGTATAATTGTAATTTCACCCTTGTGGTTTAGGGTATTGATAGACGTTTTTTACGCACTCCAATTAAATCCTCAAGTGTGAAGGATGTCAATTGTAGCTACAAGCAACCAAGTTAAATTATGGAACCAAAAGGACATCTAATTATTTATTTCCTAAAATTACTAAATTAATCAGAATTAAGTAATCGATATCCAGGAGTTGTGAATTTAATTATTATCTAAAGAACAGAAAATTAAATAACTATTAAAATAAATCACAGAAGAAAGATTTAATATTAATTCAAGAAATGATTAACAGTTTTAAGGTAATCCGGTATAAACCAATTAATTTGAATTTCTAGACTTTCAATTATTCATTCATGTAGATTTTATGAAACTACACCACATACCCTGTTTTCCCATCAGATATGATCCGATTCAAAGCTAATAGTATAATCTGGTTTAAATCTTAAGGTGCGTGAATATTACCAAGCCCCATTCCTAAGGAAGATACTAATCAACGCAAACAACACCTCCGGGTGACAGTTTGACTAACAAGATATTTTCTGAAAGTACTACAAGGCTTTATTCACTTTCTACTTGAATGTCTAATTGCATTATTCCACTAAACAATTCAAGTATATCTGATTTACTAGTTCTTAGAATTAACATGTTTATTATGAAACTACCTTAATTCCAACAGATATACAATTCAATTCATGAACACACACAAGCTAACATAATAAATCAAGCATTATAGCGGATGTCATGAATTTACTATGAAGACGTTACGAAGCATGATTGCAAAGTCTCAACACAAATCAAATAAACCAAAATAATAATCCACACGAATTCACAAAAATCAGTCTAGTTCATCAAATCAATTATGTCTATCCTTCAAACCTTAAAACTGTAAATAAAATTAGCCCATGGGGTTACAAGCAACTCCTATGGCTATCAAATTCATACCAGAAGTCTCGACAAATGAAAATAAAAGAAAGGAATAGAAAAACCCTATTGTCGGCGTTATTCTTCTTTCCTTCTCCGTCTCTCCGATTGACTGATCTCCCTCTTGAATAGCCCTTGAATCTCCTTCGGTGTGGATGGATGATGGGATGGATGTGGATGATAGATGGGGGTGATCCCCTTGTAGAGGGTGGTGTCTCTTATGAATAATGATGTGAAATTTATATAGGTATGAGAAGAGAATGAGATAAGAAAATTAATTGTGCTCCAAGAAATAGGAAAGATGGGCCAATTTTCGGAAATTCCCGTCCGCAGCTGCGCGACCTCACCGTTTTGAGTATTATAACTTCCTCATACGGACTTCGATTTGAGTGAATTTTACGCCAAAACGATTCTCTCTTCCGTGGCTTTCCAACTATATATCACATTATCAATTTGGATCTCAACAAAAACACGGAAAAATTATTCAATGTTGACGTGTGTTTTTCAGCAGTCCTCTACACTTTCGCTCTTCATTACAACTTTGAACTTTTGATCATGTTTTACCCTTCAAAACTCAGCAAAACAGCTTAGTAGCATCTTAATTATACAAGATATAAAAACCATGTCATTCTACACAAAATCATGGCCACATTCGATCAAAAACGGTGTAATGTAAGACCTAAAATACGTGAAATTCCACTCTCAACTAGGAATGTCAACGGGTAGGGTACCCGCTTATTTTGGGGTACCCGTACCAGTATCCGATTAAAAAAATAACTACCTTTATCCGTATCCATCCCATTTAAAAACTTTATTATGGTACCCGTACCCGTCCCATAATCGTTTATTAATACCCACGGGTATCCGTACACGTTTAATATTAATTTATTTAACATATATTTATATATTTTTATTATTTAAATAAATATAATAATAAAAATTACATTATTATTAATTAAATATAAAATAAATATAATATAAATTCTATTATTTTAAATAAATATTTAATAAATATGATTAAATAAAATTTATAACTATTGATTAAATATATAAAATATATTATAATATATAAATTATATAATATATACTCCCTCCGTCCCACGGCAATAGTAGTTTTTACTTTTTGACACGTGGATTAAGGAGTATTATTATTTAATGTGTAGTGGATAGTTGTATTAGTGAGAGTATAGACCCCATGTTTTAATTGTATTAGAGGAGATGAGTGGGTCTCATGTGTGTAAAAAAGGAAATAGGACCCTTTGGGTGGGATGACCAAAATAGAAAAAAGAGACCCTTGCCGTGGGACGGAGGGAGTATTAAATTTTATAAAAAAATATATATATAAACGGGGTACCCGTAGGTATTTGAGGCATTACTCGTACCCATTCCAAACCCTAATAGTATTTTTTACAACTACTCATACCCGTCCCAAACCTGTTTACAACTACTCGTACCCTTCCCATTAGGGTTCGGGTAGGCCGGGTACCCGAAAATACCCGTCCCATTGCCATCCTACTCTAAACAGGTATATTTTACCCATAGGGTTTAGAGCTTATGGTATAATTGTAATTTCACCATTGTGGTTTAGGGTATAATTTACCCCTAGGGTTTATGGTGTAATTGTAATTTTACCCTTATGATTTAGGGTATAATTTACCCACAAGGGTTTAAGGTTTAAGATATAATTGTAATTTCACCCTTGTGGTTTAGAGTATATTTTATTTCTAAGGTTTAGGGTATAATAGTCATTTAAGTATAATTAATTTAAAAATAAATAAAAATATAACATTAATAAAGAAGAGAAATTAATTAAGAAGGGTGTAGACCGAGATTCCACCAATTCATTTAGTGGAATCGGTTCCACTCAAGTTGCTCTCATATTTTTTTAACATAAAGTGGATCCATTGTTGTCAATATTAATATCGATTTTCTCAAAGTGTGAGTCTCATGTGCCCAGGGACACCGTATTCCCATGTCCCAATTTAAACCCCTAGCAATATATAGGGTTAAATAGAATATAGAGAAAGAGAGTTGGGGACACTTTATTCTTGTGTTCCCATAGAAGTACGGTGTGTCCCGGAAGCACATGAGTTTTGCTGTCTGGATCATTTATTTCAAAATATATTCCGGATTCATAAATATGATGCAGAGATCAATGGTGCAAGCTTCTCTTTTCATTTTCAAATTTTGGCATTTTATTCCAAATATATCAAATATAATAAAAATGTACTAATATTTTGAATTAAAAGAAAAAAAAAAAAGAATGTACTTTTCTATTTACTAGAGTATTACGTATTTGGAACTACTTTTTTGAAACTATTTTTGTAAAAGAAA
Source organism: Pogostemon cablin (assembly GCA_023678885.1). Lineage (NCBI taxonomy): Eukaryota > Viridiplantae > Streptophyta > Magnoliopsida > Lamiales > Lamiaceae > Pogostemon > Pogostemon cablin. The sequence continues at coordinate 4,952,009 of CM042999.1, forward strand.
AAAACTTGTATCATCGCCTAATTGACATGTGTTGACCTACTATTAAACGTTTAAATAAAACAATTAAATACTCCCTCAGTCTAGTTCTGAGATATTCATTTTCTTTTTGCACATGGATTAAGAAATATTATTATTATATGTAAAGTGGATAGTTGTATTAGAGTAAAAATAAATACATTTGAAGCGAACGCCAAAAATAGTAAAATGGATACCTTATAAGCGGATGGAGGGAGTATTAATTTTTGACATAAAATAAACATTAGATACTTGAGTTATTTTTTATTAATTTTATTTATTTATAATAAAAAAAGGTATATATGTGTAGATGACTAGGGCTGGGAAAAAATACTGAAATTTCGGTATACCGTCCTTACCATATAAAAAAATACCGATTTTACCAAAATTTTAGGTATGCTGAAGTTTTTGATAAAGTATGATACCGTATTGAAAATTTTGGTATGATAAAGGTATATAAATTATTAATACCGAGGTATTTCGGTATATACCGAAATACCATAAAATATTCAATTTTTAGGTAATATGATATGGTATACCATACTAAATGATACTCCCTCCGTCCCCTTGAAAGATATTCATTTACTTTTTGCACGTGGATTAAGGAGTATAATAATTTAATGTATAGTAAAGTGAGAGAAATAATATTTTAATGTGTAGTGGGTAGTTGTATTAGAGTTGAGTGTGGGGCCTTGTGTAGTGGTTGTGAGTCACATCAATCCAAAAAGGAAAATGGATACTTTGTAATAGGACGGACCAAAATAAAAAAATGAATACGCATCAAGGGGACGGAGGGAGTATATGCAACTATAATTATTATTTATATATTATAATTTTAATTAAATTATATATATACAATATTTAATTAAAAGATTAAATATAAAATCCTACTGTATATTATTTCATAATTATAAATGAGTGATAAAGTTGATTGGCTTTCATGATATCTTGTACTTCTTTTTTAATTATGTAGTTATATCATATATGAAAATTTAAAAGTGTTGATTTTAATATAAATTCCATATGTTTCTTGTATAGATCTCTTGGGTACTATTTGTTTAATGACAAACACTTGTGTAAACCGGGATTACATACATTAATTATGTAAACCCTGTTACTCTTTAGTACATAAAAAATTATCTTTAGTAAATAAATTGTTACTCTTCTAAATTAAAAAATTACTCTTCAAATTCTTGTATATCCTGATTTATATCGATTACTTTTTAGTACATTAAAAATTACTCTTTAGAGACATGAATTATTACTCTTCTGTATAAAAATTATTACTCTTCAAAGAGTAATTTTTTATATACTATTAAAGAGTAATTTTAAAAAATAGGATTTACATGTAAACCTGGTTTACATAAAACTCACTCTTATTTAATTTGATCGTTTGTGGATTGTCGTATATTTTTCTTATTATGAATTTGTTATCTATTAGAATTTATTTTATAGCTATCTTTCACTTTTCTATTACAATTTTTAACTAGATTTATTAAATTTTAGGTACATAACGGCATAACAAATAATCTAATAGGACGGTATATACCAATATTTTAGGTATGATATGATATATCGAAATATCGGTAAGCAGAAGGTATACTATTTTCCTATACCGAAATATCGGTATACCGAATTATGGTATACCGAAAGTTTAGGTAAGGTAATTGTATGATTTTTTATATACTGAAAATTTCGGTACGGTATTTGGTATGATAAAAAAATTTTGGTATGTCGTACGGCCCACCCCTATTAACATGATAACTCGTTTTATATTTCATAGATTGGAGAGAAAAAGTCAAATAAATGAGAGAACCAAAATTGTTAGTTTGTATCCTGGAGACCGCGGTAAGCACCCTCATAATGTTGTTATTCAAATCGAGATATTTGAGTATTATTCGAGTTCAACTCGAGTAATTATCGAATAGAGTTTGAGCTCGATTTGATGAAAAAAAATGAGGTTAAGAACGAACTCGAAATCACTTGGATTATTTTCAAATTAAATTGAGCTCAGCTTGTTAAACAAATAAATCAAATTGATTTTTAATCGATATATTTTATATTTAATTATTACTATATAAAATTATAATTAAATACTCCCTCCGTCAACTTCTAAAGTATTCATTTTATTATTTTTGGCGTCCGCTTCAAATATATCTATTTTCCCTATTTAGTAAAAATGTACACAATATGACCCACCACTTCCCTCTGATAATCGAGTGTGCTTGTTTATTTTATCAGACCTACACTCTCATTTAGGGATGACAGTTTCGCGGATTTTTCCGGGCCCGACCCGATCAAACCCTAATGGGACGGGTTCGGGTATCTAATCGGGTTTGGGACGGGTTTGAAAAAAAAATTCTCATTATGGTTCGAATTCACATCCCTCGGATATCCGCTACCTGAACGGAAAAAATTCCCATTAGAGTTCGAATTTACCTCCCTCAGATACCCGCTACCCGAACGGAAAAAATTCCCATTAGGGTTCGTATTCACCTCCCCCGGATACCCACTACCCGAATCGAATAAATAATTGGATAAGGGTAGTGGGTACTCGCATATACCCGTCCCATTTATTTGTATGTATGTATTTTTTAAAGGGTTCGAACACTTAACATCATATTAAAAAATACTCATTCACCGTTTAGACACAAGTAATTCTTGTTATATGTTTCAATATTTAAATAAATTTACAAATCATTAATCTAACCTATCATTTTATTTTATTTATATGTTATTTAAAGTTTGAATTGAAGATCTTTATACTTGTGTGGTGATTTTATGTCATATTTTAATTATTATTGTTTAATGTTGTGATCATGAATGTTTAATGTTGTAGACATATTTATTTAAATGTTTGAGACTTGAAATTTAATATTTTAGTTTTAAAAAAAAAATTGACGGTTCGAGTACCTACAGATAAGAACAATCGAATACGGGACGGATACGAGTATTGTAAATAGTATTTTAAACGATTTGGGATTATAGAACGAATACGGGTAGTAATATTTTTAACGAATACGAGTTCGGATACCAAAAATAATGCGGGTACTTACCATCCCTATCCCTACTCTCATTAATTTATGAAGCGCCAAAAGTATTTTTCACAGCTGCACATAAATCGACTGCAATTCCCTATTCTATTTGGTATTCCATTCCCTATTGCATAACTTATTTCTTATTAAAAATCTACTCCATAATTTAGTTAATGATCATTAAATCGCATGTGACAAAAATTTGGGCATTGATACGCGGCAATATATACAACATGAAATAGGAGGTGATCCAATTTGGCCTTCCCTTGCCTTGCCCTTAATCTTACTCTTCTCTCATCGTCATCGGGAACGAAATATTGTAATTATATTAGTCGAAGATATACAAACCCACTCAAATCACAAATATCTGCCCCCAATTAAAACTTTTCTGTTCTCGCAATTGCGATCGGAACCCTAATTCGGAGTAATGGGGAGCAGCGACGTGGAGGCGGGGTTCGCAAAGCTACAGGGTGAAGATTTCGAGTATTACATGCAGACCTACTCCATAATTCTCGGCCGCAATTCCAAGAAATCCTCAGTCGACGTTGACCTCTCTTCACTCGGCGGAGGGATGAACATCAGCCGCCACCACGCCCGCATCTTCTACGATTTCCAACGTCGTCGTTTCGCCCTCGAGGTTCTAGGCAAGAATGGCTGCTTCGTCGAGGGCGTTCTCCACCTCCCCGGTAACCCTCCGGTCAAGCTTGACTCTCAAGATCTTCTACAAATTGGCGACAAAGAATTCTACTTTTGGCCCGAGGCATCACGCCGTTAATTATCCAATGGGGGGTCCTGCGCATCAGTATCATCAGCAGCAGCATTTGGGGTTGCCTCCGCCTCCCGGTGGTGGAGGGGTGGGCTACGGGAAGAAAGGAAGAGTCAGGGGAGAGTACTACGAAGATGAGTATAATGAGGAGGATGGTGGAGGGGCAGGGGAGGACGGATCATCTGGAGGTAAGCGGTTGAGGAGGGTCGATGGGGTTGATGGTTCTGGTGGTGGTGGATATGGATATGGTTCCGGTGGTAAAGCGTGGTCCTCCGGTCTTTATGTAGAATTGTTCATACAAAACTTGTCATAATTTGGCTCCTGGTTTTGTAGGATTGCTTGTCTAATGGCTAGAAGTCTTCATTTTTCAGATTCTTCAAGGCCTTGTATTTGTTATTAATGTGTAGTGTGTGTGCTTCCTTTGCCGATAGTGTGTAATTGCTGAGACTTAACTGTACTATTTAAGGTCTGAACTTGTGATACATTCGTTGGTTTGACTTATGATGTAGTGGTCATAAGAGCATTCCTAGGGAACTTTATAGTGGTAACTCCGTTTACAGTTAGATACTGCATACAGCTTGGATAAGAAAAAAATGTCGAGGATGTATTTGCAGATGTTTCGTAGAACATATATATTTGCAGTTTACAGGTTATGTGCTGAATTAACATGTGGGATATTGGATTGAATGATTATTGATCTGCAGAGACAAATGTTTAATGTCTTCCTCTCCCATTTTTTATTTTCTATGTTATCCTTATGACTTTAATCTGATATTTTGCAGATAAAAAGGGTGATGGAAGATCACGCGTTGACAGGGAAGCTGACAACCAGCAGCTCCTTCAATTAGAGGAAAAGGATGTTGTGTCATCAGTGGCAACAGTCCTGTCTGATTTATGTGGTCCTGGGGACTGGATGGCTATGGAGAAGCTTCATGCGGAGGTAACTTTATAAACATTAACAAGCATCTTTGTCTTCCCTTATTTTATTTTCAATTCTTGTCTTTTATCAACACTCACTCCCCTTAATCTCGTGCATTGGGGGGACAATGACCTTGTGGTGCTGATATGGTTTTTTTAATATGTAACCACGTGATGGGAGCTTTGGCCAAAGAATTGGTGCACAATGGTTGTCTATTATTGATTGTACTGCTAGCCTGGTTTGGCCTAAGAATGACTTTCACAATCCCACACTTTTCCTTGTTCCAACATTCATGAAATAGATTTTGAAGTTTTATTACTAGCTCATTATCCGTGATCTTAGTCCCTAGACCTCATCATTGTGCTTTTTTTCCTTTTCTTAATGGTGATTAATCTGAGTTTATATGGCACAATTTTAATAAAATCCATGTACAGAAGGGACCTGCAAGATGTCTGTTCTTTGTGCGTTCATATGGATGTCTATGTGTGCTCGTTCAGAATTTTAGAGTGGTAATTTGTAGTTGAGTAGGTGGGGATAAAGAAAAACTGAAGGTGGGAGGAAGGGATCTGCAAGATGTCTGTTCTTTGTGCGTTCATATGCATGTCTATGTGTGCTTGTTCAGATTTTAGAGTGGTAATTTGTAGTTGAGTAAGTGGGGGTAAAGAAAAACTGAAGCTGGGAGATGAGTGAACTGGTGAAGTACTAATGTTCTATGAACACTTGAATCTTCTCAAACAGGAATGTAGTAACAAATACTATGTTTTTGCGAATTTTTCTACTGAGTCTACTCTTGTAATTCTAATTACAGAATCTACTCAGCTACTCAGGTTAGATAGTTCAAAATTATAATCATTAGTGTGTTATCATTGAGAGAGAACAATATTAAATCTTCTATTAGTGTGTTAATATAGAGTAGGAAAGCACTAAATCTTCTATACACTCTAGAATCAGTATTATGTCTATAATTGTTGTGTTTTTTTCCCCCTCCTATAATGGTGATAGATTATAAAAGGAGATTCTTTTTAGTAGCCCCCCATGTCTATGGGATCGTCTTCTCCTTCACTCCTAGGGGGTGATCATGAGTTCTCCTACATCAATTCACTTGATGTTCAATTATTTATGAGATTCTTGATCCACTTTGGCCTCATAAATCAGCACCTTATTCCGGCACCTAGTTGATTGCAGTTATTGTGTCAGTTGGTAGCATGTATGCAGTTCATTTTCTCTTATAGAGTATGATTACACTTTTCTAAGACTCGTAATTTATCTCTGTTAGCACCTTGGGCATTTACCAATTCCAGGCTCGAAAAGTTATTGTATTCGCCATAATGCGCTCACCATATGTTGTAATTATATTGATGAATCTTGCTCTAATGATTTGGTTGTGCAGTTGATGGAACAATTCGGCAGTATTTGGCATCATAGCCTAGTGAGAAAATACTTGACTTCTGAGGATTTTTCCAACCCAGACGCCAAAGGAAAGCCATGGTACGGAATGCTCGTGTTGTTGAGGAAATACCCATCACACAGGAGTTCAAAGGGACGCATCGCACAGGAGTTCATGCTTAGCAATTTAACATGTAAAAATTCTGTAGACAGTGAGATTCCTATGGTGTATCTGGTATCTGAATTTTGTAGTGGCTTTTATTTTACATGTTTGGATGAGCACTACTTTGATTTTTTTTTTTTATGAATTCCATTCATTTAACTAACTGCAGAAGAACAACCAACTCCTATTTTAATTTCACCTCCATTACCATGTTAATTTACATAATTAGTTTTTTTACTTTCTACGGAAAAAAAAAAGTATTTTCTTAGTAACCTGAATGAATTAATATAATGCTCTCCGAAGATATGGCCAAACTCCTTGCCCTCCATTTATTTACTGTGTATTTATTTTGTTCAATTGGTATGGACACATTTTTTAAACATGAATATTTGGTACATATGAAAAAAAAAACAAAAAAGTTGACTAAATAAATGGGAGGGAGAACTAACTACACGTAGTATTTTACTCACAACTACCAATGAGAAATTCATAGTTACTATAGATATTTAGTTTAAGAAAAAATTTATTTTTAAGGGTAGTGTGGTATTTTTATGTAATAAATAAATTATAAAGTAAGTTATTTTTAAGGGTAGTGTGATATTTTTATGTAATAAATAAATTATAAAGTAAGTTATGTGAGTTAAAGTGTATTATAAGATTATTGATTTGTGTGTATTTTCTTATTTGGGGTGTGAACTTATTCATGAGATAGACAAAAAGAGGTAGTAATATGTAGTGAGGTGAGAAAAAAACTTTAAGTCTGTTTTTTGCACGTAATATTTTAATATGTAGTGCAAATGTAGTGTTTTTTGCACGTAGTGAAGTGAGAGAAATAACATTTAATGTAAAGTAGGTAGGTGGATTAGTGTGATATGTGGGCCCATAGAGAAATAAATAATTAATTTATGTGGACCACATTAGTAAATGAAAATGTAAAGATTGAAATTGAACAAATGTAAATGTAAAGATTAAAATGGAACAAATATAGTATGTTACTAAATTTTTCACTTAGTCAGCGCTATACAACTACAAACAACAGTGATTCTAAGTGTACCATATATCATCTAGGTGACCACTGCTCGCTAGAATCTCTTGAATTTGATACAATTGCTCACTGAAAACCAACATTATCATAGCTTGCACCTTCTCAAATTCATTATTCCCTCTGGTTAAATCGTCGTTGAGGTGGACCGCTAAGTTGCGGACCGGGTCTTATCTATGTATACGATTATATATACAAATGTATAACCTATTTACAACATAATCACTATAACATATTTACAACATAATAACCCAACTAAATAAAGGTAAAATTTGCGAAATTTACGAAATTAGCGTAACAATTATATTATGACATATTTACAAGATAATAACCTAACTAAATAAATGTAAAATTTGCGAAATTTGCGACCCGAACAAAGTATATCTTTCAATACCGTCGTTGAGGTGGACCGCTAAGTTGCGGACCGGGTCTTATCTATGTATACGATTATATATACACATGTATAACCTATTTACAACATAATCACTATAACATATTTACAACATAATAACCCAACTAAATAAAGGTAAAATTTGGAAATTCGCGAAATTCGCGTAACAACATATTTACAAGATAATAACCTAACTAAATAAATGTAAAATTTGCGAAATTTGCGACCCGAACAAAGTATATCTTTCAATACCACCATCCCATTTTAATCTTACATTTAGAAGTTGAAGCAACATGATCAATTTTAATCTTACATTTAGAAGTTGAAGCAACATGATCAATCACTTAGTCAGCGTTATACAACTACAAACAACAGTAGTTTTAAGTGTACCATATATCATCTAGGTGACCACTACTCGCTAGAATCTCCTGAATTTGATACAATTGCTCACTGAAAACCAACATTATAATGGCTTGCACTTTCTCAGATTCATTATCCCCTCCGGTTAAATCGTCGTTGAGGTGGACCGCTAAGTTGCGAACACACCTCAGTAGTGATTTTTTCACGTCATCTTCTCTGTCAAACATGGCTCTCAGTCTCTTCCCATCAAACTTCTTAATCTGGTCAATCCGATATTGATATTTTCCAACTTTTGTGTTTAATGTGATCTAAGGAATCATTGGTGAACAACTTATCCCAATCTAGGCAGCTCTAAATATTCATTTTTGAGATTATTGTATCACGCGTACGTTTTAAAACATCAGAGAAGGTGAACGTCGAACCAAATTGGAATAAAAAACTAAGCAATTCAAGTGGTTGGGGTGAAACACCTTCAATAATCCGTGGTGAGCCTCTGTGCAATCCTTCAACACATAAATGGGATGGGAGGTCAACGTCCATAAAAAATCTCTCACCATTCTCTTCGATACTCATTATCGTTTCCTTTGAATTTGCTTCACTCCCCTGCACTTTACTTCCATTTGTACCACAGAATGACCTCCTAAAATCTCAAAAAAAAAAAAATCAAACAAACAGATCATTTATATTTGGAGGATTTATCTGTTTTCGCCAGTTTTCAAATTTGGAGGATATACCAATTTTCACAAATTTTGCATTTTGGAAGATTTTATAGTTTTTCCAAATTTGACTAATTTGAGGATATTCTAGTTTTAAGATGGGGTAATATATGTATGGTGCGTATTGGACAATTTTTTATCGAGTGAGACTCCTGTGCACCCGCACCTACGGAAGCACATTCCGTGCTCCTTTGCAATTTTCTCTTTACAATTTAAACCCCCTAGCAATACATATGTTTAAATAGAATTGGAGAGGGGAGGATTGTGTTCATATGGGACACGGAGTATCCCTCCGTGTTCCTGGGGCGCAGGAACTTTTGCTTTTATTTTGTCAATTTCACTTTTTAAATATTTTACGGAAAAAGATAAAAAATTTACTCTACCTGACAAACTAAAATTTTAAAAATCCTTTTAAAAATAATGTAAAGGAAATCATCAATTTCAAATTCATAATTTGATATTCATTCCGTTTAAATCAAATTCATAATTTTGATATTCATTCAGTTTAAATCATAACTTTAGAAATTCATTGATTTAAAGTCCCATTTGTTAAATATCTAAAGAAATTATGACAATATTGGGTGAGATTACACTTTTGTAATTACTAGTATTCTAAACGTGCGTTGCTATCTCACGTTATACTTTTTAATAATTTTTCATTCTACTTGGAGTATCATTTTCAGTGTTATACTCTTAATAATTTTTCCATTCTACTTTAAAGTTTATTATATCTTATCATTTTGAGTGTTACACTTAAACGCCAACATTTATTTTTTTAGCAAATTGTAAATACTTGGTCGGAATAAAGAAATTATGTCTCAAATTAAGTTATAATTTTATATTTTATATTTAATTAAAACATAATATATACTTCCTTTGTCTTGTGTATTTCTTCACGTATAGGAGTGCTTAAAGGTTAAACAAATGCCTTTTCTCTGAATAGATTAAATAGAGTTCCTTTTCTTTTTTTTTTAAATTTAAATAGAAAAGAATGAGTAAAGTTGCTAGATTTAGGTAAATAAAGTATAAAAAAAAATGTAACGCTAATGTTAGAATGATAATATTGTAAATAATTAGTCTCTCCTTTTCTCAAATCTTTTTCACCTGTAAATCAACCTTTAGTAATTAATCATTATTTTTTTTTTTTTAATCTGGTTGGATTGGATAGTACTCGGTTAATCAATTTTAGTGATGCATAAAAATTGGAAAGGACCTAAAGTTGATCCATTCTCATTGGTTGACTCCATGAAGAATGAGCGTTGTTGTTGAATGGCTAATTTAATAGCAACTGAAATGTGTAATGATTAAGCACCTGATCATATTATCATTGTAGATTAACATAATTTATTAAGCTTAGGTGGAACAATTGAATAAGATTTCCAAGTTATATGGTTCTCGTTTGATAATTAGCAAATGACCCATAAACATTTGCGGTACCATGACATGACATGACATGAGTAATTTAATCTCGATGTTTCCTTCCATTTGCCCTCCTCTGTATTCTTAAAGGAAAACTAAGATTCTTCTTTTATTTATTTATTTATTTATTTATTTATTTTATTTATTTTTGGGTAGTAGAGGGTAAATTTAAGTTGCGCAATGTAATATGAAGCGATGGATTCGAAATGAAATGTCAAAAATAGTTCGGTTTCTATCACATTTATTTATCAAGGAACATGCAATTATGCGGAATCCTTCCCATAATTATATATGAAAAATTTACATGACCCTAGCAAATTTAATTAAACAACTCATACATCTTAAAAAAAAAAACTGATTATATATGGGTTTATGATGCGACATCGTCGTCTTCTCCTTCGATCTTCATCTGACGGGACAACATCATTGTCTTCTCTTTCAATGTCTGATCATCTTACTATGTTGTTGTTCCCCTCTTATCTAATTGAGCCTTTGAGAAGCTTTTCATTGCCGTCAAAAATTTGTCAAAGACACTCGATGTCTCCATGGCCACCACAAATCCTCAGCATTATATAATGTTTAATTTGTCTCTCAATATTACTTATTAAATGACTTAATTAATTATTATTGTGTAGGGGTGATGTATATTATATTATAATTAAATATAGTTCATGGATTCATGAAATAAATTGAAAATTTTTTAAAAAAATTAAAAGGTGCATTAACTTAATTTAATTGAAGAAAATGAAAAGACATTATTAAGAGTAAAATTAAAAATAATAAAAATAAAGAGGGACAAAATAGTCTAAAAAAGTTTCTCACTTCCTTGTCTCATTTAATATACTAAGATAAGATAGTTAAGTTTGCAATTAAACTTATATTATTAATAACTTGTGTTGCTCATGGTTAACAGTTTAATAGTGAAGTAGGTTGGAACTATTATACTTTAAGTTAAATTTTAATTTTACACTTCTATTTATATTATTTATATATAGTTAATTAATAGTTTAATAATGAAGTAGGTGGAACTAGGTACGCGAGGAATGCGCGTAACTTGAAATTTAGCTCATAATTAAGTGCAGGTATGTCGGTATATATTGTTAAAAACTTATGAAAGTTGTGTCATTTTGTGAAAAAAATAAAAGATAATTATATTTAATAAAAAAGAATTTTGATTAATAAAAATGATAATCTGAATTATTTTATGTACAATTCCTAATATAAATAAAAAAAAATAAAAATTTCACAAAATGAAACATATATTATCTTTTATTAGTATTTGCTACAAATGAGATCACCTATTTCACAATGGTATTTCATCTTCTATTCCACATATTAAATACTTACCAAGTATCATAATCAATGTTTATATTATTTTCATGCGTGCAAGGGTTTATTAGTCATTAATTAGGGGAAAAACCTTGTGTGAGATCGTCTCACATAAGCCCTTACGTGAGACGGTCAGAAAGTGATAACTTTTATAAAGAAAAGTGATAATAAATTAATAAAAAGTAACAGTGTTATTTCATGAACAATTTATAGTATAAATAAAAAGTTATAACATTTTATAGCGAAAGTGATGACATGTTATAGCGAAAGTGATAACTATTTTAAAAAGTGAAAATGGTCTCACATGAGACGGTCTCACGTAAGACCTACCCTTAATTAGGGTAGTATTTTAATACTAGAAAATAAGTTATAAAACATGAAACACCATTATGGAATTGAGGATTTGAACCCATTATATTTGTTTCTGGATTTAAGTAAGATAATAATAAATTGTATCACTCAATTGCAATATTGATACGAACTGATGTGCATGGTTTGGTGGCTCCATTGTTCATGGGAGAAAAACAAATGAGGCTACCACACTCCAACAAATAAAATTAGATAATATAAGCCTGCGATCTGATTTTCAGTTTAGAATACTTTAATTCCTTTTTCTACTTCAGCACAATTTGTTTATTGAATAATCTTACATTTGCTACACACTACTATAATATTCTTTCTTCTTGGTCATTTGACGCATAATTGCCTATACTGTACTTAGTTTGCAGAAAATTGTATGATATACATGTGGTCTTTTATGGCTACATAATCTTGTAGCTGTTTGCCAAGTCCAAAACTTATAAATTTTCTATTGCTTGCAAGATTTAGATTTTAATTTAGTATCTAGAGCTAGTATATTACATTCTCATCACTTTGACGCTTTTTTCATTTGTTTATCTTACAAAATTTTCTCACCTCATAAATTATTAACATTTTATTTAATACACTAAAAATTTACTTCAATTTCAAATGGGTTAATTGCAATAAAATATATGACCTTTACTCATTTTTTCAATTTAATCACGAACTTTTTTTTTTATCAAAAAAATACATGATCTTCTCATTTTTTTTTCAATTTAATCACAAACTTTCTTTTTTTATCAATTAAATACACTACCTTAATATATTTTCTTAATTTAATCCCAAAAATTTTCCAATTATTTTTTTATTTACAATTTAATCAAAAATTCTTCTATTAATTAAATATATTGCTCCTTTAAAAATAAATAAATAAATAAATATATTACTATGCTAATGAACGAAATTCAATGCACATGAAATATATTAAATATTTATATTATATTAATATTTAAATTACAATGCATCAATTATATATAAAATATAAAAATTTTTAAAATACCTAGGGCTGTAAACGAGCCGAGCCGAGTTTTACGAAGATTGAGTTCCGTTTGTTAAGAAATAAACGAGCTCGAGCTTGTAAATGAAAGCTCGATTTGTTCGTTAACGTGTTCGCGAGCTTTTGTTTATGAACATGTTTGATAACGTGTTCATGAAATTTTTTGTTCGTGAACACCTATATAATTTCGTTCATGAACATGATAAACAAACACACCACTATCCTAAAATAACAAAATATTCATCAACTAAATACTTATATATTTTTTATTATTTCATAAAAATAAGGAAATTTAACATGTATAAATGCTTTCAATATTTTTATATTATATTTATATTATAAAGAATAATAATAAATTATATATATATATATAAACGAACACTAAACGAGCTTGTTCACGAGCTTTTAATAAACGAGCTATGCAATGCTCAAACTCTGTTCGTTTACATAACGAGCTTAATTTAACGAACACAAACAAGCTCTTAATGAGTCGAATCACGAGCTATTCGCTGTACATTTTTTTTAAAAATAAATTTGTTTTATAACATTTTAATATTTCATACGCAATCTTTAACTATCACACTTGTTTTTAATTTTTTTTCTTTTCGAAAACGTATATAAAACTATCACCCCTTTTTTTTTCCAAAAAAAAATTGTCTATACATTTTTAATATATAATATGTAATTTATATTTTTTATTTTAAATATTTTAATATATTTAATCAAGATAGTCATAAAAGTTATTAAGGGAAGAATTTGTAATTAAATTATAAAATACAAAAGAACCATGTATTTAATTTAAAAAGAAAAAAATTAAAATTTGTGATTAAATTGAGTAAATAAAAAAAGTTGTGTATGTAATTGATAAAAATAAATTTGGTGATTAAATTGAAATAATAAAAAAAGATTGTATTTTTTTTGATAAAAAAAAAATAGTTCGTGATTAAATTGAAATAATGAGAAAAGATAGTGTATTTTAATGCACTTATCCCATTTCAAATTTGTTAATATCCATAACATTTCCCCCAAAATGCAAGTTTTTCTTAACAAAAATAACTTTTCTTAAATATAGAGGGAGTAATTGTTATTACGGTATTATTATTATCCCAACGGAATAAGGTCCTATTAAGGGCCCAAGCCCATTAAAAGTTGTTGGGCTAATGTACCTAACTCATTAATGGGCTAAAAGAAAGAATGTCTCCAGGCTCAAGTTTGGAAGTCAAGGGCTTCGGATATCCAATGGAAAGATAGAGGGGTCCAAAATGTGAATTTAAATTTCAAGCCTTGGATTTGAACTATAAAAGAGAAGTTTCACGTTTTCGGATAGTCAACACAGAAAGAAAGAAAGAAAGAAAGAAAGAAAGAAGAGAATTAGAACCTGTTCTTCAGAAACTTGAGCCATTGAAGTAAAACAGCAATTTTGCGATTCGGAAGAGTTAGATTGCTGTTGAAATTCTTCGTTTCAAGGCGAGGTAATTATTCTGAATATTAAGTATGATTGATTTAAGAGAGTTTCGATATTTTTTGTGATTGATAGTGTTATCTGTGTTAATGTGAATTAAGGAATAATATGATTTCAGAATTGGTGTGTTTTGAAATTACCTTTTCCACAGGATTAGGAATCTGAGTGGACCTTCCAGCATCAGAATCAGAATCGTCGCGACTCCTTTTATAACACGAAGCTTAAAAGCTACGCGTACAGAAACACAATTTGCAGTCACAGATATGGGGGTGACCAAGGACCAAGTTGAATCAACCCTAAAGTTGAAGCTCAATCCTTCTCACCTTGTAACGCCTCCTCTTTTTTCTGATTTTTCAATAGAGCATTATAATTTTATTTATAGGATGTTTTTCTTGTTTCTACTTTTTTAAATTTCATGGTCTAATATTTTGCATCCCAAGTAAATTTTATTTGTTGTTTATGTTGTTGTTGAGAATCGTTCCTCTGTTGAGGATTGAATATATGCAGGATTCTTGTAGCATTGATTCGAACTCGTTCTCTTATTTTCTTATTAATGTTTGTGGGAGAGTCACTAATTGCCTTGAGAACCTTTATGGATTAAACTCCCTGTATATTTGTCATTGGATTCCAAGTTAACAGTGTCTTTCCAATCGAATAGATTATATAGTCTCTTCTCTAAAATCTACTGTGTTCTTTTACTTCTCATTTTCTGAAGTTATTTGGTGAGGAAGTGTGTGAATTGTGATGACGTGTGATTGACTTGCTTGTTGTTTCTATTAGTAACTTTTTGTGTGTATATTCTTTTGATCTTGATCGGACTGATTGCTCTACTGATACCTGTGATTGCCAGAGTTATATAATATTAATATGTATTTCAATATAGAACGCTGTAGAGATTTCTCGGGAAACTACTTTGGCATCGTATATTGTTTCACTAGAGAATAGTCAGAACATTTTCACTGCTATTACATGCTAGATAAGTTGATCTTTGGGGATCCGGGGAGAGGGGTATGAAATCTCCATCTTTAATACAGCGATTTTAGTTTTCTCTTCTCCAAGCATCTTGATAATAATTTATGGTCCAGCTTTAGAGCTTAACTAATAACTAGATTTTTCACATTACCATTTTTTTTTTCTGGTGATAAAATGGATGCTATAGCCTATTGCTGTTACTAATATGTGTGATCTTATCAATACGAGAGAGTTTGATAGGTGACAGCTGCTATGTTAGATATTAGCTTTAATATGCTTGATTATGGTTTGAGGGCTTGAAAACATCGGAATGAGCAGGAACAGGCAGGTGAGAAATGCAATACTATGTTCCCTAACTGTGGATAGGTAACAGCTGCAATGTTAGATATTAGCTTTCATATACATGATTATGGTTTGAGGGCTTGAAAACTATCGGAACGAGCAGGAACAGGCAGGTGGGAAATGCAATACTATGTTCCCTAACTTTGGATTGATTAAAGGATTCTAAGTCCGATGGACCGACTGATAGAATGGACTTCAAACGCACACAAATCACGTAATAAAGAGTTAGAGCGATGGATCAGTTTGCTGTTTGCCGTTTTAGATTTCAAATCCATTTTAAATCTTTCAATGCTACCATAACTTAAGCTTTCTCTATTCGAAACTGGGTTGTGATATTTATTCTAAATTGATGCCTTGAATATCCTTTGATGTTGTCAGTTATATTTTAGTTATCTAGTGCACGTTGTCTACTCACTGATCCTGAATTTTCTTTACTTTTCCATGTTGTACTTTGATTCCATTTCAGGAAGTTGTTGACACATCAGGGGGGTAAGTTGATATCACAACTTGATCTTTCATTATGAGTTGATTTCATTCATAGCGTTAAAGAAACACCATCTTATTTGTTAGGTGCGGTGCAAGTTTCACCATTGAGATTGTATCGGAGCAATTTGAAGGCAAAAGATTGCTGGAGAGGCACCGAATCGTTAATGGTGCATTAGTGGAAGAGATGAAGGATATTCATGCTCTTTCCATAAAAAAAGCCTTGACCCCCGATCAATGGGAACAGCAACAGGATGCTAAGAATTCTGAAGCAACTGCTTGATATATTATAATCTGGCTATAAACCTATTATGATTATTATTATTTTGCGTAGAGCTGGGAAACTTCGCGACCTAACTCCTGCTTACATGTTTTATGGTTCTCTAGTGTAAGATGTGTTTAAACCCTGTTGAATCCTCATCGTAGGAGCTGCTATTAAAATTATTGCTGAGGTGCTTACAGGATAAAATATTGTTTGTTTCCATCAATGCAAAATAAACTGCATTTCATGATACAATTTTGCTGAGGTAGGTGAAAATCTTTCTGGTTCTTTGATCTTGGTGAAGATTAAGGTATTCCAAGATTTTCTGTAATTTTGGGAAGTGTTTCTTTCTACTGTCACAATTACCTCTTCTTCTACTGCGTTACTGGTTCTGTATCTGAGGTGAAGAAGCAATCTGTTTGCTTTTTTTTTTTAATACTCGAACTCAGGTCTTTTTTTTTATTATTATTATTTTTTTATTTTTTTATTTTTATTAAATTATCTTATGAAAATGTAAAATAAAGTTGGTTAATCAAATGTGAAGAGCAAAAATTCCAAGAAGGTTAATGTGTACCGATATCGAATGGTGTTTTGAGTTGATGTCAAAGAACTACGAGTTTAAATTCAATTATTAAAAGGTTAATTGTGCCAAAAGTCCTGACCTTTTCGCGAATTTCAAATTAGTCCAAACTTTTCAATATTTACAAATAAGTTCTAGACCTTAAGCAAACTTTGCAAATCTAGCCACCGGGCAGCTGGAGGCCTGCCCGGTGGCTGACGTGTCAAACTTTCTTCCAAAAAATTCCACATCATCACCTTCATCCTTCCTCACTTGTCATCAATTTATCCTTCGCTACACCCTGGAAAATTCCACGTCATCATCTTCATCCTTCTCTCCAAATGTCCAACCTGAAGAATTCCACCACTTCTGCAACTATACGAAAAACTTTACCTTCAACCACGTCGTCACTTCTTCCTTCCTACAACGGAGGCGAATTGGCGGCATTGCTTGATTTCTGGTGACAGCGCATAGTGTGGGTTGCACGGATGACGGCGAGATACTTGCAGTGGTTGACGATGGTTCGCGAAGCAGGCGGCGCAACGGGATTGGGAGAAGGCTGGCAACTCTAATTTCGGAATGAATGATGAGATCTGGAGAGGGAAGGGCCGGTTAGGTTGGCTCGGCCGCGTAGACAGCCGATATCGCCGGTGCCAAGGCGATTGAGGAAACGAAGGTCGGTATGGGAGAGAGAAGGGAAGCGGCAGATGGCGGTGAAGTGACGGTGAGGGAGAGAGAAGGGAAGCGGCGGATGGCGTCGTTGAGCAGAGAACCCATGGAGGCGGCGGTTTTAGGCTTCTAAGAAAAGAGAAAGAGGCGGAGACGAGAGGATTTCAACGATGAAGTGGCGTGTGGTCCGATTGTACTCCACCGCCGTGCGCCGTCGATGCCACCCCATATCTGCCGGAAAATAAAAATACTTCCACCAACTCAATCACGAAAAGATAACATTAATTCCAAGAAACAACAACACCAACATCAAAATATGAATCTATTAACTTGTTAATAACTACCTATCATCAGAAGAATGGGGTTAACATTGACAGAATGGGGTTAACATTGACAGAGGAAAGAAACGAAAACAAAAGGAAAATATATTACAAAAGAATTAAAAAAAAACATTATTTGAGGTGGGACAGACTACAAGTCAATTTCTCATATCCAAGCAGACACGTGGAGACTAATCTGCAAACAAAATGCCATGTCAGCATCTGGGCAGCTGGATGGCTGCCCGATGGCTTGATTTGAAAAATGAGCCTAAAGTTGAGTACTTATTTGTAAATATTGAAAAGTTTGGACTAATTTGAAATTCGCGAAAAGGTCAGGACTTTTGACACAATTAACCCATTATTAAATTAGACTTGGGGTTCAGGGTAGGGATGTCAATGGGCCGGGGTGGGCCGGGTAGTTGACTACCCGGACCCAAATCCATTCTTTTGTTGCGGGTCCGGGCCGCCCCGTGCCCCATATGGGGTGGGGCGGGTCCGTCCCGTTTTTGGCCCATTTTATTTATTTATTTTATTTTAAGTATTTATAATTATTATAAATAATGTGTAATTTTTATTATTTCATTTAAATAGTAATTATATAAATAGTACTCCCTCCATCCCACCGAAAAATCACTATTTTACTATATTGGGCGTCCCATCCAAATGTCCTTATTTCTCACTTTTAGTAAAAAGGTATCCCATGTGGCCCACCACTCACTACTAATACAACTACTCACTACACATAAAATAATAATACTCCTTAATCTACGCACAAAAAGCAACTGGTGACGTTTGGGCGGGACGGAGGGAGTAATATCATGTATTTTCTACTTATATTAATTAATTAAGCAAATACATCTTATAAATAATGTATAATACTCCCTCCGTCCATCCTCAATGTATCCATTTACTTTTTGCACGTGGATTAAGGAGTATTATTATTTTATGTGTAGTAGGTAGTTGTATTAGTGGAGGGTGTGGGTCCCATATTTTATTTGTATTAGTGGAGGGTGTGGGTCCCATAGTCCAAAAAGGAAAATAGATAAATTAAGTATGGATGGCCCAAAATGGTAAAATTGATAGATTGACAGTGGATGGAGGGAGTATAAAAATATAAATAAAATGGCAAAGACTTGTGTGAGACCGTCTTACATAAGGGCTTACGTGAGACGGGTGAAAAGTGATAACCTCTATAACGAAAAGTGATACTAAATTAATGAAAAGTGATAATGCTATTTCATGAATAATTTATAGTACAAATGAAAAGTGATAACATTTTAAAGCGAAAGTGATAGCATTTTGTAGCGAAAGTGATAACTATTTCAAAATGTGTGAAATGGTCTCACGTGAGATGGTCTCACGCAAAACCTACCCAAATAAAATATACATATTATACACATAATATATTATACTCCCTCCGTCCGGTTCTAAGGTATCCATTTGCTTTTTGCATATGGATTAAGGAGTATTAGTATTATATGTAAAGCGGGTAGTTGTATTAGAGGGAAGTTGTGGGCCATATTATGTACTTTTTTACTAAATATGGGAAATGGATACCTTTGAAGCGGACGCCAAAAATAGTAAAATGGATATCTTAGAAGTGGACGGAGGGAGTATAATGTAAATATTAAATGGAGCAAACGGGTCCAAACGGGCCAAACCGGGGCGTCACTATTACCCGGACCCGCCCCATTATCAATACGGGCCAGATCGGATCCACCCCAAATGTCACGGACCAGGACGGATCGGGCCACTTTTGACATCCCTAGTTCAGGGTTTAAATTAATTCTATTATTATACTCCCACTGTCCCTCTATGTGTATCATTTGCTTTGGTATACTCCCTCCGTCCTGATCAAAGTGTGTCATTTATTTTTTGCACGTAGATTAAGGAGTATTATTATTTTATGTAAAGTGGGTAGGAGTATTAGAGAAATGTGATGGGTAGTGGTGGGCCATTGATGGTCTTTTTTTACTGAAAAAAGAAAATAGTGTAATTTGAACGGAACGCCCAGTATAGTAAAATGATGCTATTTGGGCGGAACGGAGGGGGTATACCTCTATGTGTATCATTTGCTTTGGTATATAGATTAAGATATTATTATTTAATATATATCACTTGCTTTGGTATATGGATTAAGATATTATTATTTAATATATAGTGTGTAGTTGTATTAGTTAGGCGTGTGAATATTAGTATATATATTAGTTGTATTAGTGATGCATGTGAGTCTCGCACGTTTGAAAAAAGAAATAGTACCATTTGAAGGATACGTTCAAAATGAAAAAAATTGTAATATATGGGACGGATGGAGGGAGTATTTAACTATTTTATTTTTTAGTTTAGAATATGAGTTGATATTCTATGCGTGCACGAATTTAACTTTATGCACCTAATTTTAAAAATAATTTATGTTAATTAAATCAAATTAAATTAGTACTATAAAATTGATTTTCTCATTTCAAGTCATAAAAAATAGGAGTAATTTAAAAAATTATTATACACTTTCAAATCAAATCATTAAATTAAGGCTAAAACTTACATGCCCCGAGATACCGTGCCTCCAAATCCCGTATTTTTTTAAAGTTATAGTACCATTTAATATTAAATGGTACTGCCTCCGTCCTATCGAAAGCTCCCCATTTTACTGTATTGAGTGTCTCATTCAAAGGTCTTTATTTTATTCTTTTAGTAAAAGGGCCCCACATATGGCCCACCACTCACTACTAATACAACTACCCACTACACATAAAATAATAATACTCCTTAATCCACGTGCAAAAAGTAAATGGGGACCTTTGCCCGGTGATCGTAGTTATTTTCACCTAAATTTTAGTGTCTTTATTGGTGTATTTTCGAATGTTTTTATCCGTATTTGTGTTAATTTTGGTGGAGTTATTGTTGTTTTGAGGAAAGTGGTATGAATCTATAGAATTGTGTAAATGAGCTTGAATATGAGTAAAACAGGTCATGGAACGGACAAAATCGGAGTTGGGAGCGAAAGGAAGACGAAGAATAGGCTAAGTTGGTACACAGGCCGTGTGCAACACGGCCCTGTACCCAACGACCATGTATTGTCATCAGAACACGCTGCTCGCCCAGGAGGATGGCCGTGCGCTGGTGCACGGGCCGTGCGTTGCTGCACGCCCCGTGTGCGGAGCACGACCCTGAAGAAGAAGCCGTGCATTATCGTCAGAAAATGCTACACGGCCATGACCATGGCCGTGCAGCACAGCTCGAGCCATGTTCGGAAGCACGCACAAACACGCCGAAGTAGGTGTGCCCTACACGGGCCGTGCGCTGCAGCACGGGCCGTGTAGGTGCAAAATCCTGTGTAAATTTCAGAATGTTCCGGAAGCTTCTAGAAGGTCCATAAGTGATATAAAACCATGATTTGTGCGAAATTAGAAAGGGGAGATCATAAATATAGCAGTTACACACACTCCACACCACATTTCCTCACACACTAGATCCATAATTCATCTCTACCATCTAGATCTATAAAATTCCAAGTTGATCTCCACATTCAATCCATAAATCCATCACTCCATCCATCCATCCACCATTTGAGAATAGGAAAGCTTCATGGATTGAAGGAGTTAGCATATTGAAGAGAAGGAAGGATTCTCCATGAAAGGGAAGCCAATCTACTTTTCATTTGTTGATTTTCTTCTTATTTTGGCTCAAATGGAGCAAAGTATGTTTTGTAATGATTTAAACACCATGTTTAGTGGCTAGTCCCATAGTAGGGCTAATCATATGATTGGTTGAGGTGAAGAGTTAGATATGTAGAACTTGAGTAATGATTTGATTGATTTGTGGATTTCTTTTTATGATATATCAATCATGTTTCATTTCAATGTTTGTGTGATTAAATTATCTATTCATAGTATTAGGATGGCCATTCCAATGTTGTGAGTGGATGTTTAATTGAATCATATATTGAATTGTTCATGTATGTTAGTATAAGGGGAGGTAAGCCATACCCTCCTTAGGCTTAGAACATTCATAGAGGGACACTTAAGTAATTGAGTGAAAAGAACCAACTTATGATCATAGTACCTTAAGGGAATTGAGATTAAGACCAATCTTAGGAGACTTAGGCTTGTAAAAGAGTCGAGAACCTAGTTGCCTTGGCCATAGGGACTAGGGGTAAATTTGTGATTGCTTTTAATCCACAAGTTAATGAAAATTATTATGAAGGGTTTTGCATATCTAGCTCAAGTCTCAACTATAAGTATGATTAGCCTTGCTCTCTTCTCAAGTGTATTCTACATCTATTCCATCAATCATTTGCTCGTTGTTTGATCATTTACTTATCTAGTTCACATTCTAGTTATTTGAGTAGAATTTTAAGCATTAGTTTTAATACCAAACCTTCAAACATATTATCTTTACAAAGCATAAATCAATAAACAATTCGGATACTAGCCAGTGTTTGCTTTTCCTTGGGACGACAATCTTATAAATTTTGCACTTGGTCACGCGTATACAACAACGATAGAGTACACTTGCTCTTGACATTTTACTAAAATGCGACTAAGTTCATGGCGCCGCTTGCCGGGGAAATGTTAAACATTTGGTCATAACGAGTTTGAAGTTGATTAGTTTTGATAAAGAATTCTTTTATTTGTCATTTGTTATTTGTCTTGGTTGTTTGGGAGCTAAATTGAAATTTCTTGTAGGTACATGCGAACTCGTTCAAGGTCTAATCCATTGAACCTTTGAACTTGGAATTGGAAGCTACCTTGAGAAGACAAAGAAGAGGAGTGTTAGAACCTACGAAGGAAAATATGGAAGAAGTAAGGGATAATGTAAATATGGTTGATGAAGAAGGAAACTTGAGAAACTTTAATGGAGGAGATAATAATGTTAGAGGAGGTTATGCTAATCAAGAATATGTGCCACAAGCTTATGCGCAACAAATACACTTGCAAAATCAACAAATGCAAGCTATTATTCAAAACTTGTTGGCACACAAAGAAGTGAGAAACAACCCTCCGGTGGTGCAAAATCAACCTCGTGGAAATGGAAACAATGGAGCGGGAATGAATGTTCGTGATCATTTTCAGCCACAATATGGAAATTATGGAATGGGACCACCATTGAATGTGAATCATTTTGAGATCAAGACGGGATTGATCAACATGGTGCAAGCAAATCAATTTGGTGGTGGTACTATGGAGGATCCGAATGCTCACTTAACCCAATTTACAGAGTTAGCAAACACGATAAAGATAAATGGGGTAAGTGAGGATGTTGTTAAAATGAAGCTTTTCTCATTTTCATTGAGGGATAGAGCTAAAGCTTGGTATCATACTCTACCACTGGGATCATACACCACATGGAGAGAGTTGGCACAAAAATTTTTGAGCAAGTATTTCCCACTATCAAAGATGTTGCATCTTAAAGGGCAAATCTTTCAATTCAAGCAATTGCCACTTGAGACATTTAGTGAGGCATGTGATCGTTTCAAAGAGATGCTAAGGAAGTGCCCACAACATGGATTCCCCGAGGAGCAACAAATAGGATTCTTCTATGCCGATTTACATGGAAGTGAGAGGATGCTTATTGATGCCTCGGCGGGAGGTTCAATTTTGGGGCAAATTCCGGAAAGAGCCATTGCTATATGTGAAGAAGTTGCTTTGAATACGGGTCAATGGCCCATGGATCGTGCATCGAGAATGTATGAAAGGGAGAAAATTACTAAGATGGAAGAAGTGTACTTGCAACAAGTTAAAAAGGTGGAAATACCTAAAGAAGATATGACCGAAAGGCGATCACGGAGATATTTAAGAGGATGAATGCTAATATGCAAGTGTCTCCAAGTTCGATGCCTTTGATGAATCAAAAATTGGTTCCAAATCCTCAACAAGGCATGACTATGCCTAATATGGATCAATCTTCTCAAAGTTGTCAAATGCCTACATCCATGCCTCAACAAGGTATGTCCTCTAATTTTGGAATTCAAGATGCATGGTGTCCACCGGATATGACGCTTGAGGAATTCGCCCTCATGCAAGGAAGGAGTTTCCAAGGAAATTATGGTGGTAACTTTGGAAGTCATGGAGGAGGATATCCACAAAGGCAAGGAGGATGGGGGCAAGGAAACTTTCAAGGGAATTTTACTCAACCTCGTAGGTATGAGAACTTGTCTTATGAAAATCAAGGGAATGCCTTAACTCTACCACCGGGTATTAATCCGGGAGAGAAGGCTCGAATGGTGAAGGAAATTCTACCTTGAAAGATCAAATGATTAAGATGTTTGATTATTTGAAGCAAAAAGATGAAGTGAATGATAAGAAAATCAAGGCCTTGGAAACACAAATAAGTCAAATGGCAAGTGAAATTGGGGAAATTCATCGGCAAGGGAAATTTCCATCTACAACCGTTACTAACCCGAAGGAGCAATGCAAAGCAATTGAACTTCGTAGTGGTACAAAATACGAAGGGCCTTCTATGCCAATGGAAGTAGAGGAGGTAGAGAGTGAAGTTGAGCCCATGGAAAGTTTGGATGAAGAAGGGAAAGAGAAAGAAGTTGACATTGTTAAAAAAGATGAAAATACCCCTAGAATTGAAGAAGTAAAGGTGAAGTCTCCGAAAAAATGGGAAAGATGTAGAGAAGCAAAGCGAAAAGAGAGAGAAGAGAAGTTTGAAAGAGATGAATGGGGGATTCCGAAGTTGCCCGTGGCAATTCCATTTCCACAAAGGTGCTTGAAAAAGGGATTAGAAGAGAAATTTGCCAAGTTTGTTGAGATGTTGAAGAAGATACATATAAATATTCCTTTTGCAGAAGCGTTACTTTAAATGCCCAACTACTCCAAGTTTTTGAAAGATATTTTATCAAAGAAAAGAAGTTTGGGAGAGTTTAAAACGGTGAATCTCACGGAGGAATATAGTGCAATATTGCAAAAGAAACTTTCCCCTAAATTGAAAGATCCGGGGAGTTTTACCATTCCATGTGAGATGGGAGAGCATGAGAACTACAAAGCCTTATGTGATTTGGGAGCTAGTATCAATTTGATGCCGTTTTCAATTTTCACAAAGTTGGGTATTGGTGAGGTCAAGCCGTCATCGGTTACACTTCAACTAGCCGATCGATTATTGACGTATCCAAAAGGAATTGTTGAAGATGTTTTGATCAAAGTTGGCGAGTTTGTATTTCCCGTTGATTTTGTGGTATTGGACATGGATGAAGATTCGAATGTTCCATTGATACTTGGTCGTCCATTCCTTGCCACTGGAAAAGCATTGATCGATGTGGAGAGGGGAGAGCTTACTTTAAGGGTGAATGAAGAGAAAGTTATATTTTCTTTGAAGGAAGCTATGAGATACCCCAAGAACAAGGAGGAATGCGGCCGATTGGAGGTTGTGGATAACATTGTCAAAAAACATATGTATCACCTCCATTCCAAGGATCCGTTGGAAACCATCATAAGCCATTCTTACTCTATTGAATCTCTTAAATTGAATTCCTCTTTTTGTTTGGAAAATGATGAATTTATTGATGATTTACATGGTTTAAATGCTTGTAGGGCACTCACGAATGAGGAAGCAAAGGAAGCAAATGTAGAAAAACTTGATGAAGGACCAAAAGAGGAAGTGCAAGGGATGAAGAAGGTGGAGTTGAAACCATTGCCGGATCATTTGAAGTATGCTTATTTGGAAAAAGATGAAACGTATCCGGTAATTGTATCCTCTTCCCTTAATGATTTAGAATTAGAAAAATTACTAAGAGTCTTAAGAGAGCATAAGTCATCTATTGGTTGGAGCATTAAAGATTTGAAAGGTATTAGTCCATCTATGTGTATGCATAAGATCCATTTGATTGATGATGAAAAGTCTTGTGTTCAAAACCAACGTAGATTGAATCCTATAATGCAAGAAGTGGTAAGAAAGGAGGTATTGAAATGGCTTGATGTGGGAATAATTTTTCCAATAAGTGATAGTCAATATGTAAGTCCTTTGCACGTAGTGGCAAAAAAGGGTGGTATGACAATTGTGAGATCCGATACAAATGAAACCATTGCTACTAGGACTATTACGGGTTAGAGAGTATGTGTTGATTATCGTAAATTGAATGAAAACACTCGTAAAGATAATTTCCCATTGCCATTTATAGACCAAATGTTGGATCGTCTTACGGGGCATGAGTACTATTGTTTTCTAGATGGTTATTCCGGGTACAATCAAATATTGATTGCACCGGAAGCCCAAGAGAAGACGACTTTCACATGTCCCTATGGTACATTTGCATTTAGAATGATGCCGTTTGGTCTATGTAATGCTCCTGCCACTTTTCAGCGTTGTATGATGGCTATCTTCGATGGTTTGATTGAAAATATTATGGAGGTGTTCATGGATGATTTTTCTGTGTATGATTCTTCTTATGATATTTGCTTGACTAATCTCACGGTGGTGTTGCAGAGGTGTGAAGAATCGAATCTTGTGCTCAATTGGGAAAAATGCCATTTTATGGTGACAGATGGAATTGTCTTAGGACATCATATCTCAAAGCATGGCTTAAAAGTTGATCGAGCTAAAGTGATAGCCATAGAACATCTTCCCCCTCCTACTCGGGAGAAGGGGGTGAGATCGTTCTTAGGCCATGCGGGCTTCTATAGACGCTTCATTAAGGATTTTTCCAAAATTGCTAAACCTCTATGTAAATTGCTTGAAAAAGATTATCCATTTAATTTTGATGATGAATGTCTTGTATCATTTCAGGTGCTAAAGGATGCTCTCACTTCATCACCTATACTAGTCACTCCAGATTGGAGCTTGCAATTTGAATTGCATTGTGATGCTAGTGATCAATCCATTGGAGTGGTGTTGGGCCAAACAAGGGAGAAGAAGTTTAGAGTGATCTATTATGCCTCAAAGACCTTGAATGCTTGTCAAGTCAATTATACCACCACGGAAAATGAATTTTTAGCCGTAGTATATACTTTTGAGAAGTTTCGACCATACTTGATTGGAACACAAATGATTGTTTACACGGATCACGCGGCTATAAAATACCTTATGAATAAGAAAGATGCTAAACCTCGTTTAATCCGTTGGGTGTTGCTTTTGCAGAAATTTGATGTGGTGATCAAGGATAAGAAAGGCGTGGAGAATGTGATCGCAGACCATTTGTCTAGATTAGAAAATGGATGTGAGAATGAGGATGTAAAGCCAATTGGGGATGAGTTCCCGGATGAAGAAAATTTCCTATTGGAGGTTGAGCAAGTATGTTCTCTCATTGTGAATGTTTCGCCGTGGTATGCCGATTATGTTAACTTCATTGTTTGTGGAATTGAGCCTACATTGCTTAATGAGTACAAAGAGAAGAAGTTTCATGTTGAAGTAAAGAAGTATTTGTGGGATGAGCCTTATTTGTTCAAGATTTGTAATGATGGTGTGATAAGAAGATGTGTGGCCGAAGAAGAAGTAATGGAGATTCTTGAACTTTGTCATTCGTCTTCGTGTGGAGGTCACTTCGCGCATCAAAAGACGGAGGCTAAAGTTTTACAATCGGAGTTCTATTGGCCAACATTATTTAAGGATGCCAAGGAATTTGTGGCTAAGTGTGATCGATGCCAAAGGATAGGGGGAATAGGGAAAATAGATGAAATGCCCATGAACTTGAGAATTGATGTGGATATATTTGATGTATGGGGCATTGATTTTATGGGACCATTTCCCTCGTCGAAAGGGTATGTGTATATCTTGCTAGCCGTGGATTATGTATCAAAGTGGGTGGAGGCAATCTCCACTAAGACAAATGATGCTTTGATAGTGCAAAGGTTCTTGAAAAAGAATATTTTTGCTAGGTTTGGAGTTCCACGAGCTTTAGTGAGTGATGGAGGATCACACTTTGTCAACAAGTTGATGGAAAGTTTGTTGAGGAGATATGGAGTGAAGCATCGAGTGGCTACACCTTACCACCCTCAAGCAAATGGTTTGGCGGAGGTTTCAAACCGCCAAATCAAGTTAGTTTTGGAGAAGACAATCAATGGAGGGAGAAAGGATTGGTCGGATAAGCTTGATGATGCGTTGTGGGCGTATAGGACAACTTTTAAGACTATCCTTGGTGTGTCACCATATCAATTGGTTTATGGCAAAGCTTGTCACCTCCCCGTGGAGCTAGAACATTGTGCATTGTGGGCTATCAAACGCCTTAATATGGATGAAAGGGAGAGTGGTGAAGCAAGATTGTTGAAGTTAGTGGAATTGGAGGAGTTTAGAGGAAGATCATTTGATAACTCAATCATCTATAAAGAGAATATGAAAAGATGGCATGATGCAAAAGTGAAGGAAAAGACGTTTGCTCTGGGTGATATGGTTCTTGTTTTCAATTCGAGGCTAAAGTTATTTCCTGGAAAGCTCAAGTCAAAATGGATGGGGCCATATGAAGTGATTGAAGTGTTGAATGGACATACATTGAGGCTAAAGGGTCCAAATAATGAATTTGTGGTAAATGGTCATAGATTAAGCATTACCTATCTCCTTCTCAAAAGGAGAGAGTGCATGTGGATACTTTCTCTTCTTAAACTTCTTTGAGTATTGGTATAGTGTATATTTAATTTTCTTGTTGTTTTTGTTTATTAGTTTTCTTGTAGATTTGGTATGAAGGTGGTTAAGCTCATGAGAAATGCATAAGAGGAAGGACTAGTATGCTAAAGATGGAATGATGATTGTATGCCTCACCACTCTTTACAAACTTAAATTTTAACACTTGTGTTAATTTAAGTTTGGGGGGAAGTTGCGTGGTGGTCATACTTGATCAATTGGATTTAAAAAAAATGCACAAGAGGTCATCGAGAGAGAAGTTCATGAAGAGCATTGAGAAAACGAAAAGGTATGTCCCACCACTTTTGCAAACTTAATTCGTAATTTGTTTCGATTTAAGTTTGGGGGGAGAGTGTGTGGTGTGCCCTATACTTTGTTCAATTGAGTAATGAATATCTTGTGTATTGTGTTATCTTGTGTATATATCTTGTGTATCTTTGCAAAATGGTCAATTTTGAATATTTTTCTCATGAGTTAGTATAGTTTTGGTATGTTTGGTGGTGTTTTGAGTACATTTCGATCCATTTTTTGATCATGAGTGTAGCGTAAATGATATTGAGAAGTGTTTGAGCATGAATAGGGTGTATGAAAAATAGAGAAACAGGGCAAATTGCTACACGGGCCGTGCTCCGCACACGGCCCCTGTAGCGATTGGCCGTGTAGCGCCATCAGAACATGCTACACGGCCAGGAGGAAGGCCGAGATCTGCAGCTCGAGCCGTGTAGGAGAAGGAACACGGGCCGTGTTCCGCACACGGCCCTGTAACACTTAGCCGTGTAGTGGGATCAGAAAACGCTACACGGCCTCACTTGAGGCTGTGCAGCGTAACACGGGCCGTGCAGGGCTTCGTCCATTTTTTTTAAAAACCCGTTCGGTACTCATTCCACGAGCCTTCTTCCATCCGTACACACTTCTTGAGCATCCAATTCGAGGCCCTAAGCACACAAATCTTCCACCCAGGTTAGTTTTGAAAGATTGTGAGTGAAGTTCGTTGATTTTGTACATCAAACACACTTCCCTACATCCAATTGTCAAAAGGTATGAATTTCTTGAATCCTAACTTGTAAATTTTGATACGAATTGATTGAATTTATGTATGGACTTTGTTCTAATAGGAATTGTATGCTTAATTGATGATATTCATACATGTTCATTATGAATTTTTGAATTATTGAAAGGATGAATTAGGGTTCATGAGGAATAATTTGGGGATTGTTTGAGAATCATGAGTTTGAATAATTGTGTTGTGCTAATTGATAAATTACATGAGTATGATGTTTATTTGTGAGAGATTAGCCTTAGATATTGAAAAGTTGGGCATAAGGCTATGCAAATCGTATGATTGAGAAGATGTTTAACTTTTGTGCATGCCAAGTGTTCGATGAAATGTCAAAGAGAAAGTTCGTTGGAATTTGATGGTCACATGTGAGTAGCATTTGAAGATGATTGAAGTGATGATTCATGTGTGTGATCATAAGTAGAAATTGGTTATAATAGTTGATAGTTGTGATGAATGGTGATAAGTTGTTGAGTATGAATATGTTTGAGGTATAACAATGTGAAGGAGTTTGGTCATGTATGATAGTTTCCATCCTAAGTTGAATAACTAAGATGGAATCTTTGTTAAGTGCACTCACATTCTTGTTAAATCATTGGAATTAATTTGATAATTTGTATATTGTAGATGGCCGAGAGGAGAGTTCGCCCTAGGAATGAGGATTTCATTGTGATAACCGACCCTGCGGAGCTATCTAACTTGGATGCCCAGTTGGTTATTGAAGGAATTCATCCAGAGGAATTTGGGGTTGAGTTCGAGGATTATTGGGGAAAGTTTGTGCTTCGCTGGCAAGTGCTAGCTCCGAAGATCAAGACTACTCGTTTTCAAGACACGGAGACGATGAGGGGACTAGGTATAGAGGAGGATCTGAGGAAGTTATTTCGCTTCTCTCAGATGGAAGCTTTCTTCGATAAGAGGCCGCCAACCTACTATCATCTCACTGCGGAATTCATGAGCACTCTGCAAGTGAAGAAAGAAAGGAATGGGTATCCTCTGTGGGTGACTTTTTAGCTAGATAATGTGTTGAGGGAAAAGGTTCCATTGGCATTCTTGAATGAGTGTTTTGGTTGCCCACCATGCGAATTCCATAGGAGCTTTTATGCCGGAGGAACTTTCAACCAACAGAAATGGTGGTCAAGCCTTGTGAATGATGGAACTGAGAGAGCAGGGTATGTCCCTAGTGCTTCAAAGGGAACGGTCATCCGAAATCCCGTGATGAGGTATTTAGAGAAGATCGTCTCCAACACTATCTTGGGAAGGTTTGAAGGAGGATCAGTTGGAGAAAAGCAGCTCTACATCATGTATTGCATATATAAAGAGTTACCGCTTAATGTTGCAGCACACTTTGTGCAACATGCAGAGAGAGTTGCAAAGAGGCAGACTTCTAAAGGATTGATGCTCGGAGGGATGATTACAATGATAGCTCAAGGTTTGGGAGTTAACCTAGCAGGGATGGAGAACTGTATGGTTAGTGAAGGGTTGAATTACTCGCAGCTGATGAGGATCGAATTCTTGACCATGGTGGGGAATCAATACTGTTTAAGGCAGGAGAAGGGAGCTTCATTTCCTTTGCCAATTCCGGAGCTCACTACAGTATACACGAGGAGAAGGCTTGCAAATTTGGCCATGGAAAGTGTGAACCATTCCAGAGTTGTTAGGGCATTTTATAGAAGAAACAGAGATGAGATGGAACAGGTTCTGAGGCAGATTAGAGTTGAAGAAAATGAAGAGCTAGCCAACTTGAGGGCCGAGCCAATGCCAATGGAGGGCGGTGAGCAAGGAGAGCAACCAGAGCAGATTGAGTTCGAGGAGCAAGGCCCTGATCCACCACAGTTTGAGGAAGAAGGGGCACCGCCACCAGTCGCACCGGGCCAAGGAGATGAAAGGTAGAATTATATGATGGATGAGATGCATGACATGAGGCATGTGCAGCAGACATATGGGGCTCAAATCCAGGAGATTCGCGAGGTCCAGCAAGAGCATGGAAGGCACATTGAAGAGTTGAGAGCTGGACAACGAAGGAGGGAGTACTATGAAGAACAATCAAGGGTGCACTCCAACAACATGGAGGTGATAATGACCATGATGTTCAATTTCCAGTTTCCTGCGAACCCTCGAGCCTACATCCCGTGGAACACCTATCATCTACCTCCTCCGCCTCTGGAACAATGAGGGAGTATTTTGAGTGCTTAGCACTTTTGTCCATTCATCTAGCTATTATTTAGAATTTTTGGAAGGATTATTGATGTGAATTGATTTGATTCGATTGGGTTGTACTTTGATTGATATTTTTGGGAGGTTTCGTATTTTGGGATTTCTTTATTTTCAGTTTTATGCGATTTTCTTTTCGTTATTTTGGTATTTTAGTTTGATTTTTCATTGTTTGGATGCGATGGGATATTGATCTTTGTTGTTATGGATTTGATTTGATGTGTTGATATTTTGATGGATGATTTGATTTATGCATGTTATATGTTTGTATTGTTTGTTGATCCCTTGATTAGTATGTGATGTTTGTTGCTATTTTAATTCTTGTATAGGTTTGGTTTTGGTGGTATGTTTTGGGAAGGAGTGAGTCATTTTTTGAATATGAGCTATGATGCATTGTATGTGATGAGTGATGATAAGCATTATTAATGGTTTCTACTTGTTGAAATTGTGACATGGATTAAATAACTTGTTCAATTTTAAGAAGCATGAAAGGTAATTGGGTTTCTTTTGGTCCAAGAAAAAGCTTGTGAGACTTGAGCCTCAACTGTGCCTCCATGGTTAATTCTTGATGAGAGGACCGGTTGAACTTAGACAAACTAGAACTTGCTCATGGACTATAGGAACGAAGCCCGAATGGTTGAAATTTGTGAAATGATCTTAGGCCATCTTTGATAATGAAGTCATAGCTATAAAATTTCCTTACCAAAAACATTATCCCTAGTAAACCACTTTGAGCCTATAAGCCTTTTATTTGTGAATCAAGCACAATACAAGCCTTTGAAACCTACTTGAGCCTTATATATAACCTAAGTGTGGGTGATTGAGGAGATGATGGTTTACAAGGTTTGATGTGAGAATTGTACTACAAGAAGATGAAGGAAATAGTGAATCGAGAAAAGGATGAAAGAGCTAGAGCTAAAAGCATATGCAACGTTAGCAAAAAGGAAAAAGGAGCAAAATCACGAAACATGCTCAAGGAAATTCAAAAGACAAAAAAAGAAAGTATGCAAGTTAAAAGAAGCTCAATGAATCCATGATATGTTGATGTTTAGTATTCATGAATATTTGAAAAATGAAGGAAGTGAGAAAGTGAAGATGATGGAGAGAAGAATCGTTTCTTTGATTATCTACACTTGAATAGTCACTATTATCCAAAGTTTCCTAACCTACCAAAGAGCCTAAACATTACATCCTAAGATAAAGACCTTTTTGATCACTTATTGAAACTAGGGTGACTTGTGAACATAGTCCATGAGCAAGCCTATGGTGAGTCGGTTCTAACCGGTTGATGAGTGATGATAAAAACCCTATCATAAAGAGTGTTGAGTGAAAAATATAATCTATGAGAGGCTTGGATTGAAAGGGATTTGAGTACTCTAATTTTATTCTTAAGATTGAACTTGTTAATCTTTCATGTTATAAGTTTGATGATGTAGAGATTCTTAATATGAAATTGTAGTCCTTATTACTTGTGATGTATTGTGATTTATGTTCGTTAGATGTTTTCCTAGGTGAAAATTACTCCTCTTGTTTATCATTTTCATTGTTCGAGGACGAACAACACTTTAAGTTTGGGGGGTTGATCGTAGTTATTTTCACCAAGATTTTAGTGTCTTTATTGGTGTATTTTCAGATGTTTTTATCCGTATTTGTGTTAATTTTGGTGGAGTTATTATTATTTTGAGGAAAGTGGTATGAATCTATAGAATTGTGTAAATGAGCTTGAATATGAGTAAAACAGGTCATGGAACGGACAAAAACGGAGTCGGGAGTGAAAGGGAGACGAAGAATAGGCCAAGTTGGTACACGGGCCCTGTACCCAACGGCTGTGTATTGTCATCAGAACACGTTGCTCGCCCAAGAGGATGGCCGTGCGCTGGTGCACGGGCCGTGCATTGCTGCACGCCCCATGTGTGGAGCACGACCCTGAAGAAGAAGCCATGCATTGTCGTCAGAAAATGCTACACGGCCATGACCATGGCCGTGCAGCACAGCTCAAGCCGTGTCTGGAAGCATGCACAAACACGCCGAAGTAGGTGTGCCCTACACGGGCCGTGCGCTGCAGCACGGGCCGTGTAGGTGCAAAATCCTGTGTAAATTTCAGAATGTTCCGGAAGCTTCTAGAAGGTCCATAAGTGATATAAAACCATGATTTGTGCGAAATTAGAAAGGGGAGATCATAAATATAGCAGTTACACACACTCCACACCACATTTCCTCACACACTAGATTCATAATCCACTACCATCTAGATCCATAAAATTCCAAGTTGATCTCCACATTCAATCCATAAATCCATCACTCCATCCATCCATCCACCATTTGAGAAGAGAAAAGCTTCAAGGATTGAAGGAGTTAGCATATTGAAGAGAAGGAAGGATTCTCCATGAAAGGGAAGCCAATCTACTTTTCATTTGTTGATTTTCTTCTTATTTTGGCTCAAATGGAGCAAAGTATGTTTTGTAATAATTTAAACACCATGTTTAGTGGCTAGTCCCATAGTAGGGCTAATCATATGATTGGTTGAGGTGAAGAGTTAGATATGTAGAATTTGAGTAATGATTTGAATTGATTTGTGGATTTCTTTTTATGATATATCAATCATGTTTCATTTCAATATTTGTGTGATTAAATTCTCTATTCATAGTATTAGGATGACCATTCCAATGTTGTGAGTGGATGTTTAATTGAATCATATATTGAATTGTGCATGCATGTTAGTATAAGGGGAGGTAAGCCATACCCTCCTTAGGCTTAGAACATTCATAGAGGGACACTTAAATAATTGAGTGAAAAGAACCAACTTATGATCATAGTACCTTAAGGGAATTGAGATTAAGACCAATCTTAGGAGACTTAGGCTTGTAAAAGAGTCGAGAAGCTAGATGCCTTGGCCATAGGGACTAGGGGTAAATTTGTGATTGCTTTTAATCTACAAGTTAATGAAAATTATTATGAAGGGTTTTGCATATCTAGCTCAAGTCTCAACTATAAGTATGATTAGTCTTGCTCTCTTCTCAAGTGTATTCTACATCCATTCCATCAATCATTTGCTCGTTGTTTGATCATTTATTTATCTAGTTCACATTCTAGTTATTTGAGTAGAATATTAAGCATTAGTTTAATACCAAACCTTCAAACATATTATCTTTACAAAGCATAAATCAATAAACAATTCGGATACTAGCCAGTATTTGC
The DNA here is from genome assembly GCA_023678885.1 of Pogostemon cablin. NCBI lineage: Eukaryota > Viridiplantae > Streptophyta > Magnoliopsida > Lamiales > Lamiaceae > Pogostemon > Pogostemon cablin. The sequence continues at coordinate 4,986,996 of CM042999.1, forward strand.
TTTCCCTTGGGATGACAATCTTATAAATTTTGCACTTGGTCACGCGTATACAACAACGATAGAGTACACTTGCTCTTGACATTTTACTAAAATGCGACTAAGTTCACCCGGGACGGAGGGAGTATATTCTTTAATATAAGAATGTGTACCCTTTATTTCCTAAAAAAATTAATTTTTTATTAAATATTTATACTATTTATATTTTAACTGATCTTTTCAATTAAAAAATTATATCATTATTTTATTAAAGTGTATACCTTTTAGAATTAAATACTAGTTACTCCCTCCGTCCCACACCACCCTTCACACTTTCCTTATTCGTCCGTCACTCAACACCCTTCACACTCCAAATAAGGAAACATCAATTTTTCTAACAATCTCAAACGTTCCTTTAATTTCAAATTTGCTACTCATTTTTCACACTCAATAGTTCCTTTATTAAAAAAGTGGAAAAGAAAATATACAAGATACAAGACATAAGATGACATGATGTGCCCTCAAGGCATTAGCCTATGTACGTAGACTATGAAAATGAAATAAAGAACAAGCTTATTTGAATCTAAAGTATGTTTGGTTCATGTCCTTGAAAAGAATAGCATTCATGGTAGCTCCAACTTCTCCTATCCAAGTGAAATCTCCTCCCTTGGCCGTAATTGAGTTCGCTGCAGAATTCTCTTCACGGTAGATTTGAGACACCATGAAGCGAATTTGAACAATGATGTCCCGTGCTCTTTGCCATTTAGCCATAAGTCTCCATGGTAAGTTCGATTTTTTCTCCTGCAAAATGTGTAAGACCATGGTCGAGTCTGTCTCTAGCCACAAATTGTGCCATCCTATATCAAAGGCTATCTCAATGGCAAGGAACTCTACTGCCAATTCAGCTTCAAAGGAAAATCCTATCCCAAAACCTGTCGTGAATGCTCCCATGAAGAAGCCCCTGCTGTTTCTGTATACGCCTCCCCCAGCAATGCATCCAAGGGATCCATTTGCATGTCCATCTGTATTAATCTTCACCCATCCTGGCTTTGGAGGAGTCCAGCGAACTGGAATGATACGAGGTGCTCGCCGCGGCACCCCTACAATGCCGAAGTAATGCAAAGTTTGCAGGTCCTCCACCGTGTTAAACATATTCCCAATATTTTATCTATTAAGTTCTTTTATCAGCGCTACGATCATGGCAATAATGTCTAGAGCACTCACTCTCCTGTCCTCCAAATCATTCGTATATCCTCCATATACCATATTATTACGGAAGTACCATATAGCCCATATATATGTGATTATAGTCAGTCTCCATAGTGATGTGACTTGTTTGCTCCCCTGCATCTGTATTACTTGTAGAATGAATTCAACAAAGCTCTGGTCCAAGTGAACTCGATCCCCAAAAGTAAATCCCCGTAATAGAAACTGCAGAACCTGCGAGGACACTGAGCAAGATATGAAGATGTGATCAATACTTTCTTCATTTGCTTTGCATAAATAACATCTTGAAGGCCCGTTGAATCCACGATGATTGAGAATGTCTCATGTGATCAAAACTCCCTTTATGGCTTTCCATACTGTAACTGATCTGCAAGGAGGAATATAGGAGGCCCATATCCAACTACCCCATTTAGGCGCAATGAATTGTGGCCTGATGTGCATATATGCTATCTTAGCAGTGACCACGCCTATGAGAGATGGTGTCCATTTCCTGCAATCCACCAAGTTAGGAGAAATACTAACAGAAAATATTTTTTCAATCATATTAGGAAAAGTAAGCATGAAATCTTCTGTAAAATGCCAAGTTCCCTCATAGAAAAAGTATGATATTTTATCCTCATAATGCCCCCTGTACTCTATAGGAATCTCCACAATATTAGCTATATGTATTCTAATCCAGTTGTCCAGCCAAAATTTCACTTGTTAGTTAGCTCCAATAATCCAGAAATCCTCATCTGCAAGCTTGAAAAGATGCCCCTTACAACCTGGGCGAACAGAAGATGCTACATGAGAAGCTTTCGGTTAAGATCCCTGCAACCATATGTTAATAATAAAAGTGAGGGCAGAATTCCCGCTCAAGACGTCCCAAGCTAGCTTCATTAGAAGAGCATCATTAGTAGCTCTAATGGATCGAACCCCCAGTCCTCCCTCAGTAGTTGGTGAACAAATTCTGCTCCAACTGATAGTGAAATGATATTGCTTGTAAGGATCACCACTCCAAATAAAATTACGACATGCTGCCTTAATCCTCTTAAGCTGATTAATTGGCCATATGTACACCATCATAGTATGAATAGCTGAAGAGATGATCACTGAGTTGACCATGCAAATTCTGCCAGCCATAGACAAAGCCTTCCCCTTACACCTGCTAAATTTGCAAATAATTTGATCCGTTGCTTGTTGGAAAAAAACTCTCTTGGGCGCTCCCTTAAAAATAGGAACTCCAAGATAAGTAAAAGGGTATCCTCCCTCCTGGAGTCCCAAATCATCCCTGACCTTCCTTTTGATCGCCGGTTTAACAAATTTCTCATATAGAACTTTTGATTTACTAGGGTCGTATACCTGCCCCGATAATTCAGCATAACTACTCAAAATGTGATGTACCCCTCAACAAATTGAACATCACCCCTGCAGAATAGCATAATATCATCAGCGTAAAAGAGATATGACGGGAAAGGATTACCTCTTCCCGCTCGAGCACTGTTTATACGCCCCGTTTTTATGAAATAATTAATCCATAGACCCAGGGCCTCCTCCGCTATACAAAATATGAGAGGTGATAGAGGATCTCCTTGACGAACTCCCCTTCCACAAGAAAAGAATCCCTGCGGAACCCCATTGATCAATACAGATACTTTTGCATAAGCAAAAATCCCTTTCAGCATACTTATAAGTCTCTCCGAGAACCCCATGCGACGAAGAATCTCCAAAATAAAGTCCCATCTCAAAGTGTCAAAAGCTTTGCGTATATCAATTTTGAAAGCCATGCTGCAAGTGTAGATGAATCAAGACAGTTAAAACATTCCGATGCAACTGCTATGCAATTATGAATATTTCTATGCGGAATGAATCCAAACTGGTAAACCTCAAGATATCTGTGAAGAAGAGGCCCAAGCCTCGTGGATAAAACTTTTGTGAAGATTTTGAATAGGAAATTGCAAAGACTGATAGGTCTGAAATCCTCCACCTTATTAGCACCATTCACTTTAGGGATCAAAGTAACAAAATTGCAGTTAATACCACCTGGAAGAGTATTAGAAGTGAAAAAAACTTGACAGCATTGCAAAGATCTATCATGATGATATGCCAATATTTTTGAAAGAAACCTCCTCCAAAACCATCGGGCCCTGGGGCGCTCTCTGCCGAGAGAGCAAAAACAGCTTCCTTGATCTCTTCTTCAGACGGTATATGAGTGAGTTTCATTTTATCCTTATCAGTCATGAAGCTTTTAATGAAATGTAATCCACCAAAATCCAGCGTATCTTGTGGGGCAGAAAAAAGTGATTCATAGTATCCCACTACATGCTCAAAGATGATTCCTTTATCCTCTGTCAAAGATCCACCTATCAACATCGAGATAATGTTGGATCATGCCTTTCTGTTTCTATGCATCTTGTGAAAAAAGGCCGAATTTTGATCTCCATCCTTAAGCCACGAGGTCCTATTCTTCTGTGAATAAAACTGTTGTTGCCTTTTCAATTTCTCATTTACAAGGAGGTGAGCATCCATTTCCTCATAAAAAAACTCCTCAGTTTCCCCTTCCACCTCCATACGTAGCTGAATATTCTGGAGATTCTGCATGGCATCAGAAACTTCATCAAAAATATTACCAAACTGCGAGTAGTTCCAAGTTTTAATATCTCCCTTAAGTCTGCGAAGTTTTAAAGTGAAGAGCACTATGGGATTTTGGGAGTAAGTAGGTAAACTCCATGAAGTAGCTGCTAGAATGAAGAAGTTTGTATCAAGGAGCCACATCGCTTGAAATCGAAACGGCTTTGGTGCTGAATCTTGCATGCTACTCATTTTCACACACATACCATTACTTTATACTTTTTTATTGATCATCGCTATTTTCTCCTAGATTTTAGTGTCTTTATTTGTGGATTTTCGTATTATTTTATCCGTATTTGTGTACCTTTTGGTGGAGTTTTATTTTAAATAGGAGAAGTGTGATATAAATGGATATATGTGTGGAATTGAGCTTAAATGTGTGTAAAACAGGTTAAAAATGAAGCAAAACAGAGTCGGGAGCCAAAACAGAAAAGGAGAACATGGAGTGTTCGCACACAACTCGAGTTCGGTGCTCGAGTCGAGTTCTTGCACGAACACGGGCCGTGTGCTGAACACGACCCTATAAGCGGGGCCGTGCACCAGCAACTGAGACACCTGCTCGCCCATGCTGAGGCCGTGTGTGGAACTTGAGCCGTGCTCCGTCAACACCCAGAACAGGCCTAAAAGTGTGCGCCCACACGAGCCGTGTACTGCTACATGAGTCGTGTTTGTGCAAAAAATCAGAATAAGTTGTGTACGTGTTCTAGAAGGCTCCAAGGGGTATAAAGGCTTGAATTGAGCGTGATTTACGGGAGAGAAGTCATTTGGAGTAGTTACAAAGATCAAACACACAATTCCTCACCACATTTTCACACACACACTCTCTCCAACATCAAAATCCACCCAATTCATTCCATATTACCTTTCCAATCCATAATTCACTCCATAAATCTTTCACCCACACCATCCTTAGAAGAAATTGAGGCATTGAAGAGTTGAAAGCACATGAAGGAAGGAGATCTACCTTATTCTATAAGGGAAGAAATTCATCTTTTCATTTGTATTTCTTTTGATTTGAAGTTAGCAATGGATTCATGTAAGCTTTGTAAGGTTTGTATGATGATAATTGGTGGCTGGTCCTCTTGTGAAGCTAGCAACATGATTGGTTAAGGGAATTCTAGATACGTAGGATTTTAAATATTGAATTGAGTTGATTTTGGACTTTCTTTTATAATGAATGATTCATGATTCATGTTCTTAATTGTATGGTTAAATCTTCTATATATGATATTAGGATGGTCATTCCAATATGATATGTAGAGATTTGATTGAATCAATTGATTGATTGAGCATGTATGTTAGTGATAGGAGAGATAAGTCATACCCTTCTAATGCTTTAAACACTTATAAGAGGACACTTGAGTGATTGAGTGAGGAGAACCAACCTTAGGATCATAGTACCCTCATGAGAATTAAGATTAAGGCACAATCTTAGGGGATTTAAACTTGTAAAAGAGTTGAGAACCTAATTACCTTGGTCATAGAGATTAGGGGTAAAATAGTGATTGCTTCTAGTCCATAATCAATGAAGTTCAATGTTGTAATCTTGCATATCTAGTTAGTACCTTAATCATGAGTGTAGTTAGTCTTGCTTCTTCTACCATTTCATCTTGTTACATGATTGGTAATTGATAATTTAGTTGCTAGTTGATTTTTAAAACCAACCCAAAATTCGATCACTTTTACAAAGTATGATAAAAAACAAATCCGGATACGCTCTTGATTTTTCTTCTCCATGGGATTGATGATTGCACTTGGTCACATTCATATTACAAACGATAGAGTACACTTATTCTAAATCAATTTACACCTAAATTGAGGCTAAGTTCATTTATTACTTAAAAAATACTACAATACCCTTTAAAGTCAACAAATTTGTTAAAAAAGAATAATTTTTCTTAAACAACGTGGTATAATAAATGGAAAGGGTGATCACTTTATCTAGCAATACATTATTTTATTTATTTATTTTTTAAATTTCAATACCTAGGGATTAGAGGGATTATTTATTTATTTTTTAAACATGAAAAAAAATAAAAAAAGTCCCTCTAATTTAAGTTTTCTACATTAATTTTTTTTTAAATTTTGTGAAATTTTAAAAAATACAATGTTAAATACATGGGTATTCATGTCATTTCTTTCTCTCTTTATTTTAAAATAGGGGTACTTTTATCAATGTTTAAATCAAATACAAATTATATGGGGGTAATTTGTAATTTTTCGAACCACGAGGTTTATTAGGTGGTTTGGACAAACCTCTGAGTGGTTTTGATAATTTACCCCTTTTTTTTTTTTTTTAGCAAAAACAACACATGATACATGATTCACCATTAATACTAAAATGACTATCAACTTTATATAAAATAATACTCTCTCATTTCGATATAAAGAATAATATTATTATTTAATCACAAACACTTGTGTAAACTAGGTTCACGGTGTAAATCTCATGATCCCCTTCCAATCTTATATACCCTATGTATTGTTAGGGTATTTAAATTAAGGAGGACCACAAGGTTTACAAGGGTTTATAATGTAAATTCGATTTACAAGAGACTAACTCTTATTTAATATGTGGTGAATAGTTATATAAATGGGTATGTAGATCTTATATTTTAATTGTATTAGTGATTATTGGATGATTTAATGTGGAGAAAATATCAAATTTGGTCCTTTATCTTTTACCAAATCCAATTTTAGTCCTGTAACTTTTAGTATTTTCAATTTTAGTCATTTTAGTTTCAATTTTGGTCCTGTAACTTTTAAATTTTCAATTTTAGTCATATAAGTTTCAAATTTAGTCCTATATATTTTTGAATTATCAAAATTAGTCTTGTATCTTTTGAAATATGATATAATTTATGGAACTAATTTTGATAATTAAAAAAGATATAAGACTAATTTTGAAACTAATAGGACTAAAATTGAAATTTTAAAAGATATAGAACAAAAATTGAAACTAAAAGAATTAAAATTGAAAATACTAAAAGTTACGGGATTAAAATTGAATTTGATAAAAGATATGGTCCAAAATTAATATTTTCTCCATTTGCAAGTAAATAAGAAAACGAAAGGGGTCTTTTGACTAAGTCAATAGACATGGATGGATACCGAGCAGAAGGATACAGTAAAATTTTACTCTTATAAATGATGAGTAAGATACTGAACCAATGGTAAATTGACAGGTGTGTGAGGTCATATGTTTAGCAAGCTTCTGTTCTTAGTCAACTCAGATGAGCTTCAGCAGAACTTGTGATTGCATTTTTAAGATCCAAAATTCCTCAACCTTCTTCTCCATCCGAGATGGCTCATCTTGCTTCGGTTCCTCTTATGAACACAATTGCGCGCCTTTACCTCATTTCCAACGACTCCTTTCAACCCTCCACTTTACAGATCATACGAGCGGTGTACAAACTTACAGAATGTTCTCATTAAATTGGGGAAATGCAGCCGAAGGAGGAAGATGATGGATCCCTTGGATGGCCAAATCAGAGAGGCTATTTCCGAATTAGAAGATGTTCTCGACTCCTCTCTCTACAATCATTATCTTTCCCAATCTAATCTCATCTCCGTTGACGAGGAACAGATTCAATCAATTCTCGGAAGGTTGAAGAATTTGAAGGAGGAGTACGCTGCTGAATTGAAGAAGCCGTTGCCGGAAGAAGAAGAAGAAGATAACGCCGCCGCCGCCGCATCGACGTCTGTTGATTCTGACGGGAAAAGGTCCGGTGTTTTTGGATTATCTACTGATGAAATCACTAGATTGAAACAACGGATTACGGAGAAGACGCCGTCTGAGTTACAAATTATCTCCGTCATTGGAGAGAGAGGTACTACTCGAACTGTGTTTGCGAAGCTACTCTGTGAAGAAGCGTCGGATAATTCTTTCGAGAAATGCGCGATGGTGACAGTAGGGCATGAATTTGTGGAGAGGGACATCTTAAATGGTATTCTATCACAAATAGATGATGAATTCGATCAAGTGAAAGGGGATGATGAGGAATCGTTGGGTAAGCGTTTGTATACATGTTTGAAGGGGAGAAAATTCTTGGTGGTGTTGGATGATATCTGGACAGCAGCTGTGTGGGGTTTGTTGAGACGCTTTCCGAAGGAATACAATGGATGTCGAATCATCCTCACGGTGGAAGTAGCTGAATTTGCCCAAGGTGATAAGATTCATCAATTCAACATCCAAATGAATGACCAAAGTTGGGATCTAATTTGCCGTTTGGAGCTAAGGACCCATGCCGAGAAAATCGCCAAGATCCAACGTCTCCTGTCACTGGTACAAAATCAAGATCCTAATTAACTTGTATGCATAATTTTCATGTTATGGAGTTGTGTTTGAAATAGAAGAACATATTGATTTTGGGATGTTTGAATATATATATCATACTATATGCAAAGGCATTTAATATTGGATTATTGATGAGAACTCTGTATTTTAGGATGATGATGGAATCACATTAGATGATGGTGCTGAAGATGTTTCCTCAACAACTAATTCTGCAGATACAATTGCTCAGATGCTTAAATTATATGATTTTGTTGATCACATCATTTTGGGTGATTATGTTGGGAGACACCGCATCAGAGGCCTCTTTGGGATGTCAGGCATTGGTAAATCTACTCTTTTGGATGAAATCATTGAAGATCCATCTATTCAGCATCGCTTCGACCTCTGTGTTTGGATCACCACAGGCACAAATTATGATCCAGATTATTTATTGCCAGACATCTTATATCAGATAGATCCTGACATTGATACATCTCAAAAGATGGAAGGATCTGAGATGTTAGCCGAACAACTTAAGGCAAAAGCATCCGGCAAGAGATGCCTCATTGTTTTGGACGACCTACAGAGCCGGGGTCCCCTTGAAAAGCTGCGAATGTTATTCAATAACATCTCGTGTGAAATTCTGCTGACGACTACACTAAGACACATTGCATCTGAAAGTGATGAAGTTTATGAAATGCGGCTGCTGAATCAGGAAGAAAGCTGGCGTTTCCTCAGTGAGAAATTGTTTGGTGAAAAGTCTTTCCCTCCTGAACTTGAGAAAGCTGGAAAGATGATTGCTGAAGAGTGTGAAGGTCTTCCTCTTACCCTTGCTACTGTTGCCAACCTATTATCCGAAGATGAAAAGACACCAGAGTATTGGACCGAGGTTGCAATGAAACAGAATTTAGTTTTTGAGGATGTGTATGATATAACAACTGAGAAGCTCTATCCAACCTATGCGGACTTGTTTCAAATGGACAAACCCCTATTCCTGTATATGGGAATTTTTCCACCAAAGTATAAGGTCCCTACATCCAAGCTCGGTAAAATGTTGTCCTTTGAGGGAATTCTACACCATGATTATTGGTACTCGAAAAACGATGTTAGGAATTCTGTGTCAAGGCTTGTTTCCTGGAGTCTTCTGATTGAGTGGAAGAGGAGTAACAGTTTTGGAGTTAAAACTTGCAGCCTCCATTCTACTTATTGGCAGCTCTGTCTCAGAGTAGCGAGGAAGAACAAGTTTTTCCATGTCTTAAATCGAATTTATGATTGTGTGGAAGAATATATAACTGGTCAGCACAGATTGTGTATCCAAAATAACGTTTTGTTTGGAATGAAAGATGTGCACGAAACAATGGCATCCAATTCAACTGCCCGTTCTCTTGTCTGCACTGGTCCTCCTCATCAATATCCAGTACCGATATATCTTGGTTCGATGTTGCTTAGGGTGCTTGATGTTCTTACAATAAGGTTTTACGAGTTCCCAATCGACGTCCTACAACTACTTCTTTTGCAATATCTTGGCCTCACTTGTGATGGGAAGCTCCCTCCTTCCATATCCAAATTGGGAAACCTTGAGAGCTTGATTGTCCGTCGACATCAGAACATCAAATCTCACAAAGCTCGGTCATATTTGCCGAAAGAGATTTGGAACTTGAAAGCATTGAAGCATCTGCAGGTTATGGGAAGTGACTTACCAGATCCATGTGGGGCTGTCTTACCAAACCTCGTAATTCTTGTAGATATAAGTGCTCAGAGTGTAATGGAAGGTGTTCTTCGTGGAACCCCAAACCTAAAGAAATTAGGCATTCGAATTGAACTGACGCCTAATGCATCCGAATCCATCTTCATCTTTGATCAACTTAGCCATCTTGATTATCTAAAATCTCTAAAATGTGCTGTTGTGAATCCTGAGCTGATCAGATCCGGGATGGTTGCCTCACCTCCGCCTATTTCATCGCTACCCGAGTCTTGAAAAACTGAGTTTAAGTGGTTTCGGATATCCATGGGAAAACTTGCAAGCAATTGGTCGACTGCCAAACCTTATGGTGCTCAAACTGCAATGCTATGCCTTTCGGGGACCAGAGTGGAGGATGCATAAGGGGGAGTTCAAGAGACTCAGCTATCTTCTGATTGAAGATACAGATCTTGAGAATCTGAATACAGATTATGCTAATGGCAGGTTCTATCAGCTCAGATGCCTAATCATGAGGCACTGTTACAAATTAAAGAAGTTCCCTTGTGCTACAGGTATTGCTAATTTTGAAGTGGAGCTTGTTGATTGTGGCACTTCAGCTTCCAAGTGTATACCAGACAAAGTGCGTAATTTGGTGTCCAATGTTCATTCTTCATGGGAGAAAAAGAAGATGTGAGGCTCTTTCCAACAAGGTAATCAAGTTTTATTAAGCACATACTAATGTTTTGGAATTACACTTATCACTTGAGATACTCATAATCGATTGAGATATTTGTATTAGTATTATGCGTAGGTCTCATAGTATTAATTATTTCGTATGGATCTCATCTATTAAAAAAAAATGTAAACTTTATGATGAGACGTTCAAAATAGAAATACATAAATGTTATAGTGTGACGGAAGCTGTAATATCAATTTCGATATATCTAATTCTGGAGCTGTTCAATATTAAATCATTTTATACAATTTTTGTAGTGTGACTTTAATTTTTTGCAACTTTTTTAAAGTTTGAACTTTGAAGCACTTGAGAGTCATGTAAGTTTGATTTTTATTTTATTTTATTTTTTACAAAAGGAATAAAGCTGAAATAGGCAAGGGTTGTTATATTAAAATGAAAAAATAAAAAATAATAGGCCGAAAATTGATATCCATTTTTCTTTTCCAACCCTACATATGACACAACAAATTTTACTAATACAACTCTCATTGTACAAAATAACAATACTTGCTGATTCACGTGAAAAATGATAAATGGATACATTAATTTTAGTAATGAGGGAGTAATAGAAATTGTGTTATTTATAATAATACAGAATTTTTTATTGGCTAAATTATTTTATGGGTCTAAATTAAAAATAAAAAATAAAAAATGAATTATGTGCAGCACACAAGAGAACGAAGTAATAGAATTATATTTAATCAGATTCTTTGTCACTTTCGTATGCAGAAATCTAATCATATCTGTGAGAAATGAATTGGAGAATGATGTGGCTAGAGGATGTTCAATATTGATTTGTGTGTGTATTTTTGTGTTAATTATTTCTGTGTGCAAACTTTAACCTTTGAAAACTCAATTTTATTAATCTCTCAAGATCAATAACTGCCAAACTGATTTCTTGATCCGATTACATTTTGTTTGAACTTTGCAAACAGATTGACAAGACGAGGGAATATATATGACCCCAATCAAGTTACTTGCAAATTTGCAGTGAACTATAGGGAAATATTATTAGATTCTTAATTCCATAATTAGTATTCTATAGATGTTCCATAATATAAAAATATTATATGTGTAAATAATCATTAAACCCTTAGGTCTTCTCCAGCAGTGATGGATATCAACCCGCATCCGTAATTTGCAGACGGAAACTCCCTCCAGCAGAGCCGCAAATCCACCTGCAAAATAGAGAAAATCACTGTAGCGCTGGAAAAATCCAGACGCTACAGGGAAATTTGCATCTTTTTTTTTTATTTATTTTTACTTATTTTTAATTATTACATTTAAATAACATTATATATTCTAATGGTTAATGACATTATATTAATGATATTTTCATGGTTAATGATAAATGGATATATATGATGTATCACATTAAAATCCATTTTTATTTTTTTTTATTTTTTTACTTATTTATAATTAATTTAAATAAATTATAAATAAGTTAAAAAATATTATGATTGTTATTTTTAATAGTAAATTAATATATATATATATATATATATATATATATATATATATATATATTTATTTATTTATTGTATATGTGAAAAAAAATCTACATTTTTAAATAAGTTTAAAAAAATATTTACTTAAATAATAAAATATACTAAAAATTAAAATTACATTACATATTAAAATTTTAAACACAAACTTACAGTACATTAATATTATATTATTTTAATTTTAGGCATATTAATATTTTTATTGTATTATTTTTTGTATTCAAAATAAAAATAATTATGAAAAATAAATTAAATGTAAAAAATAAATAAAAATAGTATTAATAAAATAAATGAGCTGTAAAATAGAGTTAACTGCTGGAGATGATTTATTGAGTTGTCTGTATTTTAGGGGTGAATGTGCTGCAAAATAGAGTTAACTGCTGGAGATGGCCTTAAGACATGTCTAAGATGTTTTATTGACTCGTGTCATTCATTTAAAAAGTGAAATATAAGATGAAATACACGAAGTTGAAATAGTTGATCCGGTGTCATTCATTATTATTGGGTAAAATGGGCAGTTTTCAAGGCCTACTCGGATTCAAAATTGGAGTTTTTGACATGCGAAAGGAGAGTTTTGTGTGAGGACGAATTACAGAATACATTACGTAAGTCGGATGACAAATGCCAACGTTCTTTACAGAAAAATACTCCTATATGCTACACCCTAAAAGTAAAAAGTGGTATCCATTACACACAAATTTTTGCTAGCAACAAAATATTTCCTTCGTCCAATCGAAATTTCCTATTTTACTATATTGGGTGTCCCATTTAAATTTTTTCATTTTTCATTTTTAGTAAAAGGGTCTAACATATGGCCCACCACTCACTACCAATACAATATACACTACACATAAAATAATAATACTCTGTAAAAAAAAAAGCTTTGACCGTACGGGAGATGAAGGAGTATTTTTTTTTATTGAATTCCCTGGAATGCCTTGTGCACAATTGTTTATCGATGATTATGATGCAAAGCGGTACTCTTTTACATTCTTAAATTAAGCATAATCTAAATAGACAAAGAATGAGTAATCGGCATATTACTATAGCAAATTTTATTTTTTGTTTCAAAATATTTAAAATTTTTTATTTAGTCTCGAAACTTTCTCAAAAGTTTAGATTTCGATTTAAAACTATTTTTTAATAAGTTGTCTTATTAAGTAGAAGTGGAAGATCAAGGTAGGAAAGACAATGTTCGCACTCAAGACAAAGATCGACAAGGAGATATTGGAGTACATACGAGATGCGAGTATTCCAACATCTCCTTGTCGATCTTTGTCAATGGCTTGGGACACTCTTGAGGCATTGTTTTCCAAGAATAATCGTGGAAGAACGAGGAAAGAGGGCAACCAAGAGAGTCAGCCCTAGTGTTCTCAAACAAGGGGAACATGGAAGATTGATGATTGGAAGGATCAACCTCAAGATATGAGAAGATTTCAAGGGAAGTGTTATAAGTGTGGAAAAGAATCCACACTGCTGGGAGTTGTTAGGCGAAAGAGAAAAAGATTGAAAGTAATATGGTCGTGTTAAGTATAGTAGATAAAAGCGAAAAAGAATAGAACTTTGAGACATCCTGTGAGAAGAAAAATGCAGCCACGTTGTCATTAGGTGTGTCCGAATTGGTGGAATAAGAAAGCCATTGGACTACCAACTGCAAAGATGATTGGATAGAAGAAACGTCTATCGTAGTCGAAAGAACCATTGAGGTTGAGAGTGACTGGATGACTGACATTGTGGAAGACTTGATGGGCCAAAACAAAGATGATTTGGTAGAAGATTTCAGCAGTGCAAGTGTTGCGAAAGATAAAGAAAAGGAGCCACCGCTCATGGACAAGAAGGAAGAAGATTGTGTGGAAGAGATGATCACTAACATTGTGTCAGCAGATTGCAAGAAAGAAGTTCATTTGCACCAGAAGATGCGAGAACAGAACGATAAGGTTCAGTTAGTTCTCCCGATGGATTAAGAAAAATAGAATGAAAAAAATTATGTTGAAGATGTGACCAGACAGTGTCTTCAAATTCTACAATTTAATCAAAGTTGTGTTGCAGAAGTGGCGTGCTCGACAGTAGGAAAATCTAGTCGGGAGTCCATGAGGAAGCCAAGGAAGAAGAAAAAGAAGAAACAGAAATGGACGCATAAAGTGAGAAAGTGCCTTGATAGTTTGGATGAGAAATATCATGTCGAACAAGAAGCTCAAGGAGTCTCGCAGAATTTCAGTGACAAGTGGAGATTATGACAATCATCTATCTAAAAGCAGATGAACGTGATCAGAAGGACAAAGTCGACGCTGAGGATGAGTGTTGAAGTCAACACCAACTACTAGAATATTCTAGAATCACCAAGATTAATTACGTAGACTTGGAGTAAAGGTGATGAAGTAACCACATCAAGTACATGTGCCTATCTACAGTAGTAGACTAATGTAGGAAACAATGGTGGATAACTTACTTAGCAGATTAGTCTAGATAGCTGTAGGAAAATGATAGTGGCACTGACCCACTAACTAGAATATTTTGTAGTCACTATAAATAGATGTGTGTGTAATGTGGTAGTGGAAATTAGAGTGTGTCCAAGAATGATGTGTAAGAATAACTGATGAGAGAAAGAGTGCTTCAATATAAAAACAGAGTGTAGCGGTTTGAGAGTAAGGTGTGTGTCTTAAGTGTGTAATATTGTGAGCCCATTACAAAAATGGTTACTTTCCCAACCCATTGATCCTACAATGAACCCGATCCTACAATTAACCCGATCCTACAATTAACCCAACAAGTGGTATAAGAGCCACGACACGTTGGGAAAGGGCAAGTAGCGTACGAGGTACTTGAGGTGTCACGAGTTTCTTTATCGTATTAAGTTGAAGGAGGATTATTGAGCGAAGGCGTCGTGCACAACATGAGTTTGTGAAGCGAGGATGCTTGCTTGGCTACGAGGAAATAATCCAATTTCACGAGATGAACCTACAAACGGTAGGTTTGATGGAGAGACTAAATAATCAGAACTGCACCACGTGGAGGACCTGCATGGAGTCGTAACTGCAAGGTCATGATTTGTGAAAAATAGTTAGAGGAGACGATGTCGTACCCCGGAAGAAGCTGGTGCCTTGAAGAAGTAGAAGATCAAGGCGGGAAAGGTGATGTTCGCACTCAAGACAATGTTCAACAAGGAGATGTTGGAGTAAATATGAGATGCGAGTACTCCAAAGATGGCTTGGGACACTCTTGAGGAATTGTTTTCCAAGAATAATCGTGGAAGAACGAGGAAAGAGGGCGACCTAGAGAGTCTGCCCTGGTATTCCCAAACAGAGGGAGCATGGAAGATTGATGATTAGAAGGATCAACCACAAGATAGGAGGAGATTTCAAGGGAAGCGTTATAAGTGTGGAAAAGAAAGCCACACTGCCAGGAGTTGCTGGTCGAAAGAGAAAAAGATTGAAACTAATATGGTCGTGTTAAGTATAGAAGATGAAAGCGAAGAAGAATGAGACTTTGAGACATCCTGTGAGGAGAAAGATACAACCACGTTGTCATCAGGTGTGTCCGAATTGGTGGAATATGAAAGTGATTAGACCACCAACTGCGTATATGATTGGATAGAAGAAACGTCTGTCGCAGTCGAACTATCCATCGAGGTTGAGAATGACTAGACGACCGACAATGTGGACTACTGGATGGGCCAAAACAAAGATGATTTGGTAGAAGATTTCAGCAGCGCAGGTGTTGCGAAAGTTGAAGAAAAAAAGCCACCGATCGTGGACAATAAGGAAGAAGATTGTGTGAAAAAGATGATCACTAACATGGTGTCAGTAGATTGCAAGGACGAAGTTCACTTGCACCAGAAGATAGGGGAGTAGAACGATGTGGTTCAGTTAGTTCTCCCAATGGATAAAGAAAAACAGAATGAAGAAATTTGTGTTGAAGATGTGACCAGACAGTGTCTTCAAATTCCATAATTTAAACAAAATTTTGTAACAGAAATGGCGTGCTCGATAGTGGGAAAATCCAGTCGGAAGTCTATGAGGAAGCCGGGGAAGAAGGAGAAGAAACATAAATAGACAAATAAAGTGAGAAAGCGTCTTGATAGTTTGGATGAGGAATATCATGTCGAACAAGATCAAGCTCAAGGAGTCTCGAAGAATTTCAGTGACGAGTGGAGATTATGGCAAACGTCTATCCGAATGAAGATGAACGTGATCAGAAGAATAAAGTCGGTGTTGTGGGAGAGTGTTGAAGTAAACACCAACTTCTGGAATATTATAGAATCACCAAGATTAATTACGCATACTTGGAGTAGCGGTGATGAAGTAACCACATCAAGTACACGTGTCTTTCTACAGTAGTAGATTAATGTAGGAAGTGGTGGTGGATTACTTACTTAGCAGATTAGTCTAGATAGCTATTGGAAAATGATAGTGGCACCGACCCACTAACTAGAATATTCTATAGTCACTATAAATAGATGTGTGTGTAATGTGGTAGTGGAAATAAGAGAGTGTTCAAGAATAATGTGTAAAAATAAGTGATGAGAGAAAGAGTGCTCCAACATAAAAATAGAGTGTAGCGGTTTGAGAGTAAGGAGTGGAAAGTGCACCTAGATTGGTCATAAACATGTTTTATTAAGTCAAGTGGATCAGTAAATAGATTCTTTTGTTGAACACATCAGATGTGGGTGGATTCTTCCCATCGATGATCGGAAACGCATGTTTGCTAGATTCCGAAGCCCCAGCACACTGAATCCGTGGGCCCCTGCAAAAATGCTAAAAGCCCCTGGGAGGCAGGCCTATTGAATGCCGGCCTAGGAAGAATTGGAGGTGTGTCGAGTGTGTAATATTGTGAGCCCATTAATAAAATTGTTACTTTCCCAACCTATCGATCCTACAATTGACCCGATCCTACAATTAACACAATAAGTGGTATCAGAGCTATGGCACGTGGGGAAATGACAAGTAGTGTACGAGGTACTTGAGGTGTCAAGGGCTCGTTATCGTATCAAGTTGAAGGAGGATTTTTGAGCGAAGGCGTTGTGCACAACAAGAATTTATGAAGCGAGGGGCTTGCTTGGTTACGAGGATGTAATCCAAGTTCATGAGGTGAACCTACATGATCGTTGTTGAATTTACCTAGATTTTAGGTTGTTTTTGTATATGTTTTGTTTGTTTTCATTTCGTATTTCGTTTCTTTTAATAAGAAAGGTGGAAAATATGCTTTTAATGTCAAAATATGCACATACAGGTGTAACTGTGGAGAAAACGAGCAAAAACGGAGAAAATGGTGCAAAAAAAGTGAAGAATAATAGACTGAAACAAAAATTCGACCAGCATCACAAATTTTCGATCGAATTTTTGTGCAGAAACAGGGGAAAAAGTGCAACGGAGGCTGAGCAATCAGACAGAAAAATTTGACCAACAGCAGAGAAATTTGATCGAATTTTTCTGCAGACTTGCAGAAAAATTCGACGCCCTTCACAAAAATTCAGTCGAATTTTTGTGAAAGTAGCCACCTGTTCAGAAAATCAGTTTAATCCCCATTTTGGCTTCTTTTTCTCCAAGTTTGGATTGGAGAATCAACACTAGCCTCCCATTTTCGTGAAAGTCACACACCACACACCATTTTCCACACATACTTCCATTTCCACCCAAATTTCACTCCATTTTCAACCATTTTCACACTTTCACCCATGAATCTTCATGTTTTTCATTCATCCATCACATATCTAAAGGGGATTGAGGCACTTGAAGTGAGGATTGCATCTTGAAGGGGAGAATCAACCCAAGTTCCAAATAGGGGAGATCTTATCTTTAATTTGAATTTTCTTAGTTTTTATTTCAACAATAGATGTTTGTAAGCATTGTATTGATGTTTTCATGATATTTATTGTTGGCTAGGCCTCTTGTGAGGTTAGCCACTTGATGGATTAGGGATCTATGGATTAGTTAAATTTTAGATGGTTTAATTGATGTGATTTTTGAAATTTATTACATGATCTATGATTTACTTGATTTGTATTATGATGTGTGTGGTTGAATTCTCTATTTATGCCATTCCAATATTGTGATTAGGATTTTGATTGAATCATGTTATAATATGGATTTTGTATGTTAGTATGTGAAGTATGTGGTAACATCTTTATATACTTAGAACATTCATGTTGGAACACTTGATTGATTTATCATATTTGGTTGATTAATTAAGTGAGAAGACTAATCTTATTATTATAGTACCTTCTAAGGGAATTGAGAGTGAGATTCAATCTTTTGTGCTTGAAACTTGTAAGGAGATGAGAACTTAATCACCTTGGCCAAAGGGATTAGAGGAATATATATGATTATTTCTATTCCAATTCTCATTGATATTTGTCATTTGAATTCAACAAGCCATGTTGTGTCCTTGATCTTGAATATGATTAGCCTTACTCTTCTTTAGATTGTTCTATATCCATTTTATTTTTATTTTGGTTACTTGACACTTTATTTGATCATCTTTAGTTGTTAATTATTTTTATTTGCTACTTGCTTAGATAATTTATAGTTAAATTGCTCTTTTTAATTTTCAAAACTCAAAATCCGATCACTCCTATAAAGTATGATTGAAAATAAACACGGATACACTCTAGATTTATATCTCATTTTGTTTGATATTTAAACTTGGTCACCCACTACAAACGATAGAGTACGCTTGCTCTTGTCAATTTATACCTAAATTGAGTCTAAGTTCATGGCACCGTTGCCGGGGAGAGATTAAATCTTGGGAGTAACGAGTTTGCGTTTAATTAGCTTTACTAGGAGTACTTTTACTTGCTTTCTTTTTATTTTCTTTTACTTTGGTTGTTTTGTGATCTAACTTGGTGAATCTTGTAGGTGTGTGCACACTCGTTCAAGGTCTCAATCTATCGAGCCTTTGAATTTGGAGTTAGAGGCTACCTTACGAAGAAGAAGGAAAGAGTTGTTATATCCAACGGAGGAAGAAATGGATCACAGATTGGATGAAGCTAATGGCATTGAGGTTGATGAACAGGGGAATGGACAAAATTTCCTGCATGGTGAGGAAAATGCACATGGTGCTCAAGAGAATCCAGAGCTTATGCAACAAGCAAATTTCCACCAAGTGCACTTGCACAATCAACAGTTGCAAGCCATTATACAATAATTGCTAGTACAACAAGAGGCGAGAAATAATCCACAAGTTCCACCGGTAGTGCAACAACCTCAAGTTCAAGGAAAGTTGATGAATAGTGCTTGTGATCAATTAAGAAAAGAAAGTAAGAAAGAGAAGTGAAGACGTTGAAGAAATTGACCATCTCTTCGATTACTTACACTTGATTAGCCACTATTACCCATATTCTTCCTACCCTACCAAAGATCCTATCATTACATCCTTAATGAAAGACCTTTTTTATCATTAATTGAAATTTTGGTGATTTGTGAATGTAGTTCACTAGCAAGTTCATAGCGAGTCGAGCCAATCGATTGATGAGTGTTGATTTACCCCACTTTATAGAGTAATGAGAGAAAATTATACCTATTGTGAGGCTTGGACCAAAAGGGACTATATTACATTTTATTCTCTTTGAATTGAACTTGTTAATATTTTTTGCATGTTATGAGTTTAATGTTGTAAGATAACTTAGCATAGTTTGTAGTTATTATTGCTATTGATGTGTTATTACTTATATTCATTAAGTCTTTTCCTAGATGAAAATCTTTCCTCTTGGTTTATCATTTTCGTTGTTTGGGGACGAGCAACACTTTAAGTTTGGGGTAGTGATTAGTGATATATTCACCTATATTTTAGTGTCTTTTTGTATCCATTTTTATATAATTTTATCCATTTTTAGGTACTATTTGGTTATTTTATGTGTTTTTATGGAAATGTGTGAGAATGAGTTTAAGTGTGTTAATAACAGGGAAAAACGGAGCAAAAACGGAGTCGGGAGAAAGAAAAAGCAATGCAGTACAAACATGCCAAGGCGTGCACACGACCCATGTACTGCACACGGCCCTATAAGAGGTGGCCGTGCGCTAGCGTCAGAACATCCAACACACCCACCCCTGTGGCCGTGTTCAACACACGAGCCGTGTGCTGTCTAAAGCTGAACGTTGACTAGAAACCCTGATACGACTCGAGCCGTGTACATGCACACGAGCCGTGTAGGTGCAAAAATCAGTAAAAATTCAGAATTCTTCTAGAAGCTTCCAAGGGGTATAAATACCCAATATTTCAATATTTGATAATCCATCTTTGAAATTCAGGGCTGCACATACACATCACACACTTTTTCTTCCATTTTTCACCATCATCTTCATTCATTCACCATCCATTCCATCTATCTTTATCCTACCATCAAAATCTTCATCCATTTGAGGAAAAGAAGCAAGGAAGAGAGGAGAATTGCAAAGGGAAGAAGTATATCACCATTGAAGCCATCCAAGGGAGTTTTCATCCAAACTTTGTATTGAAACCTTATTGTTTATCATGTTTTGTAAGGATTTTAATGTCTATGTTGATTTTGTTTTGAATATGGTAGGCTAATCTCCCTTGTGAGATTAGCAACATGAGAGTTGTTGGATAATTTTGGGATCTATGTATTAAAATTCATATGTTGATTGGGTTAATTAATTTTCTATCATTGATATTTTAGATCTTGATGGTTATGATGATTTGTGTGGTTTGTTGTTTTAAACATGTGATTAGAATGAGAAGTCGATTACATATTTAGGATAATTAATTAAATCATTTTGTCATATACCTCATGTGCATTATAGATCTTAAAGAGATAGAGATGTCCTTTAGGATTTAGAACCCTTTGATAGGATATCCGATTAGTTTGATTGAGAGGTTGATTAATCATGTGAAGAGACTCTCAAGCTTAGTACCTGGTTGAAATTGTTTGAGTGAGAACCAATCATTTGAGCTATTTTGGGAATTCTTGTGCGAATCCATATCATATTCATCTCGAGAGGGAGTTTAGGTGAACTTAGTGTTGGCCTTAGTCTTATACCCATGATTCATATGAATTTGTTGCATTTATCATAGGATTTCCACCTCTTAATTGTTGTTAATCTCACTTTTACTTAACTTGAAAAATCACTCTTCATTTATCTATCTTGTTTGTTGATCATTTGTTGATTGCTTACTTTGATTGATTTTATTTACTTATTTGAACAACCACTCTATTGATGATTCGTCTCTATAAAATTATAAGAAATGTGAGATCACTTAAGCACTAGTATCTTCCTCCCTGTGATTCGATAAATTTTTGAATTGGTCATATCAACTACAAGTTATGGCTAATCAGGAACAATGGGCTATGTCGAAGCCAAAGATAGAAGATGTACTCTACATGCAAGGAAGGGTTACCAAGGAAATTACCAAAATAATTTCCAAGGTAATTTTTCACCTAGACAAGGAGGTTCAACAATCAAGGTGGTACAAGTTCTTTTCCACAACAAATTAGGCAAGACAACTTTTCTTACTCCAACTCGAATAATGCAGTTGCTTATCCTCTGGGGTATCATCCGGGAGCTAAGACACCGAATAATGAAGGGAAAGCATAAACCGAAGAGCTACTTGAACAGTTAATAGCATCAAACCAAGCTCGAGATGAAGCGTTGAAAAAGGCCGAAGAAGAAAGTGAAAAATGGTTCAAAGCCTTAGAATATAATGTTGGACAAATTGCAAGTGCTTTGAGTGCTCAACAAAAAGAAAAGTTTTCGACCACAACCGAAGTCAATCCGAAAGCTCAATGATTATTTGTTGAGAGAAAAGAGGAACGAAAGGATGAAGAAGGGTTAATGGAATGCAAGGTTGGTGAAGAAAATGAAGAGATAAGTAAGAAAGAAGAGAATGGACCTAAATGGATACCTAAGTGGAATAGGGTGCAAGAGGAAAAGAAAGTGGAGGAAAAGGTTAAAGAATAGGAGTACGAACGTGATTATTGGGGTATTACGATCACTCCATTTCCTATTCCCTATCCACAAATATTTGTAAAAGAGGAGAAGAAAAAGGAGTTTGAAGAACATGTGAAACATCTCAAGAAAAAGTATGAGGAAAAAAGAAAAGAAGAGCCACAAGAAACAACTGAGTCGGTGTAAAAATAGGGGTCTACAAAAGTTGGTGATCCGAGGAAGTTCATAATTCCTTGTGATTTTGTGTGAAACCCTTGATGCATTGTGTAACTTAGGGGCGAGCGTCAATGTGATGTCTCATGCTACTTTCAAGGACCTTGAAATTGGAGAGCTCAAGCCTACTATTATTCATCTTGAAGTGGTAAATGGAGAAATTGTTAAGCCACTAGGGGTTGTTGAAGACGTGGAGGTAAAAGTAAAAGGGCTACTTTTCCGGTTGATTTCATGGTGTTGGAAGTAAAGGCGGATCCTCAAATTCTACTTATTTTGGGAAGACCATTTCTAGCTATGGGAAGAGAGAAAATTGATGTTGGTAGAGAAGAGCTTTCTTTGAGTTCAAAAGGAAAGCATGTTACATTCTTATGTAACAAAGATAAAGGAACCAAGTCTCATTTGAAGCCTCCTAATGTGCCTCCAGATGATCTTATGGATCATGATTTCCTCCTCATTGACAACTTAAATTCATTTCTTCATGATTATATGAAAATGTCAAATTCTAACTTGTCTTCTTGTGATGTTGATAGGAAGAAAGTATTGGAGCTCGATTGGAAAATAGAGAAAGGAGAAAGAGGAAATCCATTAGAATCACTTCTTGAAGATGACTTGATGCTTGTAAGTAAAAATGGTGAAGTTGAGCTAGTAGATAAGAAGAGGGCTAAGCAAATATTTAAAGTGAGGATGCGAGGAGAGAGTGTGATGGATCAACACTTGGTGCAATGAGCGTAAAATGTCGTCCGGCTTAAAGACGTTAAACTTAGCGCTAAATGGGAGGCAACCCATTCTTTTTATATTTTAATATTTTATTTTGCATTTTGGTCTTGTAGGTGGATTATGCTCGTGAGAAAAAGGCATATTGAAGATACGGGAAGTGCTTCATGGATTCGAGTAAGCATGTCTCACCACTTGATGCAAACTTAAGTCTCGACTCTTGTCTCGAGTTAAGTTTGGGGGGAGAGTGCGTGGTGGACATAACTCAATTTGTTTTGATGCGTATACTTCTCCACAAGAAGATTGTTGATGAAAACTACAAGGGTAAGTCTAACCACTTTTTGCAAACTTAATTCTCAACTTGTTTCGATTTAAGTTTGAGGGGAGAGTGTGTGTTGTGACTCACCACTTGAGTGTGCTTGATATGATGATGATGATGAGAGGTCTTCTTGTAAAATTGGATCAATTTTAAAATTTTTATCATGAGTTTTGGTTTGATTTTGGTACGATTAGTTGTGTTGAAGTGCATGATAGTTCTTATTTTTATTACAATTGTTGAGCTAATGGTTTGATGAATTTTTTAGCATGTATGAAGGGTATTGGAAGCACGAACTAAGCTTGTGCAAACCATTTCTACTACCAAATGTCTTTCTAAGGGAGTTCACTTTACATATCATCACTTCTATATGCTTAGCATGACTTGATTGATTTAGATTGTTGTTGATTATCATGCTACTTCATTTGTTATATTTGTGAGATGTTTACTTTTGTAATTTAGGATTTCATGTACACTGTATTTCAATGTGTACACTATATTTCAATTTTAGGGGTAGCCGCCTGTGCTTTACACGAATTATATGATAGTATAGGTTAAAAGTGTCAATTCGAATACAAAATGAGTTATGTTTATAATTATAAAGGATTATTACTGATATGTACGCGTATGTATAATCTAATTACTAATAAATATATTGATCTAGTATAATTACTGATGAATACATAACATTTTTTTCTTTTTCCACCTTTACACTTACTTACAATGTTGAATATTCAACGTTTTTACTTAACACTAGTTTCATTGAACACTAATGTACATTAAATCAGATAAAAACAATGGGTGAGAAATTTAAGGATAATTATAACAGCTCTTTTTTTTTCAATTTAATTAATCGTGTATTTTCTGTTTCTTTTTCAAGGATGCACATTAATGTAAATTCGTAGGGCTCTTCAATTTAATTGTGTATTTTCTGTTTCTCTCTAAGAATGCACACCAATGTACTTAACAATAGTTTCAATAGTGTATTTTCCATTTATCTCTCAAAGATGCACACTGATATATATTCGTAGGGTTTTTTAATTTAATCACGTATTTTCTACTTCTCTCTCAAGAATGCAAACTAATGTACATTAGTAGGGTTCTTCAATTTATTCGCGTATTTTCAATTTCTTTCTCAATAGAATGTAGACTAATATACATTCGTATAAATTACGTATTTTTGTTTTCATCTTAACAATGCACACTAATGTACTGATATGTATTAGTATTATGGAAAAATATATAATTTTGTATTTATCAGTAATTTTCTGAAGCAAATGTATCGCTTAGTAATTCTTAAATACGTTTTTTACCTACTATTTATTGACCCTAATTATAATTAATGCAATAAAGAATTTACACTTTCAAATAATTTATATTTTTTCTACCCACTTAAAAGTAAATATATTTTTTCTACACACTTTATATTATTCATTCTAAGATTAATTGCCCTTATCTATTGTTGGTGTGCTAAGAGCAACTCCAAATTTTTTTTTAAAATTTAGAGAGCATTTTCATGATGTAGAAAAGAATTTTAATTTAAAGAGTGATGTTTTTAAAAGTCTTCCAACACACTCTTTATATTTAATTTGTATTTTCTCTATTCCCAATATTAATTGATTACACATATTTCTATTCATTTTCTTCATTTTTATTTTGATTATAAATGCAATTTAAAATTTATTTGACTCTATATCCCATGTTATTTTCTTAAAAAAAGAGCATTGGAAATAATGAATCATTTAATGCATTTAATTTTTAAAGAACTTCATTTGACTCTCTAAATTTGAATAGTGAAATTCATTATGTAAAATTAAAAGTTAAAATAAAGAGTTTGTTGGAGTGATGTTTTGGTTGATTATTCTTCAAAATATAACAATTTTTTTTAGCAAGTTTTTGGAGATGCTCTAAATATTACTCCCTCTATCACGAGTTAATATTTACGTTTGTTTTTTGCACGTAAATTAAGAGATAGTATACTCCAATAGTTTAATGTATAGTGAGGTTAGAAAAGTAATATTTAATGTAAAGTGGGTAGTTGTATTAGTGTTATGTGTGGGCCCTACATGAAATAATTAATTAT
This sequence comes from Pogostemon cablin, assembly GCA_023678885.1. NCBI lineage: Eukaryota > Viridiplantae > Streptophyta > Magnoliopsida > Lamiales > Lamiaceae > Pogostemon > Pogostemon cablin. Next base: position 5,012,235 of record CM042999.1, read on the forward strand.
TTTGTGAGGGCCCAATTCAACAAAAAAATGAAATGTAAACCTTAACTTGGGACCACTAAAATGGAAAATGTAAACACTTAACATGGAACTGAGGGAGTATTTATTAGATTCAATTTTTTTCAACTCATATAATTTTTGTTTTATTATTATTTTTTTAAAAAAATATAAATTTCTATACGATCCAATTTTTTTGTCTATTCGACCTAATGTTTGTGTATTCGTCCCAAGATTTTTTAGTCTATTCGTCCTATATTTTTTGGGTTATTAATGATCTTTATACGGCCTTTTTTTTTTCTATTCGGCCTATATTTTTGTGTATTCGTCCGAAGATTTTTTACTTATTCGGTCTATGTTTTTTTGGGTTTTTAATGATCTCTATTTGACCAATTTTTTTTATCTATTCGACCTATATTTTGTCTATTCTGTCCAAATTTTTTCTCTATTCGACCTATATTTTTTGGGTTTTTAAAGTCTACCAACGAGAATACAATGCATCTCAATTCAGCCCATTTTTTTATTTATTCGACCTAGACTTTTTTCAACCTACTCAATCTCTATTCAGCAAATTTTATACTCCCTCCGTCCGCTTCTAAGGTGTCCATTTTACCATTTTTGGCGTCCGGTTCAAAGGTATCCATTTCCACTATTTAGTAAAAAATGCACAATATGGCCCACCACTTACCTCTAATACAACTATCCACTTTACATATAATAATAATAATAATAATAATAATAATAATAATAATAATAATAATAATACTCTTTAATCCATATGGAAAAAGCAAACGGATACCTTAGAACCGGACACCTTAGAACTGAATGGAGGGAGTATATATTTGACTTTTTTTATCTTTCTATTCATCTCAGTTTTTTTTCTTTTAAAAATTATTCTATTATTAATTGAAAACCAATTAAATGAAGGATATTTTGGGTAGAAAAATGTGTTTTTATTTAAGTGGATTAAAAAAAATATAATCTATAATTAATTTTTACTTTTTCCCAGTTGTTATACTCTTCGGTCACTGTCAATAGTTTATTTAAAAAATTAAAATCAGCATGCCAATAAGGTATACTGAGAATGAAAAGACAGGTTAAATGAGCATGGTCATGCCACTATAAAGAAGAAGTAATTGTAAAAAATGCTGACAGGTTAAATGGGCATGGTCATGCTACTAAAAAGAAGAAGTAATTGTAAAAAATGCCCAGCAGGGTTTAAGCATTTTCTTTATTATCCCAAATATAAGGGAACTTTTTTTTGCTCGAAATGATGGATTTAACCTTCACTCAAAAATGAATTTGTGTTAAATAATATATTCGTGTAAAATTTTCGTATTAAATAATTAGTTGAATTTTTTTTTAAAAAAATTAACACGAAATTTTTTAATTTTTTTCACGAAAATTTCTTGTCAAATATTTTCGTATCAAATAATTAGTTGATTTTTTTTTAAAAAAATTTGACAAAATTTTTTAATTTTTTACACGAAAATTTCGTGTCAAATAAATTAGTTGAATTTTTTTTAAAAAAAAATTTACACAAAATTTTTAATTTTTTACACGAAATCTCATGTCAAATTTTTCGTGTCAAATAAATTAGTTGAATTTTTTTTAAAAAAAAATTTAGACGATATTTTTTATTTTTTACACGAAAATTTCGTGTCAAATTTTTCATGTCAAATAAATTATTTGAATTTTTTTTAAAAAAATTTACACGAAATTTTTTAATTTTTACACGAAAATTTTGTGTCAAATATTTTCGTGTCAAATAAATTATTTGAATTTTTTTTTAAAAAAAATTACACAAAATTTTTTAATTTTTTACACGAAATTTTCGTGTCAAATATTTTCGTGTCAAATAAATGAGTTGATTTTTTTTTTAAAAAAAATTTACACGAATTTTTTTAATTTTTTACACGAAAATTTCATGTCAAATATTTTCGTGTCAAATAATGAGTTAAATTTTTTTTTAAAAAAAAACTTTAACACGAAATTGTTTATTTTTTTACACGAAAATTTCGTGTCAAATATTTTCGTGTCAATAAATGAGTTGAATTTTTTTAAAAAAATTAACACAAAATTGTTTAATTTTTTACACGAAAATTTCATGTCAAATATTTTCGTGTCAAATAAATGAGTTGAATTTTTTTTAAAAAATTTAACACGAAATTTTCGTGTCAAATCATTAGTTGAGTTGGTTTTACTCGAAAACTTTATACGAATATATTACTCGAAAATTCGTGTAAAGGGTATTTTGGTTAAATCGGATATAAAAAGATATAGCGTTAAAATTAGGATAAGAAAATAAATATATAAAAATATTAGGGTACATTAAAATTTTGCTTCTAAAAAATCCCCCAAATAATTGTATATGTAATAGTGCTGTCATTTACCCAATCCCGGCAACGGAAACCAAGAAATACAACACTGGCCATCTCCAATGATGCCACCTTCCTCCAATGGTTAACCTTTTTACTCAAAAAATTTGGGTAAAAATTGAATGTGACCCAAATTTGGGTAATTTTGGGTTTTACCCAAATTCATTACCCAAATTTTTTTTTCTTTTATATATATATATATATATATATATATATATATATATATATATATATATATATATATATATATATATATATATATATATAACCACTCTTAATAATTATTTTTAATTGTTAAATATATATTTATATTTTTTATATTTTATATAATTAATATATAATAAATTATGTGTCATTAAAATAATTTGAAAAATTACTTCTTGCACAATTAAAATTACATATTACATTAAAAAATTACTTTTTGCACAATGAACATGATCTTGATGCACCTATTATTGACCACGTAGAATCACCGGCTATAAATATTGAAATAAGGGATGATGACAATTCTCAATTTCAGGAATTTTTTGCTTGATTTAGAAAAATAAAAAATCGAGATGATCACTATGAACTTCGAGATGCATTAATTAGTCATATTTGGGAACTGTATTCATGTGAGGATTAAAATTTAAAAGTTTATGCTTTTTATTTGTATGTGTTGTATTTGCAATTATCAATAAAATATGTGTTGTTTATACATTTCTTTAATTTCATGTTGAAATTTATTTTGATGTAATTTGTAAAATTTATATAATATTAAAATTTAAAATTTAAATATAAATTAATTAATACTAATTAGAAATATATTATTTAATTAATAATTTAAAATTAGAGAGATAAATAATTAATTTAAAATATTATAATTATTTAAATTTAATAAAATAATATTTTTAATAAGATTTTATATAATATTCCTTTTTACACCCAATTTTGAGTCCAAACATTGAAGGAAAATTTGGTGATTTGGGTCACCCAACCATTGGGGTTGTCCTAAACACAATACACCAAGAAATACAGGCTATTTATTGGTTGTCCTAAACACAATACACCAAGAAATACAGGCTAATTTATTAAAATATAATAGTTTTAATTTTTCTTTAATCAAACATGGTAGTTTGTAGATTGTTTAATCTTTTAAGTAGAAGCGCAACTGGTGAGGGCGCTTCTTCCACTATTCACACCCCAACAGCATTGAGTCGGCAGTTGTAATAATAAAATAATATTTAAAGTAACTAAATTGATATATTTAATTAATTTAACGATTTAAATTATAAGAGTTGATTTCTTGTGTTATTGAGTATATAATATTTTGTTTTAAAAGATATAATACTTTAATTAATAAGAAAATAATTTTTTCATTAAAAAAATAGACTAAAAAATGAATAGTATAAATGTTTGATTAAAAAAATTATTATTTTTTCTCTGAAATTTAAAGGTATACATTCTTTTACTAAAAGGTATAACATTTATAATTTTAAAAAAAACTTTGGATTTGGAGGAATGATGTCCTAAAAACACACAAGTTTTAACCAAAATATAATTAGTAGGATTATACTCCCTCAGTTTAAAATGTATTCCATATATTTTGCTATTTTATTTATTCCAAAATAAGATTTTTGCGTTTTGTTTTTTAAGAGCAAAAATTTATATGAGACCATCTCACGGTCCTTGAGACAGAGGGAGTATACATTAACGTAAAAATTCAGAGGGAGTATATTTCGCCAGTTCAACGTGTGACAGAGGGAGTATACATTTTGTTATTGTGTTTGTAAGAAAGACGTCTCGTGAAACGGTCTTATACAAATCTTTGCCCTTTAAAAAAAAACGTAAAAATCTTATTTTGGAATAAATAAAATAGCAAAATATATGGAGTACATTTTAAACTGAGGGAGTATAATCCTACTAATTATATTTTGGTTAAAACTTGTGTGTTCCTGAGATACCATACCCACATCGTGTATGTTGTTTTGTTCTAAAGAGTATACACTTTAATTAATAAGGGTACACAATTTTGTTGTAAAGGGTATACACTTTTCATTAATATTTTTTTTTTTAGAAAATAAAGGTTACACATTTTTATACTAAAGAGCATACAATTTAACACAAAATTTTAAAGGCGCACGGAGTGTGGTCCGTGTGCTGGGTGACACAAGTTTTGCCTATACCTTTTAGTATAAGAATGTATAGCTTGATTTTCAGAGAAAAAGTAATAAATTTTTAATCAAACATTTATATTTTAGTCGATCTTTTTAATGAAAAAATTATATTTTTATTAATTAAAGTGTTATATCATTTATAACATAATATTATAATCGGGAACAAACGAAACCAGTTCTTATAATTTAAACTGTTAAATTAATTAAATATATCAATTTAATTACTTTAAATATTATTTTATTATTATTTACTAAAGCGGCTGTTGAATTGGCTACTTAATTGCTGTTGGGGTGTGAATAGTGAAAGAAGTTACCAGTGGCGCTTCCACTTAAAAGATTACACCATCTACAAACTATCATATTTGGTTAAAGAAAAAGTAAAACTATAATATTTTAATAAATTAGCCAGAAATACAACACAGTATATTGCTCGAAGAAAATTACTCCTATGAGTACTACTGCAGACAGCAGCTAAGTACTGTTCAATGGCGTATGCTGCTGTGATTTCTGTTCTACTAACTATTAAGCGACTCCGTGATTCCAAGCGTGTTTCCATAACCTCCAGCTTAAATTTAGCAAACGATGAAGTTGAATCCCTACGCCGAGTTCTCGTTAGTTCCGATAATTTCAGCAGCACAAAGAGGATGGACGAATTGGATGGAGAAATGAGAGAGGCTGTTTCCAAATTAGAAGATGAACTTGAATCCCCACTATATGATCACTTGCTCTCCCAATCAGAAGAAAGCATTGGGGATCTCCTTAGTTCTGATAATTTCAGCAGCACAAAGAGGATGGACGAGTTGGATGGAGAGCTCTCCCAATCAGAAGAAAGCAGTGGGGATAATTTCAGCAGCACAAAGAGGATGGACGAGTTGGATGGAGAAATGAGAGAGGCTGTTTCCAAATTAGAAGATGAACTTGAATCGCTCTCCCAATCAGAAGAAAGCATTGGGGACGAGAGGTGTTCGATGATATGCTTATCCATAGACGAGGAAGAGATCCGATTCCTCTTGGAAAGGGTAAAGTATTTGAAGAAAGGGTATGTTGCAGAATTACAGAGGCCATTGCCTGAAGAAGATGATTACGCCGTCCCATCGAGATGTGTGGATGTTCGTGGAATGACGTCTAACATTTTTGGATTATCCAGTGATGAAATGAGTAGAATGAAACAACAAATTAAAGAGAGGAGGCCATATGGATTGCAAATCATCGCAGTTATTGCGGAGAGAGGCACTTCTCGTACTATGTTCGGGAAGCTACTTTGTGAAGAAGCATCTCGTAATTCTTTTGAGATATGTGGGCTGGTTAGAGTAGGGAAAGAATATGAGCTGAAAGATATCTTGATGGGTATTCTTTCTCAAGTAGATGATGAATATCAAGGTTATGGAAGTGATCATCAACGGCTAGTTGAGAAATGGATAAGCGAGCGTTTGTACACATGTTTGAAGGGCAGTAAATACTTGATTGTATTGGAGGATATCTGGGAAGTTGGTGTGTGGAATCTGTTGAGGAGCTTTTTTCCAAGAGAAAACAATGGATGTCGAGTCATTATCACTACTAGTCTAATGGAAGTTGCTCAATCTGCTGCTGATTTCTACTATGAATTGAAGATCCAAATCGAAGACCAAGGGTGGGATCTTATTCGCCACTTGGAATCTTCCTCGTACCCGAAGTGGGATGCTGAGAAAATTGCCAAGATCCAACGCCTCATGTCACAGGTTCAAGAATTTCTTTAACTCTAATCTTGGTCTTGTGTTTGAATATGAGACAAGCTTGTTCTAATTATAAATTCCGTATATACTTCTGCATTCTAGGGTGATGATGAAATGTATGCCGAGGACATCACAAAATATGATGATGATTACGTTTTCTCAGCGACTGATTCTGTTGAAACAATTGCCAACATGTTTAAATTATATGATTGTGTTTGGGATGACATCTTGTTTGGTGATTATGTTGGTAACCACAACATCATAGGCGTCTTTGGGATGGCAGGTATTGGTAAAACTACTCTTGCTAGACAAATCTTTGATGATCCATGTATTTCGCAGACCTTCAACTTTCGGGTTTGGATCACCATGGGCCCAAATTATCAATCAAAAAATATTTTTGCAGATATCTTAGCTCAAATTGTTCCTGATATGGATAAAACTCTTATAATGAAGGGAGATGAGATGTTACTTGAACTTTTGTCTATGTCATGTGGTCAGACATGCCTTATTGTGTTGGATGACATATGGAGTAAACATCATCTTGATGTCGTGCGAAAATTATTCCATAAATTGACTTGTGAAATTTTGCTGATAACTAGGCTGAAATTTGTTTCTGAACTTGGTCATGAAGTTTATAAGATGAGGTTGCTCAACAAAGAAGAAAGTTGGCACTTTCTTTGTGAGAATGTGTTTGGTAAACAGTTTTGCCATGCAGAGCTAGAGAAACCCGGAAAGGTGATTGCTGAAGAGTGTGAAGGTCTTCCGCTTATGATTTCCACTATTGCCAGCCTTCTATCTAAAGCAGATAAGACTCCAGAGTACTGGAACAAGGTAGCAGAGAAGCAGAATTCAGTTTTCCAGGAGGCATATGATATAATATCTGAGATGTTATATCCAACCTATGAATACTTGCCTAATTTCTTGAAAACATTATTCCTGTATATGGGAGTTTTTCCTCTGAAACATAAGATCCCATCATCCAAGCTCTTCAAACTGTTGAGTTTTGAGGGAATTCTTGATGACCATGTATGGAACTTGGAGAAGTACGTGACTGAGCTTGTTTCCAGAAGTCTTCTATTGGAAGGGAAGATGAGTAGCAGTTTCAGAATTAAAACTAGCAGCCTCCATTCTGTTTATTGGCATCTCTGCGTTAAAGAAGCTAGGAAGAATAAGTTTTATCACGTCTTGAATAAAAGTTCTGATGGTTTGGAAGAATATATAACAGGTCAGCGCAGATTTTGCATCCAAAACAACATTTTATTTGGGATGAAAGATGTGTACAACTCAATCAAATCCAATTCAACTGCACGTTCTCTCCTGTGCACTGGTCCAATTCATCAATATCCAGTCCCAATATGTCTTGGTTCCAGGTTGCTTAGGGTACTTGATGCTCTTACTGTAAGGTTCTATGAGTTCCCAATCAAAGTTGTACATCTTGTTCTTCTACGGTTTTTTGGCCTTACTTATGATGGTATGCTCCCTCCCTCCATATCCAAACTAGGGAACCTTGAGTGCTTGATTGTCCGTCGACATCTGAACACCAAAGTGTGTGGTGCTCCATCCTATCTGCCGAAGCAAATTTGGGATATGAAAGAATTGAAGCATTTGCAAGTCATGGGAAGCGACCTTCCAGATCCTTGTGGTGCCGTCTTACCAAACCTCGTGACTCTTTTAGATATAAGTGCTGAAAGTGTTATAGGAGGTGTTCTTCGAGGAACCCCAAACCTGAAGGAATTAGGGATTCGAATTGAGCTGACACCTGATGCATCAGAACCCATGTTCAACTTTGATGATCTTGACCATCTTAAAAGTCTGGAATCACTAAAATGTAGTGTTGTGAATCCTGAGCTGATCGGGCCTGGGGTCGTTGCCTCATATCCACCTCCTGGCCATGTTGAAGATCTAGCATCACAAAATTATGTTGATATGAATCCTGTATCTATACTTGATCCACTGGATTCCACGTTCATCGCTTCTTATTTTAATCATATTGGATTTGTTAAAACACAAATGCTCAATTTTGCATTACCAAAAAATCTTGTAAAGTTGAGTTTAAGTGGCTTTGGATATCCTTGGGAATACATGGGAACACTTGGTCGAGAGTTGTGGTTTCTCAGAGTGCTGAAATTGCGATGCTATGCCTTTCGAGGACCAGAGTGGGTCATCCACGAGGGGGAATTCGAGCAACTAAGATATCTGCTTCTTGAAGACACTGATCTTGAGTATCTTACTCTGAAGACAAATAATGAAAGATTCTACAGTCTCCGGCGGCTAATCATTAGGCACTGTTATAAATTAAAGAAGTTCCCTTGGGCTACAAATGATGGTAAATTGGAAGTGGAGGTAGTTGACTGTAGCACTTCAGCTTCAAACCTAAGTTCATGGCTAAAGTCCATGGTTCATGGGAAACATGCAAGTCAGACTTTCGGAATGATTGGCACACTCCAACAAGAGGTATTCCAAATAATTCAAACTAAATATATGTATGAATTTGTGCTAGTAACATTTGGTTTACCTCTATAAATAGATGAATTAGTGATCATAAAATTACAAAATATACAAATAGATGAACTAATACAAAATTTTGATGGGATGAGTCTAAGGTTTTGGCATGATTATTCATTTTTCTTTAGAGACAATCTAAATTTTCTTTTGTTACATTGGTGATTTTGAGTGTAGACAACTTGATTAATTTTATTGGAAATCGTGAATCGATTATTGTTATATTAATTGTACAAGCAGAAAAATACTCAGTTACATTAGTTGTATATTGTCTGTGATAGAACCTACTTGATGAGGAGATTTTCACTCATATTCTTTGTATATTACATTTTACAATGTCAAGTCGTATTCTTATTGGGTATTGATCGCCTCAATCACTTTACAATATAACAAAATTGAATTGAGTCTCACATGATAATATTCTGGCATGTGGATCAACTCAAGCTGGATTCACAATGGTAGAGATGAAAGTAGATACGTAGCTTGATTAAATTCAACAACTAGAAGAAAGCTGAGGTGAAAAAGATGACGAAGAAAAAAGAAGAAGAAGAAATCAAACATTAATGGTATGTTTTCGTCTCATTTGTTATTGATGTTGAACGAGCTGCAGTATAATATTATGTTAAATAGGTTTACTTTTTAACTTATGCATGGTGTGGTTACGTTGAGAAATATTAGTTTTACTATTCTGATTGAGTTCGGAATATCAGCGACAAGCTATCAGATACTCCCTCCGTCCCAAAAATACATTCATGTATTTGGTGGCACGGAGTTTAAGAAAAGTAATTTTTTGTTGTAGTGATGTAAGAAAGAGAGGGGGTATTTTGGGTAATTGAATAGAATAAAGTGTATGATATAGTTGACTTTGATTATATTATGTGTAGAAAGAATTTGGCATTTTTGTAATATTGTAGTATTGTAAGGTTATTGATATTATGTATTGTTTCTATTTTTAGTATGTGAAAGTATTTTTGGGACGGACCAGAATGGAAAATATGAATGTATTCTTGGGAAGTAGGGGGTATTTCTTTAATTTTTAGGCTCTTGGATTTGGTTGTTATGTTGAAAATTGAAAAACATTAGCCCTTTCCATCTTATAAGCTCTTTGTACATTCCTTTTCTGTTAGTCTTACAATTATCATCAACATCCTAAAAAATATGAGATGTCACTCAACACATTCACTTCATAATACACTTTTTTTTTTACTTTCATGTAATTTTATTTTTACTCCCTATCAAACATACAAATTAAAATTCTTTCAATCTTATTACATTTTACCAATCAATATCACTTATTTATACTCCTTCCGATCCACATTAAACTGCACCGTTAGTGTAGATACATAGTTTAAGAAAATTTTATTTTTGACTAACTCTATTGACTTTGAGAGGGTTGTGTTTTAGGTAATAAATAAATTATAAAGTATGTTATGTGTGTTAGGTGTGGTGATTAATTTCTAATTAAGATATGCTTTTAAGGTTGAGAATTAATGTGATATTTCATTTCTTTTTTGGTGATGAAGTTTGACAAACGAAAATAAAAAGTGTGAGTGAAATTTAATGTGTGACAGATGAAGTATTACTTATTTCAAAATATATATATAACCCGAAGTTAATTTAATAACAAGTATAACTCCCGAGCCATAGTTTTGTTTTTGAAATTTTGCGCTGTACCCCAAAATGGGCGGATTGACTGACGTGTGAGACGGTTAATTCTGCCAAATTACAATTCTATCCCCAAAAGAAAGAAAAGTTAGTTGAGAGGAACTAATGCAACTCGTTATTTCATTTCTACATGTGTAATGTAAATGTAGACAATGAAACTTACAGTTGCACTCAATCATCCTATCTGCCTCATCTGTACACAATAAATTTCATCATATCAGTCTCTATAAATGTGTACCCTACTACCTTGAATATGTGCATCCATTAAAGTTAGTTAGTAGTTGGGATTGGATTGATGAGATTTGAATACTGCAAAATTCATGTGAGAGAGAAAAGAGAACTTGAACCAATGTTTGTGTGCGTACGAAGACAGCACAAAATTTGCAGGTGCACGTTAGTGTTTGAATGATGTGTATGTTAGTGTAAAGAGAGAGAGATGGCTCATATGGCTTCGATATTTGTTTGGCGCACATTTGGGCACCTTCTTGATCTTCATCATGTCGTATCTCCATAGACGACTCCACTTTAGATATCATATATTCTGCATACAATGCGGTTGGACGCTTGGATTGGGAACTCGGTGAATCGGACTACTGCAGCAGAAGAAGAAAGATGATGGATTCGTTGGATGCAGAGATTAGGGAGGCTCTTTTCGAATTAGAAGATCTGATCGAATTCTCTCTCTCTAATTGCCTTTCCAGATCTGAAGAAACTAAACTCTTCTCCATAGATGAGGAAGTGATTCAATCCCTAATTGAAATAGTGGAGAAGTTCGAGGAGGAGTATCCTGCTGAATTGGCGAAGCCATTTTCTGACGAAATTGATTACGCATCCTCATCAACATCTGTCGATTTTGATGGAAAGAGGTCCAATATATTTTGATTATCCACGAGTGAGATTGCTAGATTGATACAACGGGTTACGGAGAGGACGGCAACTGAATTACAAATTATTTCAGTCGCCGGAGACAGAGGTTCGCGAGCTCTGTTTTCGAAGCTGCTTAGTGAAGAAGCATATCGTAATTCTTTTGAGAAATGTGCGATGGTGACAGTAGGCCATGAATTTGCAGAAAAGGATATCTTGATTGCTGTTCTTTCTCAAATAGATGATGAATTTGATCAAGAAACAGGGGATGATGATGAGAAATTGTTAGGTGATCGTTTGAATGCATGTTTGAAGGGTAGTAAATTCTTAGTGGTGTTGGATGTGTGGGGTTTGTTGAATTGCATTCCTAAGGAAGATTATGGATTTCGAATCATTCTCATGGTGGAAGAAGCTGAATTTGCCCAAGGTGATAAGATTCATCAACTCAAGAGCTGGGATCTTAAGTTGTTTGATCTTGTTGATCACATCATGGTGGGTGATTATATCGGGAGACACCGCATCAGATGCCTCTTTGGGATGGCAGGCATTGGTAAGTCTACTCTTGCTGCAAAAATCTTTCAGGAACCATCCATTCAGCATCGGTTCGACCTCCGAATTTGGGTCACCTCAGGTCCAAATTACGAACCAGATAAGTTTTTGTCAAACATCTTAACTCAAATAGATCCTGACTTTGATAATGTGATGAATGGAGCTCAACATCTTTCGACTAAAGCATCTGGAAAGAGATGCTTCGTTGTATTGGATAACCTGTGGAGACAAGATCCCCTTGATTACTTCCACAAGTTATTTGACAACATCTCCTGTGAAATTTTGATGACAACTACATTACAACATGTTTCTAATTTTAGTCACGATGTGTATGGAATGCAGCTGCTCAATAAAGAAGAAAGTTGGCGTTTTCTCTGTGAGAATGTGTTTGGTGAGAACCTGTGCCCTCGTGAACTTGCAGAAGCTGGACAGATGATTTCTGAGGAGTGTGAGGGTCTTCCTCTCACGCTTGCCACCGTTGCAGACTTCCTATCTGAAGCCGACAAGACGCCAGAGTACTGGACCACTGTAGCAATGAGAAAGAATTTAGTTTTCGAGCAGGTTTATGATATAACAACGGAGAAGCTCTATCCAACATATGAAGACTTGCCTAATGAAGACAAACCAGTATTCCTGTACATGGCAGTTTTCCCTACCAAGTATAAGATCCCCACAACCATGCTGGGCAAGTTATTGTATTATGAGGGTCTTCTTAACCAGAGTTTATCGCATTTAAGAGATCATGTCCAGAGTTTTGTCTCGAGGGTTCATTCCTGGAGTCTTGTGTTGACATGGAAGACGAGTAGCAGATACGGAGCCAAAACTTGCAGCCTCCATTCTGCGTATTGGCATCTCTGCATTAGAGTTGCTAAAAAGAATAGCTTCTTCCATGTCTTGAATCGAATTTTGGATGGTTCTGAAGAACATGTAAAAGGTCAGCGTAGGCTGTGCATCCAGAATAGCGTTTTATTTGGCATGAAAGATGTGTACAGCTCAATATCGTCCAACTCGACTCTTCGTTCTCTCCTCTGCACTGCTCCTCCTCATCCATATCCAGTGCCAGTATGAGGTTGCTGAGGGTGCTTTACGCCCATGGAATAAGGTTCTACGAGTTCCCTAACGAGGTTCTACATCTTGCTCTTCTAAGATATTTTGGCCTCACTTATGATGGGAAACTCCCCTCTGACATATCAAGATTGGGGAGCCTCGAGTGCTTAATTGTCCATCGACATTTTAACACGAGATTGCACAGAGCTCCATTGTATCTCCCTAAGGAGATTTGGGACATGAAAGAATTGAAGCATTTGCAAGTGATGGGAAGCAACCTACTGGATCCTTGTGGCGCTGTTTTACCAAACCTCATGGCTCTTTTAGACGTAAACGCTCACAACGTTATGGAAGGCATTCTCCGCGGAACTCCAAACCTAAAGAAGTTAGGAATTCGAATTGAACTGACACCCGATCAAAATGTATGGGAATCCATGTCCATCTTCGATCATCTTCGCCATCTTGACAGTCTTGAATCACTTAAATGTGTTGTCGTGAAGGTCTTCCTCTTATGATTTCCACTGTTGCCAGTCTTCTATCTAAAGCAGAGAGGACTCCAGAGTACTGGACCAAGGTTGCAAAGAAACAGAATTCTGTTTTCCAGGATGCTTATGATATCATTTCAGAGATGCTATATCCAACCTATGTATACTTGCCTCAATTTTTGAAAATCTTTTTCCTGTATGGGAGTTTTCCCTATAAAACATAAGATCCCCACATCCAAGCTCTTTACGTTGTTGAGTTATGAGGGAATTCTTGACGACCATGTATGGAACTTGGAAGAGCATGTGGGTGAGCTTGTTTCCAGAAGTCTTTTATTGGAAGGGAAGATGAGTAGCAGTTTCAAAATTAAAACTAGCAGCCTCCATTCTGTTTATTGGAATCGATGTATCAAAGAAGCCAGGAAGAATAAGTTTCATCATGTCTTAAATAAAAATTCTGATGGTCTGGAAGAATATATAACAGGTAAGCGCAGATTTTGCATCCAAAACAACATTTTATTTGGGATGAAAGATGTGTACGACTCAATCGCATCCAATTCAACTGCACGTTCTCTCCTGTGCACTGGTCCTCATCAATATTCAGTGCCTATATGTCTTGGTTCGAGGTTGCTCAGGGTCCTTGATGCTCTTACTATAAGGTTCTATGAATTCCCAATTGAAGTTGTACAACTAGCTCTTCTACGATATTTTGGCCTCACGTGTGATGGGAAACTCCCGCCATCCATATCAAAACTAGGGAACCTTGAGTGCTTGATTGTCCGTCGGCATCTGAACATCAAAGTGTGTGGCATTCCACTGTACCTGCCGAAGCAGATTTGGGATATGAAAGAATTAAAGCATTTGCAGGTCATGGGAGGCGACCTACCTGATCCTTGTGGTGCTGTCTTACCAAACCTTGTTACTCTTTTAGATATAAGTGCTGAAAGTGTTATAAGAGGTGTTCTTCGAGGAACCCCAAACCTAAAGGAACTAGGGGTTCGAATTGAACTGACGCCAGATGCATCAGAGCCCTTGTTCATCTTTGACCATCTTGACCATCTTGAAAGCCTGAAATCACTAAAATGTAGTGTTGTGAATCCTAAGCTGGTTGTGTCTGGCATTGTTGCCTCGCGTCCACCTCCTGGCCATGTGCAAACTCTAGAATCAAGGAAAATTGATGAGCTGTATCTGCTTGATCCGTTTAACTCAAAGTTCACCTCTTATTATATTCACCCTTATGGAACCATAGAAACACCAAAAGTCAATTTTGCCTTACCAAAACATCTTGTAAAGTTGAGTTTAAGTGGTTTTGGATATCCTTGGGATTACATGAATACATTTGCTCGTGAGTTGACATGTCTTAGAGTGCTCAAATTGCGATGCTATGCCTTTCGAGGACCACGATGGGTCATCCATGAAGGAGAATTTGAGCAACTAAGATATCTGCTTCTTGAAGACAGTGATCTTGAGTTTCTTATTTTGCGGACAAATAATGACAGGTTCTATAATCTCCGGCAGCTTATATTTAGGCACTGCTACAAATTAAAGAAGTTCCCGTGGGCTTCAATTTATGGTAAATTGGAAGTGGAGGTAGTTGACTGTAGCACTTCAGCTTCAATCCTAAATTCATGGCTGAAGAAGTCCATGGTTCATGGGAAACATAGAAGTGAGGCTCTTGGAATGATTGGCACACTCCAACAAAAGGTAATCCAAATAATAATGAAAGCGTGATTTTTTTCCTTCATTCGAACAGATAAACTATATATTCCTTTACATTGTGCATTTGTGCTAGTAACATTTAGTTTACTTCTTTAGAGAAATATAAATAGATGAACTAGTCATAGCATTACAAAAATTTTATGTGTAGTAATTCTAAGGTAAGCCTAGATATACATTCCTCATTTTGACGTGAATCGTCATTTTTTTGTAGAGACAAAATCTTACTCCCTCCGTCCCGGAGAACGCTTCCCGTTCACTGTTCCATGTTTTTTTAACAAAAAGTTTCTCTTTTTTACCTACTTGATTTACTTTAGAGAGTATTTTAGTATTTTTAAGTGAATAAAAAATATAAAGTAATGGTAGGTGTGAAAATGAGTTGAAATTTTGAAACTAAAGTAACCTTTTAATGTTATTGGATAAAGTGATGTTTATTTTTTTGGGGTGTAAAAGATATTGTGGGACAAAGAAATAAGGAAAATGTAAAGGGTTCTTGGAGATGGAGGGAGTAATTTCTTGTTGTACATTGGTATGTGTGTATACTTTTTTCTTTTTTTTGGGTTATTTTGGAAATCGCAATGTGGTTTGTATTCATTTGATAAGCAGAAAAACACTCAGCTACATATAAGATTAAAGAGTTAGTTATGTGATAAAACCTAATTAATGATGAGATATTCATAATATGCATGTACAAACGATGTCAAGTTGGATTCTTATTAGATGATAACTGCAATCACTTCACAATTTCATGAATTGAATTGAGTCTCAAAACATAACATTTTAGGATGCAAATGAGCTCGAAAGCTGGATCAGGGGACAAATGGCATTATAGCTGGATTGATTTCAACTAGAAGACACTTGAGGCAAAAAGGATGGCAGAGAAAAAGGAAGCAGAAGAAATGGAGCAACAGTGTGCTGTCTCTTTTTTGTTATTGATGTTGAACAATCTGCAGTCTAATGTTATGTTTAAGAGTTTTACTTTTTAACTCTCGTATGCTATGGTTGTTATGTTGAGAAATATTAGTTTTAGTCTTCTAATTGATTTTAGTTGTATTGTGTGATCCCTTAGAGAAGTGGGAACTTGAAAATATTAAGGAGCCGCTTGGTTCAAATTTCGGAATGACAATGGTAATGGGATTCATTGATGAGGGTAATGGTAATGGAAATGAAAGTGATTGAAGAGGTGTGGGTATACATTCAATGTAGGGGAATGATTGAGGAATTTTAATTCTCATTACCCCCTAACTAAGCTAACCAAGCATGAGGAATGTGAGTCAATACTCTCTCATTCTCATTACCCTCCCTCCCCTAATACCCCTAACCAAGTGCCCCTAAATTTAAGCATTAAGATTTATAGGTTAGTTTATTGTTTGTTGGGTGGTTACGTAGATTATTTAATCCAACGATTGAGATAAAGGGCACCTGTGTCTATGTGCAACAGATCGTTAGATGGAAAGATCCATAAATACATGATTTAACTCATTATTAAAGTATGATTTTATAGTGGTAAAGTTTGATTCATCAAAATATGATGAATGGTTCACTAAAGTATAATTTTGAAGTGGTTAGTTTGATTCACTAAAGTATGATATGTCATTCATTAAAATATGATTTAATGTTGTTAAAGTATATGATTCAATAAAATCATACTCAATCTGTTTGTCTTAGGGTATTGTTTGCTTTTTCAATGTAAATTAAATTGTATTATTATTTTATATACAGTTTATAGTTGTATTGTTTGAATGTTGTGGGCCATGGTGGGCCTGTTTTCCGAAAAGGAGAAATGATTTCCTCTTAAGCTAATGGTCAAAACTGCAAAATGGTATCATTGGGGGAGGATCGAGGGACCTTACTAAAAATCCTTTTATGTTGATCTTTGGAGCTAATGCTCAACTGACCATAGTAGTTATAAAGTACTATTTGAGTTCATTCTTTAGTTATATTTAGTTCAACTCTTGTAACATTATCATTCATTTGTAATTAGTGGTATCAATCTGGCTGGATTACTTATTCTTTCTTCCAGTGGTGAGTATGTGTTGATTCAATCATGCCTTCCACTTCAAGATTCCATGTTGACTAAAGATTTTATGCTATAAATCTTACTATAGCAAGGAAGGCTTTATTCTTGGAATAACAACAAATGCAGATAAATTATTTTGAGGATGGTACAAAATCAGGTTGGTCCCATAAAGCAGAAGAATGAAGAAACAGTAGAATAGCTGAGATATCATCCATAGCTATCCCTTTCCTCCTTCGTCTCCACTCATTGGCAGCACTTTCAACCAGACGCTTAGCTGATTTTGCCCGATCACGACTTGCTGATACGATCCTCACCGCTTCTTGATTAGATATGGCATCCCAAACCTTGACAGAAGACAGAACTTTACATGCATTATATATAGCTCAAATGATGAAGTGTAGTGTCTCAAGATCAGACGACGTACCCCATCTGTTGCCAGCACGACAAACTGGTCTTTACTAGTGATGCGCCTCTGAGTAACTTGAGGCACAGATATAAGTCCGAAATCCTTGATGCAGTAGTCCCCGAAAGCTCTGGACATGGCTAGTCCCGGAGATTCCTCGTGTGGCAACCAGAGTCTATGGACCCCTGGCTCGTCGCGCAGACAGTAGACTCGACCATTGCACTCACTTATCCTGTTTGCCTCCTCTGTTTGAACACACAACAAAGTCTTTATCTAGGTATTATTTTTTTTCATAGGAATTAAATCCAAGTGGTCACATGTCATACGAGAGAAAAGGAGAGGGACTAACTAGGCAGATTAGGCTTGAAATCAGTGGTAAGCTGCTCAGCCACCAAGTCGCCATTGTCGGAACAAGTGGCGAGTACAGCACGGCAGTCCCCAGCATTAGCTACAAAAATATCGTCGCCCTAGTACCACATCAACATCAAGGGAGTGTTTGGTTCACATTGAATTAATAATATTTTATGAGCCTTAAACAATTACTTAAAAATAAGGGAGTTTACACACTAATTATACTTTTAAACAAGCTTAATTTCCTTCTGAGCCTATTAGTTAAAACCAAAGAGCCTGTTGTATCAAAACTTAAGGAGGAGATACGTTACAATATCACATGAAAATAATAAAAGAATTAAGACAATTCTCATGCTAATTCCTTGTCTATGATATTTTTAAACTTTATTATTCCGCTTAATAACTTTAATGAACCAAACACTCTTCAATAATTACAGATTGCAACTGGGTGGTTTTGAACATAATCAAATCTCATTCAAAACTCAAAAGAACATTAAATCAAGATAAATAATGCAAGAAAGATGGTCCCCTTTGTTAAACAATAATGGAGCAAAGCATCTTACTGTCAACTTAATTTAAACCATTCAAACCAAATGCTTAATAATGAACTTTACTACCTGCCTAACAATTGTCAAAGCAGCAGTTCCACTGTGAAATGCATCAATCTTGGGATGATGTTCCAGCTTTCTATCTATGGCAGCATATGTCTTGAGATATGAATGCTTCCATATGTTGATCTGCACCAAACTCAGCAAGTGTATCTTGCCAGTAGCAGAGGAGAGACGAAGGCATCGACACGCTCACTTCCTTCACCACGAAATGCCCCCATGGACCATGCCCATCGAATATCCCACAGAACAACATGTCTCGTTCGCATCCAAAGTCCTAACAACATGAACCGTGAGGCCACAATTGGTAGAACCAACTAATGGTGAGAGTATATATGTTGTACCTTCCAAACTATGCACCTATCTTGGTTCACACCCTTCTCTCCTCTCTTGGAGTAAACTGAAGCCACATTCTTGGACTCATCTATCAACTCATTTTTCTTAGTCAGACCATCAACACACTTTCTTGATCCAACTTTTCTTCTTCTCTTGATGGAAAGAGAGTTTGCCAACCCATTAAACATTGATGACAAATACCCCATGCTGCACCTCCCAACTATCTACAAAACCACAACTTTTTATCATTAACAAACTCTATGTATTAATGTGTGTATATATATATTTGTAGGTGTGACATGATCACATTAAGCTTGATTAAATGGATCTGCATGAGAAAACTGAGCCCAAAAAAAGATTGATTCCAACAATATAATCAGCATGTTGTAGAAAAGACCCAAAATTCATTGATCAATGTTTCTAAAGTAAACAACTAATGCAAAACATTTACTCTATAGTCAACTAGAAAAAGTTAACAAACTTTACTCATCTTTACACAATCTTCCAGAAAAGAGAGAGAGATTATGATTAAGCTGAAAATGGTAACAATTGTTCATTCACCTTCCCAACCAACCAAACAAAACTAAAAATCTAAAAACTCACAAGTGTAATATAAGAAGCAGGATTTTAAATTAAAAGTGATAAGGGTATGAGCAAAGTGGGAAAGATCAAGAGAGAGAAAGATAGAGATGGAGAGATGATGCATCAAAAGGTTTATGTTGGTGCTTTGGTTGGAGGTGGTTTTATGCAGAGATATTACTCATATTTAAGATAGTAAAGATGTACGTGTATAAGTAATTTCTTGGACACCTAGTGTCCCCCACTTTCTAAATCACAGTGCTACCCTATCATGGATCTCTTTTTCATTATTTATTTATTTTAGGTGAGAATATCTTTTCATCGAATGCTTTAGAGTAAATTATATAATGTAAACCGGGTTCACATATAATGTTTATGTAGATGTATTAGAAAGTTATCTATAGATAAGAGTGGATAAGAATTTGAATGAGTAATTTTTTTATTTAGAAAAATAATAATTTATTAATCTAAAGAGTAATCGGTAAAATCAGGATTCACATGTGAACCCAATTCACGGATTAGGTTTGTTTTGGGTTAAGAGGATGAAATGCATAAAATAATTAACTTATATGAAAAACAAAAAAAAAAGATAATAATGGAAAATGAAAGAGAAAGAGAAAGAAAAATTAATTGAAGAAAGAAACTTTATAAGTATCTGTTTGAGTTATGTTTGTTTTGGGTTCAAAAGATGAAATGCATAAAATAATAGACTTATATGAAAAAAAAAAGATAAAAATGAAAGAGAAAGAGAAAGAAAAATTAATTGAAGAAAGAGATTTTATAAAATAGAAATTGTGAAAAATTTCGCTTAGTTGTTAATTTTGGAAAAATGTCACCCAATATTTTTTTTTTGAAAAAATGCCCCCTTTTACTTTTTTTTGCTCCTCTTCATTGTATAATTAATATATACCCGTACATATAATCGCGGTTAGTGTGTTCGTAAATATGTTAGTAAATAAAACATGTGAATGGTCGCACATGTAATCGCGTGTAGGGTCGCGCGAGATTTAAAAAAAGGGTTAATTTTGTTTAAAATTTAAGAAAATAGCTTTTTTATGAAAAAAAATTATAATGAATGGCATCTTTCTCAAAATGAATTATTAAAAGTGATATTTTTTTTCTAAAAATAATTTATAAAAATTGAAAGTATTAAGGACTAATATATAGGATTATAAGTGCATATAAGGTTATATTTAAATTTTAGATATTAGTTTTGAAAATTTAAACCTAATTTTTAAAACTAATGAAATAAAAACTCTCAATGTTTATTGGATTTTTCATAAACAAATAAATTAAACTATAGTCTCGAATTGAAAACGCATAAATAGAAGCTCAAGTGTGTATATATATATATATATATATATATATATATATATATATATATATATATATATATATATATCCTAGCTAACAAGTAACAAGGATTTGATCATTTGCTCACACCACACGTGAACATTCTAAAAATATTGATCGACTTATAATTAAGTACCACAACTACGTTTGAATCTTTTGAAAATCAAAATCTTATGCATATGGTAATTGTGACCAATTCACCATCAATAAAAAAGGAAGAAACTTTTAAGTATAAGCTGTCGCGGAATAGGTTCCGTAATGATAAATAATCTATATTTATTTTGAATTTTAATATGATATATTTTAATTTTATATTATATCAATAAAAAGAAAAAAGTGAGGTGATATGCGCAAAGACTTGAGCGAGATGAAATGTCTTCGAATAAAAGTGATAATATTCTAATAAAAGTAATACACAATTGATAAAAAAAAGATAATGATGAAGTGAACTAGTTTATAAACAATTTATGAATTCGACTGTTGTGCACCTGGACGATTTTAATCGTTAGATTATAATTTAATTCAATCTCTACCATCAAATAAAATAACATAATTAATTTTTTTTTTAAAAAAAACTATCCATTCCCCCTATTTTCAACCCACTAACTGCAGGTGTACCAGTGCACTGTAGAATAACCCCCAATGAGTCACACTGCAGTACACCGGGTGCACCAGTGCACCTGGATAATATAAACCGTTAGATCAAATTTTTGTTTAATCCTAATCATTAAATAAAATAAAATAAAATAATTAATAAAAAATTCAATAACTACCCACTACTTTTAAAATTTACCTTTTAAATTCTCAGGTGCATCAGTGCATCCTAAAATAACCCTAAAAATTATTCTCGTTAGTTCTTATTGTTGTCGTAGATATAGAATTTAAGAAAAATTACTTTATTTTTTATTAAATTTTATTTATTTTTAGAGGTATTGTTGTATTTTTAAGTAATAAATAATTGATAAAGTAAGTTAGGTGAGTTAAATAAAGATGACATCTCTTAAAATATAATGCAGTGATTAGTTATTTATTTATTTCTCACTTTTTATAATTTTTGAAGTTGAAGGATAAGAGTGTATTGTAACAAACAAAAGGAAATAGTTGGCATGTTTGCATCCACAGCGATCAAGTTTTATCCAAAGATAAATACCCATCACTTTCGTTCTCTTGAGATTGACTTTTGTGATAATTACTGAAAATTCGATAAGATTGCATGATTTTGACTAAATTATTGAAAGCAATTTGTACCAAATAAATTAAGACACAACATTACCAAAAAGAGAGTGCCAAATGATGCTTAATTAAATGGTTAATTACACTAAAATCCTAACCTTTTTCGAATTTTAAATTAATCCAAAATTTTTAATATTTACAAATAAAATATCGATCTTTAGTCCGTTTTACAAGAGACTGTTCGGATACTGACATGTCACAAAAAATAAAAAATTCTAGATGGTCAACTTTAAAACATTTCTTCTTCTTTTACAAAGTCCCGGCAGATGTGCTTGGAAAGAGCAACTCACTCCTCAGTCCTCCTTTGGTTCTTCTTTTACTCTTCATCTCCGCCGTCGCGCAACCACCACCTTCCTCGCCACCTCCGCCTCAATCCTTATTCAACGCTGCCGAGACTCTAGCCAGTTCAGGATTCACTTCTATGTCCCTAACCCTCCAACTCAACGCTCCCACGCTCCCCATCTCCTCCACAGCCCTCACTATATTCTCGCCGCCGGACTCCGAATTTTCCTCTTCCGGCCAGCCCTCACTCATCCTCCTCCTCCTCCATTTATCTCATCTCTCTATCTTTCCCCGGCATCACTCCTCTGCTTCCCCTTCTCCACCACAATTCCATCTCTCTCCCCCTCCAAGCACCTCACTGTAACCTCCACCCAACCAAGAAAAATATCCATAAACATGTCGCAGTCTCCAAAATCCCCATCTTCGATGACGGCTTCGTCATTGTCTACACAATCGACAATTTCTTCGATTTGAACTTCGCTCTTTCAGCTTCGACGAGGAATTTCTCTAAATCTGAAATCCAGTGCCTGAAATTGGAACCGATCTCTCATTTTAGAGAGGCTTCCGGAATGTTGAAGTCGAGAGGACACTCGATCATGGCCGCATTTCTGGAGCTGCAGCTTTTGGGATTTCTCCAACAACAGCGATTCACAGAGAAGCTTGTGGTATTGTGATTGTAGGTTCATCATATCAGATTTGATTTGATGAATTGTGATGGACTGATGGTAGATTGAATATTGTTAATTTCTGATATTAAAAAAAAAACAACAAAACAAGACGACGACGTTTTTATGCACGTGGAAGACAACATGGACAAAAGAGTGACACGTCAGCCACGGGCAAGCCTACGGTTGCCCAGTGGCTTAATTTGCAAAATAGATTTAAGGTGGAGAACTTATTTGTAAATATTGAAAAATTTGGACTAATTTAAAATTCGCGAAAAGATTAGGACTTTTGGTGTAATTAACCCTAATTAAATTAAGCATTTCTTTTCTTAATTAATTAAATATGTAAATCAGATACCACAAAGATTACTAGTTTTTGTCCAAATATCGAATACTGCTTTGTCATTACAAATTACAAATATATAAAATCTATAGATTGATAAAGTATATATGTTTCAACAAATGTTACTCCCTCCGTTCCGAACTTAAGTTCATCGACACTGTAGATATGGAGTTTAAGAAAAGTTCATTTTTGATCAACTTGATTGACTTTTTAGGGGTATTGTGGTATTTCTTAGGTAATATATAAATAAATTATAAAGTATTTAGGGATATTGTGGTATTTTTAGGTAATAAATAAATTATAAAGTATGTTATGTGTGTTAGGTGAGAGTGATATTTTTGAAATTAAGATAACTTTTGAGGTTGTTGGTTGATGTGAAGTTTTATTTCTTAGGTGGTGAATATAAATGTGAGACGCACAAAAACGAAAAGTGTGAATATAAGTGTGGGACGGAGGTAGGGATGCCAATGGGCTGGGGCGGGCCGGGTAGTTGAGTACCCGGACCCGGACCCATTCTTTTGTCGCGGGTTTGGGCTGCCCCGTGACCCGTACGGGGCGGGACGAGTCCGACCCGTTTTTGGCCCATTTTATTTTTTATTTTATTTTAAAAATTTATGTATATTATAAATAATGTGTAATATATATTATTTCATTTAATTTGTAATTATATAAATAGAAATATCATATACTCCCTCCGTCCCGCCTTAATGCTTACGCTTCCTTTGTAATTTACAAAGGAAGGGTAAGCATTAAGGCGGGACGGAGGGAGTATTTTCTATTTAATTAATCAATTAAGCAAATATATTTATACATAATAAATATAATAAAAAATATAAATAAAATATACATGTTATACACATAATATGCTATATAATTAATATAAATATTAAATGGGTCCAAACGGGTCCAAATGGTCCAAAACGGGGCATCACTACTACCCAGACCTGCCCCATTCTTGATACGGGCCAGGTCGGGTCCGCGCCCAAATTCACGGGCCAGGGCGGATCCTGGCGGGCCGGGCCATTTTTGACATCTGTAAACGGAGGGAGTATTTAGTAGTCATATTGATAATTACATTATATATTATTTTATAGTAGTGTAAGATAATAGTTTTCTAATAATAATAATTTTTATATCATTATTAAAAAAATATTATTAGCGTGTTATTAGTTGAAATCAAAGGTACTAAATAAACTATCAAATTAAAATTGAATAATTTCTAAATATAATAAAATTGAAAAGATCGAGAAAATTAAAAAAAAAATAGAATTTAGATTTATTTTTATATAGATAGATAAATAGATGAAAAGCTATACTTCATTATTTTCTAAAGTTAAATGATTCAAAATTAAGTAACATTAACAATAATTATTATAAATTAAAATTAATTATAAATTTTAGAAGCAACAATCTAATATTGAATAATAGAGAAATTGATATAATATTATAATATTTAATGGGATTATAAATATTATATTATAATGATAGTTAATAGTTGTATTATGGATCTCATGAAAAGATAATATAAATGGACGTGTGTTTGTCTCATCTACCAAAATATATAATTGCACACTTTGTATTGAAGTACAAAATATATAATTGCACACTTTGTATTGAAGTAGACAAAAATGTCAAAACGAATACTATACTTATATTAGTATTTTGTTATGAGTCTTATAAAGATATAAGTATTAATTTTTTTATGTAAATCCATTTACCAAAAATAGAAATACAAGATTAAAATGAAATGTTCAAATTAAATAAATGTAAAAATATCCTACTATAATTTAATACTTATATTTAATTCAAGTTCAATTATTCAAAACTAGTTGATTACTTATAATTTATTTTATCTTGGAGATTAATTGTAAATATTCTGTAGGGCTATTACTTACTACCTTACAATTTAAGGGTTATAATAGAAGTATTTTTTGTTGATAAAAAAAAGTAAAAACTAAAATGGAATGAAATGGGTATATTTTAGTAAAATGATTTCTTTTAAATCAAATAATTATTATTTTAAAAAAATACAGTGTAATTAATGGTTTGCATGATTTCTTTTAATATCAATGATTCACATCAATCATTCTTGAGTACTTTAGTAGCTCAACTAATCGATTCTTCAATCTATCACAGTAGATCTATGAGTTGTTTAAAGGTTAATCTTCACCTCCACTTGTTGGTAGATTAGTGAAAAATTCTGTCTTATCTAATTTCCTCAACCTTTAATTTAGCTTTTGAATATTGTGGATGCAATTGGCATCCATATAGCTAGCCTCACACCCAGTGGCGGACGCAGGATTTCTGTCGAGGGGGGCCCAATTTTTCTTATACAATAGTTCGTGTTTTTTGTTCTACAAATTTTAAGAAGAATTATTTTATTTACCAACTTTTATTAATATTTTTCTAAAGATGTTTTAGTATTTTTAATTGTATTATGTAAGAGTAACAATTTTGAAACTAAAGTCATTAAAATTATTAAATAAATATGTTATTTAGAGGGAAAATAAATAAATAAAAGAAATAGAAGAGGGAAAAAAAATAACAGTACTGCATGAATCGAACACGGGACCTCTAAAACTAAAAGATCCTCACTTCACCACTTGGACACAAAGGTATTTCAAGAAAATTTCTATATCTATACTAGTAATTTTTAGAAGTTCAGGGGACCCAGTGCCCCCCTAACCCCTTAACACGTCCGCCCCTGCTCACACCCCCTTGAATTTGATCTTCTTTTAATGACAAACCAAGGTCTATTATTATAAATTTAATGACATTATAAGACACTTGGAACATTTAATCTTATTCTAGAAACCTTTCTTAAGGGTTGATTTTATTTTTTTAATTATTATTATTATTTGAGTTGATTGTATTGCACTTGATATATTTTCATAAGATTATCTTTCTCGATATTTGTATATATATATCATACTCTATGTAACTTCTATCACGCTCATGCTCAAATGAGAAGTTAAATAGTGTGGTATATATACAAAGTATTGAAAAAGATAATTGAATGAAAATATGGTACAAATGAGTATGGTATATATACCAAGTATTGAGAAAGATAGTCCTTTGAAAATATGTCACGTGGCAATATTATTAGAAAATATCGACATAATTATGAATTGTTTAAACGTAGCACTATTGCTACCGGAATATTACTATCAGTATCCAATCACTTATTAAATACTCATCCCGTCCCATTCATAAGTCCCGAAATATTACTAACAGTATCCGATCACTTAACAAATACTCATTTCGTCTCATTCATAAGTCCACATTAAAATTTTGCACATAAATTAAAGAATATTATCATTTTACGTGTAGTGAATAGTTGTATTAGTAATGAATGGTGGGCCATATATGGAGTTATTTTATTAAAAAAGAAAAATAGATAACTTTGAATTAAACACTCAATATAATAAAATAGGGAACATTCAATGAAACGAAGTGAGTGTATTATAAAAAGACCTTGAACCCCATGATATAAACCTACCCAAAAATAAATAAATAAAATTATACACGAACTTTATGAAACGACCCACTTTATCATAAAAATATAAATAACATTTTAAGAGAAAATTTTAGAACCAATAAGGTTTAATTAAAATAGACTGACAAATTTTAGGAAAATATAAAATTGTTTGCAGCGGAATTAAATTAAGATAATAATAATTAAAAATGAACCATATTTCATAGCATAGTTAAAATGAGAGATTTCTTTCAAAAATAAATGATCATGAAATTAAGAATTAAGCACTTTATTTAAAGATAATTTGCAAAATAATTTAAAGGATGTATTTTTTTTATTATTATTTTTTTCAAATTCTAAATGTTGGAACTTAATTGCAACTAAAATAAGACAAAGTCTCTTGTGAGACGCTACTTTCATGAGACGATTTGTGAGACGTGTTAAAATATCTCGGTTATTTAAATAAAGTATGTTTAATGGTTGTTAATGTATGTTTTTTAAAATATGTTGGATTATGTATTAAAGTATGATGTTAGTGTGTTATAATTTGATTTATTATCGACATACTTTAACCACAAATAAGCGCACTTTAACCACAAATAAGCATACTTTAGTGACGGGTTGACCCGTCTCACATCCGTCTCACCAATAACCCGTCTCACAAGAGACTAACTCCTAAAATAAATGTAGGGTTTTTTTTACGCAATTAATCCTTTTATTTATAAACTAAATTAATAATATTTTCATATATCCGTGCGAATTACTAATATTAATAAATTGTGATATTCCATCAACAAAAAGTAATACTATTTGTTTAATTATCATAAAAGTAATATTCATTTAAGAGTGTATATTGGGTGCACCCGGGTGCAACCCATATGTGTATGACTTTTTATTCTATTTTATATATATATTATTATATTTTGTATATGTGTTTTATAATAATTGTATATTTTTTCACAATAAATTTTTCATTAAAAAAACTAATATCCACATGTGTATAACTTTTTATTAAATAGTATATACATTCTTTTTAATAATTGTAATTTTTTTTATACTCAATTTTTCATTAAAAAAACTAACAATTAAATTGTATACGTTTTTACTCATAATTGTATATTTTTTTGTTTATATTTGTATATGGGTGCATCCTAATCTTAGGTGCATCCGGGTCCATACTATATTTAGTCTATATTTAATTTTATCTGTTTCAGGTAAAGGTTTACGTGAAACGGTTTTACATTAGACATACCAATAAAAGTGATATTTATTTAATTTTATCCGGCTTAAGTAAAAGTTTATGATTTTATATTAGACCTACCTTTTTATATTATTATAATTCAAAATCACCCGCTAAATATATTACACTTTATTTATGCTTAAAAATTTGTCTCTAGGGATGAGAATCAACTTATTGTAAATCAATCTCAATTTTTATAAAATTGAAAAAAAAATGATTTTTCATGTTGGTACAATTCGCACTCATCGGGCAGCTAAGGCCTGCCCGACCGCTGACGCCAGTTGACCATTGCCACGTAAACTTTTAATTTATTGTAAGAAAAACTTTAACATTTACTTAAGTTGCAATTTAATCCCAACCTTTGAGATTTTGGCCAAAAAAAAAAACATCAATTTTATTTTTATTTTTATTTTTAAATTGCACCATCTAATAAAAATTTATATTTTATTTTTATATTTAAACTCTAAAAAATTATTAAATAAAATAATAAAATTATTATATGAATAAAATATTTATTTTTATGATTATAAAATTAATTATATCTATTAAATTTGTAAAAAAAATTATACAACTTTTAAATATTTAAATTTTTATAATTTTTAAATAAAATATTTTATACATTATAAATTTTTTATAATTTATAAAATCAGAGTATTCGTGAATGTCTCAATATATTTTTATAATTTCACATTATATATAATATAACAAATATACCTATAAGATGTTTAAAGAATTGTATTATTTATATAAAAAAATCATTTAGAATTAATTTTATAAGTGTTATATATATTAATTTATATATGATGTATTTTTCATCAATTTCCTTGAAATAAAGTTGCTATAAAATTACCCCAAAATACACAAGTTAGTTTATAACATTTTATAAAATTAATTCTAAATGATTTTTTTTATATAAATAACAAAATTCTTTCAACATCTTATATGTATATTTGTCATATTATATATAATGAAAAATTATGAAAAGATACCGAGATACGTTCACGAATACTATGATTTTATAAATTATAAAAAATTTATAATGTATAAAATATTTCACTTTAAAAAACTAAATGAATTTAAATATTTAAAGGCTGTATAATTTTTTTATTAATTTAATAGATATAATTAATTTTATAATTTTAATAATAAATACTTTATTCATATAATAATTTTATTATTTTATTTAATAATCTTTTAGAGTTTAAATATAAAAATAAAATATAAATTTTTATTAGATGGTGCAATTTAAAAATAAAAATAAAATTGATGATTTTTTTGCTAAAATCTCAAAGATTGTGATTAAATTACAACTTAAGTAAAGATTGTGATTTTTCTTGCAATAAATTAAAAATTGACGTAAAGTTACCCAATTGGTGCGAATTCTACCAATATGAAATGTCATGATTTTTTTTATAATAATTTTATAGAAATTGAGATTAATTTGCTATAAGTAGAAAGTTGATGGTTTTTGAATTAAAAATACTCCACTTTTATAGTGGCCAGGTGACCTTGGTTCTCTTTAATTATGGATTGGATTATAATATTTGTATTTGTTAATATTATCTCTATTTGCTTTTCTTTATTCTAATGGATGCTGAATACAGTGAATGTATGATAAACAGTTTTTCAATCTGTTGTGTGTGAGTGTGCGCAGAGAGAGTGGGAAATGGCTTGTGCTGCTGTAATTTCTTTTAAAGACATATTTAGAAAGACATTGAACCGCCGCGATCATCGTATATCCATGGCCTCCAGTTTGAAAGTCTTACAATCTGCATAGCACGAGCTTTATAATTTACCGGATGTTCTGGAGCGTATGGATAATTGCAAAAGTAACACCACAAGGAAGAGGCTGGATGCTTTGGATTTAGAAATCAGAGAAGCTGCTTTCGAGTTAGAAGATCTGCTTGAATTCGCTCTCTACGATCTCTTTCTTGAAGAAAGCATTGAGCACGAGAGGTGTTCGATGAAATGCGACGAGGAAAGGGTGAAATCCGTTGTGGAAAGGGTGAGGGATTTGAAAGAGGAGTATGCTGCTGAATTGAAGAAGCCGTCGCGAGAAGAGGATCGTGATTATGCCGTCTCATCAGCATCAACTTATGATTCTGATGGAAAGATGTTAAATATCTTTGGACTATCTGATCGTGAAATGACTGAATTGAAACGAACCTTTATGAACAAGTCGTTTCCATTGCAAATCATCTCACTGGTTGCGGAGGGAGCCACTTCTCGGACTATCTTAGCCAAGCTACTTTGTGAACGAGCAAATCCTCGTAATTCTTTTGAGAGATGTGCAATGGTGAGAATAGGTGAAGCATATGAGCTAAAAGATGTATTGATAACTATTCTTTCCCAGATAGATGATGATTATGTCGATCATGATTTGGTTGTTTCTGAAGAAGAAAAAGAAGATAATGATTATGAGAAATTGTTAGGTGAGTGTTGTACACATGTTTGCAGGGGAGAAGATACTGTGTTTGTATTGTGTTGGATCATATTCCTATCTGGGAATGGAATTTGTTGAGAAGCTCATTTCCAAAGGAACTAAAAGGATCACGGCTCTTTCTCATAACTAGTTCAATGGAAGTAGCTAAATTTGCAGATAGTGATGAAGTTTATGAACTGAACATCCAAATCAAAGACGAAAGTTGGGATCTTATTCGTAAGGAGGAAGCCATCTCATACAACAGGAGGAGAGGTGCCGAGAGAATAGCAAAGATAAAGCTTTTCCTGTCTGAGGCACATGGTGAAATTCCGGAGGTACTGTATTTTCTTCAACTCCCATCCCTCCCTTGTACATTTACTACTTCCTACACAATTTGCTGCTGTTGTGTCCAGCTTGTTATACTCTAGTTAGAGGAATGATGAATGAAAAGTGATGATGTTTTTCTTTATTCTAGGCTGATAAAATGTTTAATGACAGAATTACTGAACAACTTCGCTACTTATTTCAGGATCAGGATGATGATTTCTCAACATCTGATCTTCCTGAAACAATTGAGAAGATTTTTCAAATTTTTGACCATGTTGAGAAAAGCATGAATTACGTGTTCAGTGATAATTTCTTAGGTTAGTTCAAGTGTCGTCCCAACTTCTTAAGCCTCATAGGTATGGCAGGAATTGGTAAAACTACTCTGGCTAGACAAATCTTCGAAGATCCAACCATTCTCTGCCATTTCGACCACCGTGTGTGGGTGACATTAGGCCCTAATTACAAGTCAGAAAATATACTGGCAGACATTTTTGCTCTTATAGATTCCTCCATCGATATAACTCAACTCATGAAAAGAGATGAGGTTTTACCTGGACGTCTTTCCAAAAAAGCATGGATCGGAGAAACCTCATTGTGTTGGATGACGTGTGTAGCACAGATCCAATTGAGTACTTAGGCTGGTTAAACGGTAACATAAGGGGTATAATATTGATAACAACAAGATTTCAAGAAGTAACTGAACTTATCAAAAAAACGTCTAGGTTGGGTTCTGGTTATAAACAGAAAGTTTATCAAATGCGGTTGCTAACTAAAGAAGAAAGTTGGGATTTTCTTTCAGAGAAAGTGTTTGCTGAAAAGTCTTTCCCTCGTGAACTTGAAGAAGCTGGAAAGATGATTGCTGAAGAGTGTGAAGGTCTTCCTTTAATGATTGCCACAGTTGCCAGCATCCTATCTGAGACCGAGAGGACAACAGAGTTCTGGACGAAAGTAGCAAAGAAACAGACTTCAGTTTTCGAAGATGCATATGACATGGTTTCGGAGAAGCTATATCCGACCTATGAATGCTTGCCTCAATCCATGAAACCAATTTTCCTCTATATGGCAGTTTTCCCTCTAAGATATAAGGTCCCCACATCCAAGTTTATCATCAAGTTGATGAAATTTGAGGGAATTGATGATTGTTATATATATCACCCAAAAGAGTGTTTGAGGAATCTTGTATCCAAAAGTCTTCTATTGAAAAGGAAGATGAGTAGTCAATTCGGAATTAAAACTAGTAGCCTACATTCTGTTTATTGGCATCTCTGCAGAAATGAAGCTCGGAAGATTAAGTTTTTTCACGTCCTAGTAAGATGTTCTGATGGTTTGGAAGAATCCATGAAAAGTCAGCGCAGATTGTGCATCCAAAACAATGTCTTATTTAGCATGAAAGATGTGTACAACTCAATGGCATCCAATTCAATTGCGCGTTCTCTACTATGCACTGGTCCTCCTCATCCTTATCAACTGCCATTATGTCTTGGTTCAAGGTTGCTCATGTTACTTGATGCTCTTACATTAAGATTCTATGAATTCCCAATTGAAGTTGTACATCTACTTCTTCTAAGATACATTGGTATCACATATGATGGGAAGCTCCTTCCTTCCATATCCAAATTATGGAACCTTGAGTGCTTGATCGTACGTCGACATCTGCACACCAAGTTGCTTGGAGCTCCATTGTACCTACCGAATGAGATTTGGGATATGCAAAAAATTGAAGCATCTGCAGGTTCTGGGAAGCCACCTACCATATCCTTGTGGTGCCGAACTACCAAAACTCAAAACTCTTTTAGAAGTAAGTCCTCAGAGTATTAGGGAAGGCGTACTTCTAGGAACACCAAAGCTAAAGAAACTAGGAATTCGAAATTGAATTGGCACCAGATGCATCTGAACCCATGTTCATCTTCGACCATCTTGAACATGTTGACAGTCTGGAATCACTTAAATGTGCTGTTGTGAACCCTGAACTAACCAGGTCTGGGACTGTTGCCTCACCTCCCCTTGCTTTATCATCACTGAAAAAACTTAAAAAGCTGAGCTTAAGTGGTTTTGGATATCCATGGGAATACATGAGAACAATTGCTGGATTGCCATGGCTTAAGGTGCTGAAGCTGCGATGCTACGCCTTTCAAGGGCTTGAATGGGTCATCCACGAGTGGGAATTCAGGAGGCTTGAATATCTGCTGGTTGAAGATAGTGATGTTGAGTGTGTGAAGATTGATGATGATGATGGCATGTTCCATTGTCTTAGATGCCTAATCTTTAGGCATTGCTACAAACTGAAGGAGTTTCCTTGTGGTAGCGGATATGGTAAACTGGAAGTGGAGATAGTTGACTGTGCCACCTCAGCTGCAAAAAATATTCAGGGGGTGAGGGTGACCCAACTCCATTCCTCATGGGAATAATAGAGGCCAGGCTCTTGGAATGATTGCCGCGCTCCAACATGAGGTACGTAATTAAATTACAATGGCCACATTATTTTTATATACATTTACCATGACAATTTTGAAATTAAATTGTAGTGTGAGGTATTTCCTTTATTTGAGGGTGTCACCTAGTTAATGAAAAAAAAAAAAAATAGTAAGTTCGAATTGGTTTATGGGAGTAGTTGAGAGGAGAGAAAGTATGAAACATGGAAGAATTGAGGAATTGAATTTGTAGTTGGTAGCCATCAAGATCCTGAGCTGAGCGTTGAGACAAATTAATGGCTAAAGCCCTTCGTACCATATTTCCTAATTAGGAATACTTCAAGAAAATATATTTGTTATTGCAAAAATTCCATAGCAAAAATTTGGCAAGTGCATGAGCTAAATACTGTTCAATCCGGTGTATTTGAGTGGTGAATGCGTATCTCAGTGGCAGAGAGAGAGTGAGGGAGGGGGAGATGGCTTATGCTGCTGTGATTTCTGTTTTGCTAACAATTAAGCGTCTCCTCGATTCTAAACGTATTTCAATCGTCCCCTCCATTTTAAAATTTGCAGAGGATGAGGTTGAATCCTTAAGGAAAGTTCTCCTTAGTACGGATAGTTTCAGCAGAAGAAAGAATATGAATGGGTTGGATGGAGAAATAAGAGAGGCTGTTTCAAAATTAGAAGATGAGCTTGAATTCCTTCTCTATAATCACTTTCTTTCCCAGTCAGAAGAAACCCTTGGGGACGAGAGCTGTTCGATGAAATGCTTCTCCATAGACGAGGAACAGATTCAATCACTCGTGGAAAAGGTGAAGAATTGAAGAACAAGTATGCTGCTGAATTACAGAAGCCCTTCTCTGAAGAAGATGATTACTCCATCGCATCAAGCTCTATTGATTTTGTTGAAAGGAGGTCCAATATTTTTGGATTATCCAATGATGAAATAAGTAGATTGAAACAAGAGATTAGGGAGAGGAGGCCATACGAATTGCAAATCGTCGCAGTGGTTGGGGAGAGTGGCACTACTCGAACTATGTTTGCGAAGCTACTTCGTGAAGAAGCATCTCAAAATTCTTTTGAGATATGTGGGATGGTGAGAATAGAGAAAGAAGATGAGCTAAAAGTTATCTTGATGAGTATTCTTTGTAAAATAGATGATGAATATCAAGGGTATGGAGTTGATCATAATCGTCTAAGTGAGAAATGGTTAGGTGAACGTTTGTACACATGCTTGAAGGGTAGTAAATACTTGATTGTGTTGGATGATATCTGGGAACTTGGTGTGTGGAATTTGTTGAGAAGCTCATCTCCAAGAGAAAACGATGGAAGACTAGTCATTCTCACGACTACTGTAATGGAAGTTGCTCAATCTGCTGGTAATTTTTACTATGAATTGAAGATCCAAATCAAAGAAGAAATGTGGGATCTTATTCGTCAATTGGAACCTTCCTCGTACCCAAAGAGTGATGCTGAAAAAATCGCCAAGATCCAACACCTCCTGTCACAGGTATATGATTATTGCTTAAACTCAACATCTTAGCCCTTTTAAATATTTTTGGTATCTAGTTATAAATTCCCAGAGGTGTACTGACAGAAAGTAATTGTATTCTAGGACGATAACCAATTGCTGGGAAAGGACGTTACTGTAGATGATGATAATGGTGATTACATTATCTCAACAACTGATTCTGCTATAACAATTGCCCAAGTCTTTGAATTATTTGATCGTGTTAGGGGTGATATCATTTTCGGCAATTATGTTTGCAGCCACAACATCATATGCCTTTTTGGGATGGCAGGTATTGGCAAGACTACTCTTGCTAGACAAATCTTTGAAGATCCATATATTTCTCAGCACTTCGGTTTGCAAGTTTGGATCACCATGGGCCCAAATTATCAATCAAAAAATTTTTTGGCTGACATCTTAGCTCAAATTGATCCTGACATCGATAAAAATCATTTGATGAGGGGAGATGAGATGCTAATTGAACATCTTTCAAGAAAGGCATCTGGTCAGACATGCCACATTGTGTTGGATGACGTATGGAGCAAACATCAGCTTGATGTTGTGTGGAAGTTATTCGATAAAATGACATGCGAGATTTTGTTAACAACTAGACTAAAGTTTGTTTCTGAACCAGGTCACCAAGTTTATAAGATGTGGTTGCTCAATAAAGAAGAAAGTTGGCGCTTTCTTTTTGAGAATGTGTTTGGTGAACATTTTTGCCATCCTGAACTTATAAAATCTGGAAAGGTGATTGCTGAAGAGTGAGAAGGTCTTCCTCTTATGATTTCAACTGTTGCCACCCTTCTATCTAAAGAAAAGAAGACTCCAGAGTACTGGACCAAGGTAGCAATGAAACAGAATTCTGTTTTCCAGGAGGCCTATGATATCATTTCAGAGATGCTATATCCAACCTATGTATACTTGCCTCAATTTTTGAAAATCTTTTTCCTGTATATGGGAGTTTTCCCTATAAAACATAAGATCCCACATCCAAGCTCTTTAAGTTGTTGAGTTTTGAGGGAATTCTTGATGACCATGTGTGGAACTTGGAAAAGTACGTGGCTGAGCTTGTTTCCAGAAGTCTTCTATTGGAAGGGAAGGTGAGTAGCAGTTTCAGAATTAAAACTAGCAGTCTCCATTCTGTTTATTGGCATCTATGTATCGAAGAAGCCAGGAAGAATAAGTTTTATAACGTCTTGAATAAAAGTTCTGATGGTTTGGAAGAATATATAACACGTCAGCGCAGATTTTGCATCCAAAACAACATTTTATTTGGGATGAAAGATGTGTACAACTCAATCGCATCCAATTCAACTGCACGTTCTCTCCTGTGCACTGGTCCTCCTCATCAATATTCTGTGCCGGTATGTCTTGGTTCGAGGTTGCTCAGGGTCCTTGATGCTCTTACTATAAGGTTCTATGAATTCCCAATTGAAGTTGTACAACTAGTTCTTCTACGGTATTTTGGTCTCACTTACGATGGGAAACTCCCGCCCTCCATATCAAAACTAGGGAACCTTGAGTGCTTGATTGTCTGTCGGCATCTGAACATCAAAGTGTGTGGCATTCCACTGTACCTGCCGAAGCAGATTTGGGATATGAAAGAATTAAAGCATTTGGGTCATGGGAGGCGACCTACCTGATCCTTGTGGTGCTGTCTTACCAAACCTCGTTACTCTTTTAGATATAAGTGCTGAAAGTGTTATAAGAGGTGTTCTTCGAGAAACCCCAAACCTAAAGGAACTAGGGGTTCGAATTGAACTGATGCCAGATGCATCAGAGCCAATGTTCATCTTTGACCACCTTGACCATCTTAAAAGCCTGAAATCACTAAAATGTAGTGTGGTGAATCCTAAGCTGATCGGGTCTGGGATTGTTGCCTCGCGGCCACCTCCTGGCCATGTTCAAACTCTAGAATCAAGAATATTTGATCTTGAGCTGTATCTGCTTGATCCGTTAAACTCCAAGTTCACCTCTTCTTATAATCACCCTTGTGGAACCATAGAAACACCAAAACACAATTTGCATTACCAAAACATCTTGTAAAGTTGAGTTTAAGTGGTTTTGGATATCCTTGGAATTACATGAATACATTTGCTCGTGAGTTATGTCTTAGAGTGCTCAAATTGCGATGCTATGCCTTTCGAGGATCAGAGTGGGTCATCCACGAAGGAGAATTCGAGAAACTAAGATATCTGCTTCTTGAAGACACTGATCTTGAGTCTCTTACTTTGCAGACAAATAATAACAAGTTCTATAATCTCCGGCAGCTAATATTTAGGGACTGCTACAAATTAAAGGAGTTCCCGTGGGCTTCAATTGATGGTAAATTGGAAGTGAAGGTAGTTGACTGTAGCACTTCAGCTTCAATTCTAAGTTCATTGCTGAAGAAGTCCATGGTTCATGGGAAACATAGAAGTGAGGCTCTTGGAATGATTGTTACACTCGAACGAAAGGTAATCCAAATAATAATGAACGCGTGATTTTTTTCTTCGTTCAAACAAAAAAACTATATATTCCTTTACATTGTGCATTTGTGCTAGTAACATTTTGTTTACTTCTTTAGAGATAATATAAATAGATGAACTAGTCATAGCACTACAAAAATTTGATGTTTAGTAATTTTGATATACATTCCTCATTTTGACATGAATGGTCATTTTTCTATAGAGACAATCTGAATTTCTTGTTGTACAATGGTGAATATGTGTAGACACTTTTTTTGGGGGTTATTTTGGAAATCGCAAAGTGGTTTGTATTAGTTGGATAAGTAGAAAAACACTCAGCTACTTAAAAGATTAAGAGTTAGTTATGTGATAAAACCTAATTAATGATGAGATATTCATAATATGCTATGTACATTGTATTTTACGATGTCAAGTTGGATTCTTATTAGATGATAACTTAAATCACTTTACAATTTCATGAAATTGAATTGAGTCTCAAAACATAACATTTTAGGATGCGAATGAACTCGAAAGCTGGATCAGGGAACAAATGACATTATAGCTGGATTGATTTCAACTAGAAGAAACCTGAGGCAAAAAGATGACAGAGAAAAAAGAAGCAGAAGAAAAGGAACAATGGTGGGTTGTCTCTTTTTTGTTATTGATGTTGAACAAGCAGCAGTCTAATGTTGTGTTTAAGAGTTTTACTTTTTAACTATAGTATGTTATGGTTGTTTTGTTGACAAATATTAGTTTTAGTTTTCTAATTGATTTTAGTTGTATGGTGTGGTTGTTATGTTGAGAAGGGAGTGGGGACTTGAAAAAAAAAAATTAAATTTAAGCCTTAGTATTTATATATGTTAGTTTATTATTTGTTGGGTCTTGGGTAGTTACGTAGAAAAATTAAAAGAAAACTATTTTATTTAATACAACAATTGAGATAAGGGCCACACTCTTGTGAGATGGTGTCTTTTTGCAACGGATCATTAGACGGAAAATCCATAAATACATGATTAACTCATTATTGAAGTATGATTTTTAGAATGGTAAAGTATGATAATATCATAGTCAAATTATGATTCATTAAAGTATGATGAGTTGTTAAATAAAGTAAGATTTTAAAGTGGTTATAGTTTGATTCACTAAAGTATGATATGTAATTTGTTAAAATATGATTTTAATGTTGTTAAAGTAAATGATTCTCTCATGCTCCCTCTGTGTGTCTTAGGGGGCATCGCTTACTTTTTACATGTAAATTAAGTAGTATTATCATTTTATATATTGTATTGGTAGAATGTTGTGGGTCATGGTGGGCCTGTTTTCCAATAGGGAGAAATTATATCCTTTGAAGTGAATGTTCATAACGGAGAAATGGTATCCTTTGGTGTGGATGGAGGATCCATACTAGAATCCCTATATGTTGATCTTTGGAGCTTGCCAAAAGGTCTGCTGAACTGACCATAGTAATTTTAGAGTAAACTACTATTTGAGTTCATTCTTTATATAATTAGTTCAACTCTTGTAACATAATCATTCATTTGAAATTAGTGGTATCATTTCTTGCTTGATTACATATCTTTTTTCCAGTGGTGGTATGTGTTTCCACTTCAAGATTCCATGTTGACTAAAGATTTTATGCTATAAATCTTACTAAAGCAAGGAAGTCTTTATTCTTGGAATAACAACAAATGCTGATAAACTATTTTGAGGATGGTACAAAATAAGGTTGGTCCCATAAAGCAGAAGAATGAAGAAACAGTAGAATAGCTGAGATATCATCCATAGCTATCCCTTTCCTCCTCCGTCTCCACTCATTGGCAGCGCTCTCGACCAGACGCTTAGCTGATTTTGCCCGATCATGACTTTCTGATACGATCCTAACTGCTTCTTGATTCGATATGACATCCCAAACCTTCACAGAAGACATAACTTTACATGTATTATGTATAGCTCAAATGATGAAGTGTAGTGTCTCAAGATCAGGCGACGTACCCCATCTGTTGCCAGCACCACAAACTGGTCTTTACTAGTGATGTGCCTCAGTAACTTGAGGCACAGATATAAGTCCAAAATCCTTGATGCAGTAGTCCCCGAAAGCTCTGGACATGGCTAGTCCCGGAGATTCCTCGTGTGGCAACCAGAGTCTATGGACCCCTAGCTCGTCGCGCAAACAGTAGACTCGACCATTGAACTCACTTATCCTGTTTGCCTCCTCTGTTTGGACACACAACAAAGTCTTTATCTAGCTATTATTTTTTTCATAGGAATTAAATCCAAGTGGTCACACATAGTATCATACAAGAGAAAAGGAGAGGGACTAACTAGGCAGATTAGGCTTGAAGTCAGTCGTAAGCTGCTCCGCCACCAAGTCACCATTCTCGGAACAAGTGGCGAGTATAGCACGGCAGTCCCCAGCATTAGCTACGAAAATATCGTCACCCACCCTGCTACCACATCAACATCAAGGGAGTGTTTGGTTCACAGTTAATAATATTCCATGAGCCTTAAATAATTACTAAAAATAAGAAAGTTTACACACTAATTATACTTTTAAACAAGCTTAATTTCCTTATGAGCCCATTAGTTAAAACCAAAGAGCCGTTGTATTAAAACTTGAGGCTGGTTTCTCCGACAAAAATGGTAGATTATGGTGCTAGATTTGTTGATAATAAGATCAGATTGATGAGGGATGCTAAGAAGATTCAAAATTAAGGTTGGGTTACATAGACTTAAGAATGCACATAAAGTGTTTGTTTAAATTTCTGACCCTTAAAATAACATTTTAATTTGCTATGGACTAGCTTGTGTTTTAGTGCTCACTGCTTTGTTTTGATAAAATTTATGATTTTATATAATACACCTTAGAAATAAAAATTCTAATTTGTTATGCATAAGGCTTGTAATTTCGTGCACTACTTAAGTGCTTTCGCAGCAATGATGAGTTATAGTTGCAATATTCAATTATTTCTATTTAACACAAAAAAATTGAGGCAACACCTACGATACTCTGCTTCATTGAAAAGCTTACATTAAGGATTGCAAGAGGAGTCAAGAAAGACAGTAATTTGTAAGGAATTATGAATGTCATAATGAAGTGTTGAGGTTTGTGATGGGGAGAAGAATGGAAGGTGGAAGAGTAGTTGACAGGTGGCAATATGAGGCTATTGTTATTTATAATCACAACACGTGGATATTTTTTTCTTGAATTTCAATTAATTTCACGTTTGACTCTTTTCTCGTGAATTATATCGATTCTCATAATCGTCGCTGTTTGTTTTCGACTGATTTGTTTATGATCTAGTGATCTTCTAAGGGAGAAAATGAGTTTTCTTCATTTCAATCAACGACCTTCTTATATCTATAGATCACTATCTATAAATAATTAGACTATTCTACTCAATTAGTTTAGTCTTGTGTTCAAAATTTTGTTGTGTATAAAGTTATCCTTTCTTATTAACTAGATTACTTTTTATAATGAATTGGATTAATGTGGACGGACAAGTTTTTGGATCACTCTTTCTAGGTTACTCTTTTCTATTAACGGTTACTATTTCCTATTAATTGTGTTACTCTTTAAAATGAATTGGATTACTCTTTATACAATTAGTTTGTATATTGTTTTATTTTGTCAACATTTTTTAGGTTACTCTTTCCTATTAATCAGTTTTCTCTTTCCTATTAATTGAGTTACTCTTTATAATGAATTTGATTACTCTTTATATGATTAGTTTGTGTATTGTTTTATTTTGTCAACATTTTCTAAGTTGCTCTTTCCTATTAATTAGGTTACCATTTCCTATTAACTATGGTCTATGTTACTCTTTATAATGAATTGGATTACGATTTAATTTGATATTATAATTTTTTGAAAAATGAAGTAATGTATTGCAAAAAATTAATTGTATGCAATTTGTAAGCTGATATATCACTCTATAGAAATAGATAGATTACTCTTTGAAATTAATTAGATCATTCTTTGAAATTCTTTAGATCACTCTTTAGAATGAATAGAATTACACTCTACTTGTCATAAAAATTAATTTTATTTCTTGAAAGATTATTTAGAGGCTAGATCTTCAAATGACTAACTTAAAAAATGGAGTATTAAATTTATCAAAGATTAAAAATATTATCAAAAGATAAACACCTACAACACATACGGTCAAAAAAAAGGTGACCCAGATTAATCATGAACCAAAGGGCTCTTGATTATCATATCTAGCCTATCACTACACTTTTATTAATCAGGTATGCACCAATTTAATAAAATAAAAAAGAATATAAAAATAAAAAAGTACATGATAAAGTGTTGATGAAGACCTTGCAGTGAACATTTAATGCCAATATAATTTGCACCAATTTTATAAAGGAAAAAGGAAAATAAAAATAAAAGAGTACATGATAAAGTGTTGACGGTGACCTTGCAGTGAACGTTTAATGCCAATATAACTTTCACAAATTTTATAAAAGAAAAAAAAATAAAAATAAAAGAGTATATGATAAAGTATTGATGGAGACCTTGCAGTAAACATTTAATGTCAATATAAATAATAAGCAGTGATTAGAAAATAGGACCGGAGAAAGAACCGGAAGAGGCAACGGTTCGAGGTTGAACCGGTCGGACCGGTTCAACCGGGCGGTTCAACCGAAAAATTGAATTTTACATATTTTCAATTATATTTTATAAAATTACCAATTATAAAAATAAATAATCACCTAAATTATTTTTTAAATTTTAAAATATAATATAAAATCAAAATGTATTTGAATAAAAATATCTAAAGTTCATAATTTATACTTCATACATAGTTTATAATATATCCACTCAATATTATAATTTATAATTTAATCCAAAATGTAAATATTATGTTTTAAAATAAATAAAAATAATTGTGAAATATCATAAAAGTTAAAAAAATTAAAAAAAGTAAAAAAAATACTGAAACCGGTTGAACCGGTTCAACTGGTTTTTCTGGTTTGACCGGTTCAACCCGGTCTAACCCGGTTTTACCCAGTTCAACTCCTTATATGGTTTTCTAGGCCTTACGAATCGATTCTGGGACCGATTTCCGGTCCAACCGGTTGAACCGGTCGGTCCGGCCCGATTTTCAGATCATTGATAATAAGCAGCCTACTCTCCCGCATGTAACCCCCCCTCTCTGTCTCTCTCATTTATCTCAAATGAAGCCTTTTGGGGATCCTACGGTGATTTGATCAGTTTGCTTTTTATTTAGGTTTCATTTAAACCTGTGTATTTGGCTTGTCATCTGCATGTGGCACCGGTGTCAAAGCTGTACATTACACACGACTGCGTCTGTCTGTCAACCCACGACCAATTTGGACTTCCACGTAAAACATAGAAAAATCATAGAAAGTGCACGTCTGTTTTTTGCACAAATTTATCTTTCATCCCAACTTTGCATTTTTATCCTTTTTCCTATCAAAACACAATAAAATACATCTCAAGCACCTTCTAGTCAATAATAATTCAAAATATTAATATATGTGCAAATAATAGCAATTACACACTCAAAGAGGTATCAAATTGGACCCGAAAATACATGAATTTCCACTCTCATCATGCATATCAGAGACCCACCATCTTCGCCGCTCTTAGAACAATCAACGGTATTACACATCACACGTACAGAGAAGCAGAGCATGCACTCGTAATAATGGAGGAAGACATTGTTAGCGTTTGATCGTTTGGTTAACGTGACCCATTAGGGTTCCATACGTTTTTAACACACAGCAGAAGCATGAAAATAAAAAACGTATTACCTTTCACCCGGGTATATTGGAGAAGACGAATTCTCGCCATCAGCCTGCGCAGCCTCACCGTTTTGGGCATAACTCTCTCATCCGATATCGGATTTGAGTGATCTACACGCCAAAATGATCCTCTCTTCCGTGGCTTTCCGTCAGTATATTACACGTCCTATTAAAATGTCTGTACAATTTTACAAAAATCGTAGAAGGTGGCGGACAGCAGCAGCAAACAACCTTCCAGTCTTCTGCTGTATTCTCAAGTCCAATCTCGACGTCGTTTGGGGGACGATCTTCGGGATCTTCTCATTCTGTTGTTCCCTCACTCTCCTCATAGTGTTAGGCGTGATTAATCTCATAGATTAGGGTTTCCAGACAGCTGAGATGACTTATATATGGGCTACAACAGGGACCAGGAGGAGAAATTAGAGTTGGGCCTCCATTGGGCTTAAGTATCCAAGCTTAGCCCAAAGCTTATACTTAAGTTTAATAATAATAATATATACCACTAAAATATTATTACTGCACTACCGTTCTAATTCCATAATTACGTTATGGGCTCCTTCTTATTATGAGCCCGTTACTCTCCCCATGTTTAAGATATACAATGTCCATTAATTAATTAAGTTACTGACAACTCCATTAATTAATATCTCATCCGAGAGTAGTACCACTCAACCTCATTATCATGCCGGAATAAATCCACCTGCAGGGTTTACATGATAATCCTTATGAGCTCCTCAAGGGGACATCATCAACCTATGACGGACACGGATTCCTTCTACAATCAATAGCACACCATAGAGACAGCACTACTTCCCAACTCACCGAGTTTATTGATTTAATTACATGTAAATCTCACTCATTGATGAATCAAATAAATACATACTGCCTTACGTGTCGAGGTTATTGTATAGGGATTAAGAGCACGAACATCCATAATAACAGAGATCAAGTTCTTCTATAAGTCAGTATAAGTCGAACGATCTCAAGCGGTCCTGCTCAATACACACAAAGTGCACTAATGTGATTCTATAACCAAGACAAGCTAATACCAAATCACACTACAACCATCCCAATAGAGAGTCCCCGTCTATCTCGGTTGTGAGCATATGTTTATACTTTATAAGGAAATCGATAATATGATCTTCCGCGTGTTGTCGCACAATATATTATCTACAGTATAAAGTAAGTGGACTATTGCATCAAACATATAAATAAATTATAAGACGCAATCATTTGATCATATGATTCTCATTTCAAGTTAATTGTTATAACATTATTCATACTAAAGCTAGACTTTTAGTATACAATCCAACAGACAGCACATCTGAAATGTACATTGCAGAAGCTGCATCATACTTAATGCCAGCTGCTTTGAGGCACTTATTCGCAATGGTCCTTGTTTATTGTGAGCCGAAAAACCCTGACCAACTATGGTTAAAATACGAGGAATATTTAACTGAAGATTACCGCCAAAACA
Source organism: Pogostemon cablin (assembly GCA_023678885.1). Taxonomy (NCBI): domain Eukaryota; kingdom Viridiplantae; phylum Streptophyta; class Magnoliopsida; order Lamiales; family Lamiaceae; genus Pogostemon; species Pogostemon cablin. The sequence continues at coordinate 5,056,554 of CM042999.1, forward strand.
AAGCTTTATCCTCGAAAGATGTTAAATGCATTGTCATAAATACCATCTCCGACCACTTATGCTCAATGAAAAAAACCTTTAGCGATTATTTCTCGGTAAGCGTAATTATGTCGTCTCCTATAGTTAAAGGTTTCACAAAAGAACTGCAAGACGAACTCGAAATTACCACCGCAAAAGAAGACCTCTTAGAACATGATCTGTTAAACATATGACAAAAGGTTGCATATGTCAAGATCATGCATCACGTCAACACGGGCATCCTAAATATCTTTTCCTTTGATGGGCCAGGTGGTACTGGGAAAACTTTTTTATATAAAGCCCTTCTTGCTTCAATAAGATCAGCTGGCCATGTGGCACTAGCCACCGCAACTTCAGGGGCCGCAGCTTCTCTACTACCAAGTGGGCGCACTTCTCATTCATGATTTAAAATCCCATTAGAAGACAACAATTCTAAAGGATGCAACGTACATAAACAAAGCACGTTGGCCCACTTGATTAGACTAGCAAAATTAATAATATGGGATGAGGCAACCATGGCAAAACACAGCGTCATTGAAAAGTTCAACGAATTACTAAAAGACATAATGAACTCCGACCAAAATTTTGGTGGGTAAGTGGTAGTTTTTGGAGGTGACCTTAGGCAAACTTTACCCGTTACTGTAAAACGCACTAAAGACGCCCTCATAGATGCTTCTATTGTCATGTCACCTTTGTGGAATCAATTCGAAAAACTTCAGCTAACTGAAAATATGCGCGCATTATTAGAACTTGATTTCTCTTCGTACTTTTTAAATATTGGCGATGGCATTGAACAAACCAACGAAAAAGGAGAAATTCAGATACCACTTGGTAGCAACATTTTATTCTCTGATGACACAGCTGCTTTAAAAATATTAATAAATGTTGTATTCCCACACATTGACCGCCCTGAATTCGATCAGTCTCTCTTAGTCAAGCGCGCTATATTGACCACCAGAAATGACTTTGTTCACGAAATAAATGACATTCTGATCGATAAATTTTTCGGTGAAGATATGGTGTATTACAGTCATGACAGCACCTCCTCCATATATGTCATTCCAGAATAGCAAGAATTATTCCACTCTTTAACACCGCAAGGCCTCCCTCCACATAAGTTGACACTTAAAAAAAATGCCCTCATCATATTACTTAGAAATATTAATCTAATCGAAGGGCTTTGATATAGCACACGTCTTTTGTGCAAAGATTTTGATAAACATATCATATATGCTGAAATCTCCAGCGGGTCGCATGCAGGAAAACCAATGTTCATCCCACGTATAACATTAGAATCTCCGACCGAACACTTCTCATCCATACCTTTCAAAAGAAAATAATTCTCGATTCGGTTATGCTTTGCAATGACAATCAACAAAGTACAAGGGCAAACTTTAGACTACGTTGGCCTTTACTTAAAAGAACCTGTATTCTCACATGGTCAACTATATGTAGCCCTTTCAAGAGCGAGAACTGCAGCTCAATTGAAAGTATTAATCCAACCATGTCCTCCATTAATGCAAGGCACCTCATACACAAAAATATTGTGTACCGTGAAGTGCTTGAAGCTGCCCATAACAATTAACATATCCATTTGAATATGTAAGAAAATGTTTATATAAGTTATTTATTCATCTTTGTTCCTAACTGTGGAAATTATAACTTAATAACTTCGAATAGCTTGTGTCATCCTATTACGTAAAAGGTGCCTTAAAGTTGGTTTCATGAAAATAGGAACTTACTCTAAAGCGAAGCAACTTTTACAAGAAAGTGCTTTACTGAGACTTCTTAAATATGTTTCTACTCTATTAGCATTAAAATTACTGATGCAACACCTTCATTTCTTATTTTATAAAATTTTGCTAATTTCCATATTCTAGACTAATTTATTAAGTAGTTTATTATTGAAACAGCAAGCTTGGTAAATAAGAATATATGCTATTCAACAAAACATAAAATTAGAGTTTATATAATAGCCTTAGGTTTTGATAGATAGCCTCCACTCCTTCATAGGCCACTATCATTTTCCGCTCTCCAGTGGACAACTCTTTACTGCTGCTAGCTTATAATCAAAACTTCAGTGTTAATGAGATATGATTATTAGATTAGTCCATTGCTAATTTAAAATTTTCATGAACGTGTAACTGATTTGTTATTATATTTTAATTACAATGTGTTGTCTTATATTGTGTGTTTAATTTTAATAGATTTGTAATATCTGTATCAATTGTCATTGTGGTTATTTTTAAACTTCATTTTAATAGGTAAATATGTTCCAACTGTATTAATACGCAGGGAAATGGAGCATAAGTACAGCCTGCTGAAGCATCTGACCCCAGCATCCGAAGATTGGATGGTGAAAGTGTTTGTTGCAGAAAAAATGCCAATTCGACAGTTAAAGGACACGCGTTACCAACGATTTCTCTTTGTCGATGAAGAGGTAAATTCAATCGCTCACCTCAGCTATAGTGTACAATTATAAATGCGCTGCTTGTGTCGAACATGATTATAGGATGTAAGCTGTTGTGTTCGATCGAGATTCTGAGAATATAAACATAAGGCTACATCTGTACGAAACGTATTACATTAGTATAGCCAAAGTTAAAGTGCTTCCTACAAACGCATCAGAGTACGCTGCTTCAAAATATCAAATAGTCCTAACCAGAAGCACCTACATTAAACGTACAAGCCCACATGCAAACCTACCTGTTGAATGCATGTATCCACTCACGCCATTTGAGCAATTCCACCGTTACGCAGACTGTAAAGACACAAAGATCAGCTAAGTACATTTAACAACTGACACACTGTATTTATCATTATACAAACTGTTAATGTTTATCTAACTAAACATCTTTAGTTGCAGATTTCTTGAGCAGCGTAGTGCATGCTCTTCCAAGAAGATACATTGAAAAAGTCAACAAAAATGTCCAGGACTTTGTTATCGTGAATAAAGAGTACGTTAGTCTTCTTATACACACATGATTTGCATTTTACGTACACAATTTTAAACAAAAACTCAATACTTTATGTTATCCAATAGATGCAGGCCCACACTTTTTATTTTATGGGATGACTTCTTGAACACCGATAGGAAAATGCTTGAAAAACACATTGCCAAATTACCAATTATTATAGGAATGCGAGTGGGCGTGAACACATACCGTGGTAAAATAATATTCTTTCTATTAATTATTACAAAAAAATTACATATTTAAACTCACCCATAAATCTTTGCTACACTACATCAAGTCTTCCCTAAAAAAGTTAATTATATGTTACCACAATATACATGGATTTCAGTAGGAACACTTCCAAGCAGCACCATATTGCTTGACCCATCACTTCCACAGGCTAGAGAACTAGAATCCTGGTAATTTTCCACTGTCATATTACTACTACTACAGACATCATCCATTGTCATATAAATTACCTTTTCTTTGTATGAATTTAAATGCTTTACACAAAAAATATTCCCATACACTTACACCGGCACACATGTCCTGTTGAACAGTAAATTTAAACATTATATTAACTCCAAAAAAATCTCATTAACTATATTTACTGTGTTAAATTCATCGCATTTTATACATATTAGTATATGTATGCGCAGGTTGCAATCCAACAGAAATTACGTGCAAAAGATCATTGACGACGGGCTGTATGAAAAGAAACACCAAATTCAAGATTGTTCCCTTCCTTTCAAATTAAAACTATCAGGGATATGGACAATCAATCTGTATAAGTACATAATTCTTTTACACATTAGAACACATTGTATGTTGTGACTTATATCGCACAGTCTTGAAATAACCTTTTGTATCTGCATAGGTTAAATCCTTTTGGGCCCATATTTCCTTTGGCCCAGTTGATCCTAATGGGCTTAGGATTAGGGCAAGTTATCTATTTAATAGATTGTTTCCCATTGTAGTTAACGATCAACAAGTTTCTCATTGTAGTTGACTTGAGCAAGAAGAAAAAAAACCTGGCTTGGCATCGTCCCCAGACGTAATCGTAAGACGAACTAGATAAACAAATTCCGTGTTATTCGTGTCATCGTATGTGTGTGCATCTCAAATCCTAACAACTGGTATCAAGAGCCTTGGGTTCGAAGGGAGCAATCACGATGAGCGACGAGAAGATTACAATCTAACAGTTTGACGGATTAAATTTTGGGTTTTGGAAGATGCAGATTGATGATTATCTCTACGGTAAAGATCTGTATGTGCCCTTAGAAGAGAATGAGAAACCCGAAAAGATGGATCTAAAGGAGTGGAATCTATTGAACAGAAAGGCGATGAGTGCGATATGTTTATCGTTGTCCATGAACGTAGCCTACCACACAACTAAAGCCAAGTCCACAAGGGAGATGCTACAAATCCTGGAGGAGATGTATCAGAAACCTACAACCGCGAATAAGGTTCATCTGATTAGACGATTGTTCAACCTCAGAATTTCGGAGAGCACACTTGTGCAGCAACATCTGAACGAGTTCAACATGATCATTAGGCAGTTGTGTTCAGTCGAAATCGAATTCAGTGACGAGGTACTTGCTTTAGTTTTGTTATCTTCTTTGCTAGATAGTTGGGTTGCCACGGTAACTGCAGTTAGTGCTTCATCCACAAAAGTCAAATTGAAGCTTGACGAAGTGAGAGATCTGATGATTAGTGAGGAGGTTCACAGGAAAGAGTCTGGATCTACTTTAGGGTCAGCACTGAACACGTAGGATAGGGACAGATCGAAGGGTAGGCAGAATCGTGGCAGATCAAAGTCCAGAGGAAAGAGTCAATCCAAGAAAGACAAAGACTCAATCCAATGCTGGAATTGTGATGAATTTGGTCACTACAAGAATCAGTGTACAGCACCCAAAAAAAACAAGAAGGGACAGAATGAGAAGAAGACAGCAAACGCAACCGCAGATGATATTGGAGATGCATTGGTCTTGAGTGTCAGTAGTCTACTGGAATCGTGGGTGTTGGATTCTGGAGCATCATTCCACTCATGCAGTGATGCTGAAATAATGAAGAACTATGTGTTTGGTGAATTCGGACAAGTCTACCTTGCTGATGATGAGCCCTTGAAGATTGTGGAGAAAGGAGATGCTCAGATATCCACACCAAACGGATCAACATTAAAGCTGAATGGTGTTAGGCACATTCTAGGATTGAAAAGAAACTTGCTTTCAATTGGACAGCTTGATGTAGAAGGATACTCAGTGACTTTCGGCAGCAACAGTTGGAAGATCAGCAAAGGAGCAATGATAGTAGCGCGGGAGAAGAAGGAAGGGACATTGTATACTACAACTAACTCCAATGACTGCATTGATCTTGCAGGAGCTACGACCAATGTTGATTTGTGGCACTGTCGACTGGGTCACATGAGCGAGAAAGGGATGAAGGTAATGTGTTCGAAAGGGAGATTTCTAGGGCTAAAATCTGTTGAAGTTGGCCTATGCGAGTACTGTGTTTTCGGAAAACAGAGAAGAGTAAGTTTCTCGAGAGGTGGCAGAACCTTGAAGGCAGAAAAGTTGGAGTTGGTGCATAGCGATCTATGGGGACCAACGCCCGCGAAATCCCTTGGTGGTTCGGAGTATTACATGACCTTCATCGATGACTCCACTCGAAAGGTATGGGTTTATTTTTTGAAAAATAAAACTGATGCATTTAATAATTCCAGAAAGTGGAAAGCCCTTGTAGAGAATAAAACGGGGCTGAAAGTAAAGTGTTTTTGTTCTGAAAATGGAGGTGAATATGAACTCCGTGAGTTCAAGGAATATTGTGCTGAGAATGGAATTCGCATGGAGAAGACTATGAAAGGAACTCCCCAACAGAATGGAGTGGCAGAACGAATGAACAGAAATTTGAATGAGCGAGCTAGATGCATGAGGTTGAAGAGTGGACTGCCTAAGATGTTTTGGGCAGATGCAGCAAACACAGCAGCATACCTAATTAACAGAGGTCTATCAGTTCCGTTGGAAAACAAATTACTCGAGGAAGAATGGATGGGAAAAGAGGTAAATTTGTCTTACTTGCGTGTCTTTGGTTGTGTTGCATATGCTCATATTAGTTCTAATGATAGAAGCAAATTAGATGCTAAATCTGTTAAGTGTACGTTCATTGGTTATAGTGGTGATGAGTTCGGTTATAGACTTTGGGATGAGAACAACCGAAAGATTATTCGCAGTAGAGATGTGGTTTTCAATGAATAGGTTATGTACAAGAACAGATTAGAGACATCAAATTCTGACAAGTCTAATTCCCAAGAAGTTGAGTTAGACATCTCAAACTCGAGTGGGAGTAAGGAGAGTCAGAATGAGGAAGAGGTTCTTATTGAAGAACCAAGAACACCACCACCATTGGAAGATCCGTTGCAGAGACCAGCTAAAAAGCAACGTGCACCTGATAGGTATTCGCCTTCTAACTACTACTTGTTACTTACTGATGGTGGTGAGCCTGAGTGTTATGCAGAGACAGAGCAGAGTGCAGATAGATGAAAATGAAGAGCTGCTATGGATGACAAGTATCTTTTCTGTTGAACGGCACTTGGGAACTTGTTGAGCTCCCAAAGGTTAAAAAGACTTTGCACTGCAAGTGGGTCTATCGAATCAAGAATGAAGCTGAAGGTAGCAGACGCTACAAACCCGGCTGGTTGTCAAGGGGTTTGAGCAGCGACATGGTATTAACTATACTAATGTCTTTACTCCTGTTGTGAAACTGACCACTATTCGAATGGCGTTGAGTATGGTAGCTGCAGAAAATTTGATGTTGCATCAGATGGATGTGAAGACGACATTCCTCCATGGTGAATTGGTGGAGGAGTTGCACATGACACAGCCTGATGGTTTCGTAGAGAAGGGAAAGGAGCCACTTGTATGCAAGTTAAAAAAAAGCTTGTATGGCCTAAAACAAGCCCCAAAGCAGTGGTATAAGAAGTTTGACAGCTTCATGATGGAGATTGATTACCATAGACGCCATGCTGATCATTGTTTCTATTACAAGAGGTTTGACAATAGCTTCCTTATTCTCTTGCTATATGTTGATGATATGTTGATCGTAGGAGCGGATGCAAGAGAAGTATATAAGTTGAAGAAGCAGTTGTCAGAACAGTTCTCCATGAAGGATCTTGGAAAAGCAAAGCAGATTTTAGGCATGAGGATTGAACGTGATAAGGCGACGGGATATGTGTATCTTTCGCAGGCGAATTACATTCAGAAGGTCTTGGAAAGATTCAACATGTTAGAGTCGAAGCCTGTGGGTGTTCCATTGGGAAGTCAATTCAAACTTTAAAAGAATGAGTCACCAAAGAACAAGGAGGAACGTGCACAAATGATGAGTGTTCCATATACCTCAGCAATTGGTAGCATCATGTATGCCATGGTGTGTACAAGACCAGATATTGCTCATGCAGTGGGAGTAGTAAGCCGGTTCATGAGTGATCCGGGCAAGCAACATTGGGAAGCAGTGAAGTGGGTCCTGCGATACTTGAGAGGTACCATAAACAAGGCTTTGTGTTTCAAATGCAAGAGTGTGGCGCTGGTGGGTTATGTAGATGCAGACTTTGCATCAAATGACCTTGATTGGAGAAGAAGTACAACCAGGTATGTCTTTACTTATGGTGGTACTGCTATATCTTGGACTTCTAAGTTGCAGAAGGTTATTACATTGTCCACTACGGAGACAGAGTATGTAGCTGTGACAGAGGCAAGTAAGGAGATGGTGTGGTTGCAGAATTTCTTGGGGAAACTTGGGAAGAAGCATGAAAATAGTACTCTTTTCAGTGATAGTCAAAGTGTTATATTTCTTGCAAAGAATCCGGCATTTCACTCAAGAACAAAGCATGTTGAGTTGAAGTATCACTACATCTGTCACCTTTTGGAGAAGAAGATCTTGCAGCTTACGAAGATCCTTGGAAATGAGAATCCAGCGGAAATATTTACTAAGGTGGTGACCTTAGAGAAATTGAAGATATGTATAGCTTCAATTGGCCTTGGAACTTGAAGAAAAGGCTAGGCGATGCCAAGCAGATACGGGAGGGGAACTAGAAGATATGACTACATTGAGGATTCAGTCTCCAAGTGGGAGATTGTTGGAGTATGGAGCCTGAATTCTTTGGGCTCATATTTCCTTTGGCCCAGTTGATCCTAATGGGCTTAGGGCTAGGTAAGTTATCTATTTAATAGATTGTTTTCCATTGTAGTTAACTTGATCAACAAGTTTCACATTATAATTGACTTGAGCAAGAAGAGAAGAAAAACCTGGCTTGGCATCGCTCCCAGACGTAGTCGTAAGACGAACTGGGTAAACAAATCTCGTGTTATTCGTGTCATCGTATGTGTGCGCGTCTCAAATCCTAAAAGTGGTGAGTTGGGGGGTGGGGGTGTTGATTGACATTGTTGTCATGAATGGGCAGGTGGAATGATAAGGTGAGGGGTGGGTCCCAAGGTTGTAAATGGGAGTTCTGGGAGACAGAGTTGATGACAGGAAGCGGGACCCAGAGGGAGTGTGATGTGGCATTAAGGTTGTCTGGTGTCAATAGTTATGCGTTAAAAGTTGGCAGGAGATGTCGCGAGAAAATATCAATTTTGGTCCTATATCTTTTACCAAATTCAATTTTAGTCCAATAACTTTTAGTATTTTTAATTTTAATTTTTTAGTTTTAATTTTGGTCCTATAACTTTTTAATTTTTAATTTTAGTCCTATAAATTTTAAATTTAGTCCTATATCTTTTTGAATTATCAAAATTAGTCATGTATCTTTTGAAATATGATATAATCTATAATATGACTAATTTTGATAATTAAAAAAATATAGGACTAATTTTGAAACTAATAGGACTAAAATTAAAATTTTAAAAGATACATGACCAAAATTAAAATTAAAAAAACTAAAATTGAAAATACTAAAAATTACAGGACTAAAATTGAATTTGATAAAAGATACAGGACAAAAATTGATATTTACTCGAGATGTCGCTGTATTTACGTCAGTTAAATAATGCTGATTCAACCAAAAAGTTGCTGCTGTCCTTTTTCTATTCCTTATTTCTTTTTCTTTTTCTTTTTTTATTTGTTTATTAATTTCCTTAATTTCCCATATTTATTTATGCGTCCACATAAATCATCTGAAATTTAATAACTAGGGACAAAATAATAACTATATAGTAGAGCTTACTCACTGCTACGGGTATTTTTTAATGCATGTGTGGATGCGTGAACTGAAAAAATTGTATTTTAGGGTATAATGTAAGATGAATAATGAGTATTTTTGTAATTTAATCAGAAAATGTAGGTAAATGATTATTTTTTAAATAGTAAAGTGTAGAAATTGAATTGCAATTTTTGGGCTGGTGTGGCAATGATTATTCTTAAACTACCACAAATCTTTGTTCTTCAAATTGGTAGCTTGGAAAATCGAGACTGACAACAAAGTACAAGTAAATTGAACCCCACTGTCCAAGCAAAACATATATTATTATAGGATAAATATAAATTGATCAAATTGATCCGAATCAAAAAATAATATTAATTATAAATTAGGTAAGAATTTATAGTATTAATTAAACTAATGAGATGCATCTTATCTTATAAAATAATTTTAATTATAATATAAATATTAATCTATATTTAATTATTATTAATTAAACAAAATTATATATATATTTATATATATATATAATATAAATAGGTTTATAATTATTAGTAAATAATTATATTTATATACTAATAATTATATACACTTTTTATATATATATATATATATATATATATATATATATATATATATATATATATATATATATATATATATATATATATATATATATATATATATATTATAATTTAAAAAAAATATAAATATACAGTCTCTATAAATATTTATAAATGTTAAATAATTAATTTTAAAAAAATTCAGTATATTATTAAATGAAATTTTACTCCAGTTAATAATTAATACTCCTAATAATTAATAAAATTTGAGAAATTAAAATAAAATTTATAATTAACTTTGTAAAAAAAATTAAAAAAATTGAATGAAAATTAAAAAATTATTAAAATTAATAATTTTATTAATAAAAAATAAACAAATTATAATAATATGTATATACATTAATCAATCAAACTAAATAAAAATAAATATATATCTTTATCTACATTAAATTTTAATTAATAACTAAAATATAATAATAGACAATAATTATGAGATTCAACATGAAATAAAAAATATTAAAAAATATTCTTATTATTCATATTTATAAAATGTGTAATATAACATAAAAATAAAAAACTCTCACTCCTAAACAAAAATAAAAATAATAAATAAAAACTTAACATATTAAAAATTTACAATTCTACATAAAAACAATAAAATTATCATATGTAACATAATAAATAAAGATTAAAATAATCTCACGACAATAATAAGAAAAAAAATAAAGTTCTTATGAAAAATAAAATAAATTAATTAAATAAATAAATTGCATACAGTAAATTCTTTAAAACCGAAAAAAACCTGAAAAAAAAATTCTGCCGGGAGTGAAATAGACGTTGGAGAAAAAAAATTGTGACCTTATTTATACGCAGTGAAAATTAAATATTTTTTTATCAATATTTTACATTAAATTTAGAATAATTATTTGTATTTATCTTAAAAATAATTATGTATTAATATTCAGTGTGAACTTATATAAGGTTATTTTACCAAATATAGAAATAATTAATTTATCAATTAATTAATCAATTAAGAACTCGTAAAATTTCACAACAGGTTGTTCACCTTATCAACCAATTCAATCATTTTATTATTATTATTATTATTATTATTATTATTATTATTATTATTGTTATTATTCTTTTTCTTTTCTTTTTTAAGTATTTTAATGTTATTTAACGTATAATTCATTTAAATAAATGCTTAGAAAAACGCACGCAACAGTTTTTCTTCTCATATTCATAATATTTTAAAATAAATGATTTTTTAATTATTAAAAGAAGTATACCTTATTTTATTAATAGATATTATCACTTTTCCTGAGACCTCAACCATGATAAATATAATGTTGCACAAAAAATGCAAATTAATTTGCATTGTTAGCTAGAAACATAACAGTGAATCAAAAAATCTTCTAGAAGGCGACACATTTGGATCTCAAAAGGATCCCTCTCACAGAATTAGATCCGTGAGCCGTATCTCGCACAAGTGTTTACCTTAAAGTTAATAGTTCATTGTATATTATAAACGGAATTATTTTTTTTTACGCTATTACTGTGTATGTTTTTTTTGTAAATTATATTATATAAATTAAAATATATATACAAATTTAATATCTTTTAATATTTATATTTAAAATTTATTTAAATTGACTTTAAAATTTAAAATTATATTCATTTCAAGCTAACTTTAAATTTAATAGCACTACAAAAATACTAAAGTATTTTTTACCAACGAAATATTCTGTTTGTAAAAGTCTTAATTACATTGTTAAATTGGTTTACCAACGAAATCCATTGATAAATTTTCGTTGGTAAAGTGGAGGTTGGTAAATTTTTAACAAGGAAAATTCAATTTTATTGGTAAATAAATCCGTTAGTTATTTATATAAAGATCCTCTTGGTAATCAGTTTGTAATTACCAACGGATTGAATTCCATTTTGTAAAATAGAGAATAAATCTGTTGGCATTTATATATATATATATATATATATATATATATATATATATATATATATATATATATATATATATATATATATATATATATATATATATATATATATATATATAATTTAATAAATTGTTCATGCCTTTTTTTATTTTTAAATAAATAATTATTAATTAAAATTAATTTAATAAATCGTCCATGCTTTTTCATTTTTAAATAAATAATTATTAGTTAAAATTAATTTTAAATACAATATACTCCCTCCATCCCGGAAGTATTGACACATTTTTTTTTTGCACGGAGATTAAGGAGTATAATAATTTAATGTAAAGTGAAGTGTGAGAAATAATATTTAATGTGTAGTGTGTAGTTTTATTAGTGGTGAGTGTGATGGGTGTGTTGATCCATGTAAATAAGTAAGTTATTTTTGTGTGGGTCCTATGTTCTTAAAAAGGAAATATGTCAATTTCTGTGATACAACCCAAAAAGGAAATTGTCTCAATATCTTTGGGACGGAAAGGGTATATAATATAAAAAAAAGTAGTAGTAATAAGATATTCAAAGTTATAGTTTATACATGAAAGAAAATTAATAAACATAATTAATGAACTCAAATAAGCTAAATAAGCAATAATGTTAAAATAGTAATTGGACATTGTTAAAAGATTATTAATCGGATCAAATTGAGCCAAATAGCAAGGTCCATTATTATATTCCTCTTTTATTAATATAAAATTATAATAATTGTTCTATATGCCTATCACGTTTCTTAACCTTGTTAGTTGTTACATTTCAATAATTCTTGATATCTGAAAATAAATGGCATAAAAGAGACATGTTAACACATAATTTGCTGCAGTTGCAACATTTCTTGAAACTAAGCTCTGCCTTGTCTTGTTAATACAGAATCTGGAACTAAACACATACAAGACATACGAGCGCTCGCAAGAGAGACGAGCACGCGTGTGTGCACACATTTCATACTTCGTTCGACAGGGCTTCCATTGATGTAGATCCACGCAATGGGAAGCTAAAACAGAAGGTAGCTGCATATCATTCTAAAAGACATAAGCATACAGCAAACGACAACACTGTTTCATATCACATCATTGCTATCTTGAGCTAGGGAAAGTATGTCAGCCAGTGCACTGAAACTATGTTATGAGTTATAACAATAAATCCAACACAGAGTACGACAACGAGCACAGATGTAAACCATAAGAGATAATAAGTCTTGGCATCAAAATTCGGGATAAATCTACTCATAAATATGTATAAAAAAGAAAAAATAATGATAAACGTACAAAGAGCAAAGGATGATGAACAGGAAAAGCTCGAACTCAGAAGAGCTTCTATAAATTCAAGATCCTGCCTCCTCAGAATGGTTAGCCATAAGCATTGGATGAAACTATTATGCATATCAATCTTCAGATTTCAGGCGCCACAAGCTCATGCTTTCCAACAGTCAAAATATATACAGGTGGATAAAGATCTAATGTCCTCCTCCCAGTATGGTTCGAATACCATATCAATGATGTACAGAAGAGGTGGGCTCCGCAAACCACCATTTGAAGAGAAATCCAGCCGAATGATTATTCATGATTTTCTCCAAGAACTAGGAGCAGAATATTTGAATTAGATCCCATTAAACACACCAAGAGACTAAGAGAGAGAATATGCCATAATGAAAACAAACATTCGGCCAAAGCAGATACCTAAGATCATAACCAGTATGGTATAGACTACAGAATCTTCATCACTTCAAATATGATTTCCAGATATGAATCAACATGCTACTATACGAAATGTTTAACTTGAAGGCGTGTAGGTTCAAATTGTAGAAATGAAAACGAAAGTAACATATAACATTTAGAAACAATAATGTGAAAGAGGCATACGTAACTGAGTCATCCATGCCCTAGAGAAGGTTTACTACCTCACTGGGAAAGTAGTAAATTCCCCAAAATTTTGAAAAGGCTCTAACCTATTACTTAGCATCTCCGGTATTCATAAATTCACACGATACACCTAGCTAAATTCACAGATACTAGATAAATCAAAAAATGCAGTTCCAGAATCTGTTGGAAGCAGCATATCTATAATAAATCTACATCAAAAGCAGAAAAAAGCACGACACATTGGGAAGACTTCACCACTTTGCTGGATTGTTACTAAGAACTAGCTTTGTCAGAACAAAAGGTGCCAATTTTACAACCACACAAATCAACGGTACCAAGCAAAGCAATTTTCATCAGCAAAAAATGGTTTATATTTCATGGAAAATAAATACAAACAGGGAATTGTATTAAAAAATTCAACGTAAGACAACTTACACCAGATTGTAGGATTCTGTATTCTTGCAGCTCACAGTTCCTACTGCCATGATGATTGCTTGTATCTGAAGCTTTCTTTATCCCACCCCCCATCTGGCTCTGTCCGCTTCAGGATACTGCCTGAAACTGTATACATCCTGGCTTGATCCTCTGCTTGCACCTGTGAATTGGCAACCAGACGTTGGCCGGATAAAAGTGGCAACATATCCTCCCTGGCCTCACTTTCATTGGGTCCAGGACCGGCATTGAGGTCTAATCCCTGTCTACCCCACTTTCTGCTGTTTTCCAGCCCGCTATTACTGCCACTATCTGGAAGGCCAACCAGATATGGTCTTTGAAAGTGGGATGACATTGCACCTGGTCCTAACAACTGAGAATTTACAGGAGTTGCATAAAGCCTTGCAGCAGACGAGGAATCACTGTATGAAGTTCCGCCAATAGAAAAAGCAGCAGTTGGAAGAGAAAAGGGGCCCCAAAAGGGAACACAGGGAATTGGAAAGGACTAGATTGGAATGATACAGCAGGAGATGATGACAATACAGAGTCCCGGTAAACATCAGGAGTGAATGGAGTAATACCAGCAGGGAATGTTCTCTGTGGTGCTCCAGGTGGATAACATCATGGCGTACCAATTTCAATAGTGTCTGATAGAGATATGCGCTTTACTTCAAGGTTTTGGGTAAGTCTACACAAGGCTTTCATCTTTTGGATTTTTCAGTCACCCATCCATCGTGGATCACTCGTGAGACTGCACAGGGGCACACTCCTAATCATTCATTGCATGTTGCATTTTTTAACAAAATGACAATTTCGCATATTCTCAAAAGTCATATCATTATCATCATTGCTTTTCTGAAGTGTTTATTAGATAAGTTTATTTCCTAAAGTAATATATTGGCTTTCATAAATTCATTTTCAAAAACATTATTCCTGGAACATGTCAAAGTATTACTATTCAAAATATGAAGTTGAAAATGTAATAATTTGTCACAAACAAGAGTAATATTGACATTTGTCATACAAAAGAGTGAACGATGGATGCTGAGATTACCTCATAGAGATGAAATATAATGCTCTGTTCTGTTCTGCTATATCTCACCACTTCCCATTTCAAACTAATCTGACCACCATTAGGTGATAACTCCATCTCTTACATCACCCTCATTCAAAAGACCATTTAATCAACTATTTGCCTCCATGATACTCTCTTTATTTTCCTCCTCAAGTATTCTTCCAAGCCAACACCCACATCCACAATTCTACTATCTGTCTTTATGTCCACCTTCATAATCTTTTATATTGCTTCGGCTTCATCCACTTCACAGATATGAGGTAAAATTTCACCCCACGTGCCAGCATGTGGACTATTACCACGCCTCAACAACTCATCTAAAACTTCACAACCATCTTCAACTTTGCCTAATCTACATAACCCCTCAATAAGCATATGAACGATTGAAAAATGTGGCCTCAACTCCTTGGACATCATCACTTTGATATACTTCTTCGCCTCATCATACATACCCTGATTGCACAGGCCCCCAACTATGTTGTGATACGACAACAGATTCGGTAAGCACCCGTTGGAAGGCATGTCTTCTAGGACCTTACATGCATCAGCGCCACGGCCTGCCTTGCAATACCCCAAGATGACAGTATCACTTTCATCCGACAAAGAAGCTTGTAAGCCTCCTTGAGCTTATTCTTCCTACACAAGCTATTCAATAGAGTGGTATAGCTTAAAGTGTCAGGTACAAACCCTTTGTTCAACATATCCTCCAGTAAATCAACGGCTTTATTCACCTGGCTCTTCCTACACAATCCTTGCATTAGAATTCGATACGTCTCCACATCAGGAAGAACATCCCGCTTAAACATCTGATTGAACAGAGAATAAGCGATGCTCAAGTCGCCATTCAAGCAAAAGGCTCGCATTAAAATGTTGTAAGATTTTCTGTTGGGAGAGACTTCATATTTATGGGCAGATCTGAATAGATCAAATGCAGGCCGGAGGAAGTTATTACTGACAACGAGGATTTCAAGGATGGAATTGAGGTGTTTCGTACGGGCCTTGATGTTGAATTCAAGAATTGTGTAGAAAGTTTTGAGAGCTTTTTCAGGTTTATTCGCATCGCCGTAGATTTTAATGATGTGAGTAAAGAGGGATGGGGAAATGGAATAATCATGCGACTTGAGGCTGGAGAGGAGGGACTGCATAAAAGAAAAGTGGTGCGAACGGCCAAGTTTGAGGATGAGGGTGTGGTAGGTAGCATATGAATGCCGAAAATTGGCATGACGTGAAGCTAAGTCAAAGATTTCCTCAGCAAGGAGTGGATCTGACTGGGAAGCTATAAGCTTTTGAATTTGAGCCGGAGAGCCAATAGACACTTCTCCTTTCTTCTCTCGTTCTTGGTTCTTTTTTCCATATCTATCTTGTCCTTGTTGAGGATGATGATCAAGGGTTCTTGAATAATATGCAAAGGAAACTTTCGGACTTTGGCCAAAAACGAAGAACGAGGATAGACTAGGTGCCTTTGCCTTCCTCTGCAAATGCTTGAATAGATAGCAGAAAGTGAGATTTAGTTACGAACAAAGTCCTCACCCATTTTCTTGTACTTCAGAATACCAAAGAGTTTCATGATGCTATGATTTAAAGAAAGATCGAATAAAAAGGAATAAAAAAATCTAGTTAAAGGATTGACATAGCATTTCTAAGCATGTTTCTGTAATAAAAGTAATGATGCATTGAATATGTCCTATTTTCTATCACAGGTGATATATGAAACGATCATAAAACCATAACGTAGCAGAATCTGCCACACCAGCAAAGACCTCCTGAACTTGTTTCAGCTCTTTTGTCTCCCATACATGCCATTCGTAGATGCCATAATTGTATCCTGTAGTCAGCAACCAAGTTTCAACATGATCTAATAAAGATCTTCAATAATCATGTAACCTGCAAGAGTTATTCATATCAGATCAGCTTAGAAGACAGCATCCAAAACTAATCTTCAATTGGAATAAAATATAATCTTCTTTTGAATATGAAATTAATTATAATATCCTTCAAGAAATTATTACCATCTTTGGAAAATTTGCCTATCATTTTGTTGGCTACTAAGTCGCTAATTTTGTAACTGAGAAAAAATTCAAACTTTTGTATCGTTTTTGATTCATTTGAGTCGCCAGACAAAGAGTCAACATAACCTCAATTGCACCTTTGATCTGATTTCTTGTCCATTCTCTTCACTTTCTTATAATAATAGAACTCTAATCCTAATTAAATTGCAATCTTAACTAATTAAAATCACATGACTGATGTGGAAAAAATCAGATTCCTCCAACCTTATACAGCCATGTCACAATAAGATTATCCTAACAATTGTCATAGTGCCTCTAGTCTCCCACTAAGATGACAAAAATAAGCAATGAAAGGTAACTGTTCATGTTTGATGACAAAAATGAGCAATGAAAGGTAACATTTCATGTTTGGTAACTACACAGAATAATTAGAATACTAAAAATGTTCCTATAAAGCTATGTTTACACATCTTCTCTAACACAAGACATATATGTATTTGATTAGAAATAGATACAGAAACAGCAGGAAAATACAAACACAAAATCATTACAACGACTACATGTCTATGGGGCAATTTCTCATACACCTGGTGGGCGGAGTGTCTAAGCAAAAAGAGAGAAAATCCTACAAGAAAAGCGACGATTACTCAAGGAACGTTAGAAGAGAGAGATCATTGAGTCGATGGGAAGGAGCACACATACAAGAGAATAACGAAACACATCCAGCCAGCCGATGTAAATCCTTCTCTAATGATATTCATCGAACATTCAAGGAGCAATAACTTCGAAAACTTCAGCAATTATTAATTTCGAGTTCAAAAAGTATGTAAAGGGATCAAATTAATTCACATTTTCTTGAAAATAGAAGTACAAGGAGTTTGTAAACGCATCAAATCAGCAGCAATTCGCTCAAAGTGCAAGGAATCGCAAAGTAAAGCCAACACTCACCTTAAAATCGGAGTCCAAAACACACGGGGAGGGGGGAGTGATAGACCGTAGAGGAAAATATTACAGAATTTAAAGTAAAGTAAACGGTGATTCAAGGAGAGGTGTGTCGGAGAAACTGGGGGTGGGCTGAGGGTGTGTGCTGTGGGGAAGCAAGCAGCCGTCACTGTGAGAAGTTGGACTGGCCGTGTGGCGTATATCCATTAAAGTGAAAGAAAGGGGAGAGACAAAGAGCCGTAGAAAAAAAAAATGGACGCAAAGGACAGCGGAAGTAAAAAAATCTTTAGTATACTAAAGGAAGGTCATGATTTGATGAGTTGTCAACTTGAGAGTAATTTAGGGATGACTTGGCATTTTCTTAGAATTTTGAATTTATTTTACTAAACTTGCTAAGAAAGAGTTGAGTATTAACCAATTAAATTATTTCACTTTTTTTATCTTATTTAAAAGTTAACTTAAAACTTTAAATGTTTTTTATTTTTTATTTTTAAATCGATTTTATATAAAAAATATATCAAATTAATCGTCTTCTCATGATCTTCAATTTGACATCCATATTACCAATATAATATAATTTAAGAAATAGATTCTTAAATTTAATAATAATTTTTTTATTAAAGATAAATTTTAATTAAAATTTATCAATAAATAAAATATTTTTAAATAGTAAGAAATTATTTATTCTATTTTTAACTTTATTGTAAGCAAAATATTTGTATAACATAAAAAAATGGATAAAATATGAATATATGAAATTAATAAATAAATGTATACACAAATAAAAAACTCTTATTATCAATCATCATTTACTTTTATAAAAATATTTATGCTCAATAAATGAGAATATGTTAATTTAATAGTGTTATAATATATATATATATATATATATATATATATATAGTAAACATTTAATAAACTATTTAGAATAATAAGATTTATATACTTTTATATATATATATATATATATATAATATTATTATTAATATATTTTATTATTATATATAAGAATACAAGGCCAAGAAACTATTTAGTAAACCACCAAAATAATTTAATTTCTTTTATTGTGAATTTTAATTTATTAATATAGGTGCAAGACTTCCAAAAGAAGACAATTGCAAAACTTCCAAAAGAAGATTGTGCAAGACTTCCACAAGAAGACATGTACAAAACTTCTACAAGAAGATTGATACTTGACTATATATAAGTGGTCATGGGCAAAGTATTATTGAGTCTCAAGGTAGGTTTGTGAATATGGTTGCCCATGTCGATTGCGGACTAAATATGGGGGCCGACGGCAATGTGGAGGAGCCGTCACTACTTAATGATCTCTCGAAGTCGTCGATTTATATTGGGGTCGGCGGCAATAGTGGAGGAGCCGACACTACTTAATGATCATCATCGATTTATTTCGTAGATTTGGTGGTCGCTTCGTCAATTGATCATTGGGAGATCTCTTATTATAAGACTAGGAGTTTCTTCATCATCAACCCTTCTTCATCAATTTATAGTTATTTGAAATTCTCATATAGCATTAGAAAAGTAGTTATTTGAAATTCTCATATAGAATTAGAAAATGTAAACAAGATATTGCAATGATAATTAAGAAAAAATTGCATATTTTAAAGATCGATAGATATCATGGTGAAATTAATAAAATAAAAGATAAAAATTTTTTTATCAATCATATATGATAAAGAAAAAGATACATATTTTAAAGATTGATAGTATGATAGAGAAAAATATATATATTTTAAAAATCGATAAAGATACATATTTTAAAGATTGATAGTTAAAAAAAATAGCAATACGATACGTGATATATAGAAAAAGATACATATAAAAAAATTAGAGAAAAATATACATATAAAAAAATAGCAATAGAGTAGAATGAAAAAATGGATGATTGTAAATTTAAAATTTGATAGTAAAAAAAAATAGCAAGAGATGAAAAAAAGAAAAAGACATATAAAAAAAATAGAGAAAAAAAAAAATATATATATATATATACTATATACTAAAGGAGGGTTTTGGATTTATTATATGGCATCATGTGAGTAATTTAGGTGATGTGTCATTTTTATAGATTTTTGAATTTTTTTTAATAATAAACTTGCTTAGGAAGGAAGATAATGTAGTTACTTTATTTTAAATAACCAATCAAAATATTTCATTTTTCTTTATCTTATTTAAAATTTTACCTAAAACTTTAAGTGTTTTAAATTTTTTATTTTTAAATAGAATTTATATAAAATTATATCAAATTAATTGTCTTTTCATGATCTTTAATTTGACATCCATATTACTAATAATATATGATTGGAGAAATAGATTTTTAAATTTAATAACAATTTTTATATTGTAAAATATTCTTTAATAAAATATATTAATAAATAAAATATTTTTATAAGAGTAAGAAATTATTTAATAGATTTAATCTATTTATCCTTAGAATTTTAAGTTTAATAAATTTAGTTTATTATAGAATTCTAAATGAGGAATTTCATGAAAAAATAAATCTTAGTTTAATATTAATTAATTTTCATAATTTTTTTATTGTTAATTATTTATTTTATATTTATTTTATTATTTTTAATAATTAATTTTAATTATACAATAATTTATAATTATTATATACATTTATTGATTTTATTTATTAAATGATAATAGTTAGGGATGATAATGAAATGGGCATTTTAAGTATATATTCTATCCAAATCTTAATAGGGCACGTATGGGTAATTGTAAACGGGTTTGAGACGGATACAAATAGTTGTGAAAATCACATTAGGGTTTGGAACGAGTACGGATAATACCGCAATACCCTCGGGTACTATAAAAAAAGATATTAAACCAATGATTGTGCTATTTTATGAACAACTTATGGTATAAATGACAGTGATAACAATTTATATTGAAATTAATAATATTTTATGGCGAAAGTGATAAGTATTATAAAAAGTGTAAAATGATTTCACGTGAAGCGGTTTCATGCCAGACCTATCATATTACATATTAATGAATAAAAGAATTTATAAAGTTTGTTAATAATTTTTTTCCAGATTTTTACTTAATTTTTTAATAAATTACTGAATATAAAAAAATATATACAAATGTATATACCCTAAACTCTAAAACCCTAAACCCTAAATTTAGGGTTTAGGGTTTTAGAGTTTAGGGTTTAGGGTTCTTAATAAATATTAAGAAATACATATATACATTAGTATTGAATAAAATTAATATAGATGGGTGTACGCGTGTATTCGAATGCATGAGATAATTCATTATTATTTTAAATATTCGTTTTGTCATTTTGATCTTTCCCATTACAAAGTACTATTAATTTCTTTTTATATAAATGAGATATATATACAAAATTATATTAAAGATATGGGTGCACAACATGTCCCGAGGACACACAAATTTTTGCCTTATTATAATCCTTATTCTACCAATAAAGTTAGATATTTTTATTAAGGTTAGGTCTTGCGTGAGACCATCTCAAATGAGGTCATTTTTCACTTTTTAAAATAGTTATCATTCTCGCTATAAAACATTATCACTTTGGCTATAAAATGTTATCACTTTTTATTTATACTATAAACTGTTCATGAAATAGTATTATCACGTTTCATTAGTTTACTATCACTTTCCTATATAAAAGTTATCACTTTCTCACCGTTTCACATAAGCTCTTATGTTAGACGGTCTCACGCAAGTCTTTGTCTTTTATTAATATATAACTTTTAATATTTTTCAATTTCATTAATATGTTTTTAAAATATATTTTTAATAATCCCGCGTAACGTGTTACGCGGGTTTCGTACTAGTAAACATATATATGAAGATATACATAAAGAAAACAGTAAAAAATCATTAAAAAAAATAACTACTCAAATAATATATAAGTATGGGTGTTTCTAGGTGATACTAACTTAATAACTCTAAGAAAACAACATATATATTTTATATATAATGATATAATTCTTAGAAAATAAGAAAAAAAATAAGAAAATTAGAAAAAATAACTTTTCGGCAGGTGGCAATTGGGCGGCGGCGGCAGATGGTGTGTGGAGGTGAAGGCAGTGGCTGGCAGCCCACCTTTTCTCTTTTGAAAGTTCTACTTCTAAAACCCTAACCCTAATTCTCAATTTATATAAATTTTATAAGTGGACTAGCCACTTTTCTTAATAAAAACGTGTTAGCACTTCAAAATAGAATTAGCAACTTCAAAAAATAAAAAAAAAAGCAAGATTTTGCAGAGGCGCGCCTTTTTGGTCCCTATGAGATGCACCTAGGCGCGCGCCTATGACACAAACGCCTTGGACTGCAAAAAATGGCCAATCTAGGCACAAGCCTGTGAGCCTCTACGCCTCAGCGCCTTAGGCACCCCTCGGGCGCGTCTTCAACAACTATGTCTGTGTTAGAAAAATAATGAATAAAAATATTATTTTAATGTACACATCTTTTATTAAATACACATTAATCATTTAAAAAAATATTTAAAAATCTAAATTACTTTTAATTTATTAAATATACAAATATAATATTTAAAATTAAATTATACTTCACAATTTTATTTTATTTTATCTTTAAAAGCTAAAAGATTTAGAATTGGTCTTTTCTTACAAAAACATTTAAGGTGTAACATCTTTTTTCTAAGGAGTAATGTTTATTTAATGAAAGATTGAAACATGAATGTTACTGATCTTTGAGTAAGAATTTCTTTTTAAAAAAAATGAAGGGTATCATTATAAGTTTTTTTAACTAAAGAGTAATATATTTAATATTTAAAGATTATTCTCGTTAGTTCTTATTATTATAGTAGATATAGAATTTAAGAAAATTTATTTTTTTTGACAAATTTTATTTATTTTTAAATGTATTGTTGTATTTTTAAATAATAAATAAATAAATAATAAAGTAAATTAAATGAGTTAAATAAAGACCTCATTTCTTAAAATATAATGTAGTGAATAGTTATTTATTTATTACTCACTTTCTATTATTTTTTAAGGATAAGAATATAGTGTAACAAACAAAAGGAAATAGTTGGCATGTTTGCATCCGTAGTGATCAAGTTTCATTCTCTTGAGAGTGACTTTTGTGATACTACCCATCCACTTTCATTCTCTTGAGATTGACTTTTGTAATAATTGCTGAAAATTCGAGAAGATTGCATGATTTTGACTAAATTATTGAAAGCAATTTGGACCAAATAAATTAAGACACAACATTACCAAAAAGAGTAAGTGCCAAATGATGGCTTAATTAAATTAAGCATTGTTTTTCTTAATTAATTAATGGACCTTTTTATTTGGATCAATTTGATCCGGATTAATACCACGTTATCAAGATTCAATTACTATTATATCCTTATTATTAGTTCAGGTTATTTGAGTTCATTAATTAGGTTAATTAATTTTTTTCCATAAGTACACTATAACTAATTTAGATTATTTTAATATCTTATCTTATTATTACTAATTTTATTCTTTTTGTTTCTTTTATATATTATATATATATATATATATATATTTAAAATTAATTTTAACAAATAATTATTTATTCAAAAAATAAAAAAAAGCATGGACGATTTACACTACAAAAAAATTATTTTTTAATAATGGAATTTACCAACAAAATTCAATCCGTTGGTAATTACCGGTAAATTAGCAACAAAAATGACATTTTTATTTTGGCAACGGAATGCCAACAGATTTATTCTCTATTTTACCAATAGAAACGGAATTCAATCCGTTGGTGATTTCTTTCGTAATTACCAACGGATTACCAAGGAAATCTTTATATAAATTACCAACGGAATTATTAACCAACGGAATTGAATTTTCGTAGCTAAAAATTTACCAACCTCCACTTCACCAAGTATTCCGTTGGTAAACCAATTTAACAATGGAATTAAGGCTTTTACCAACAGAATATTACTTTGGTAAAAAATACTTCAGTATTTTTGTAGTGCTATTAAATTTAAATTTACTTTGAAATGAATATAATTTTAAAATTTAAAGTCAATTTAAATAAATTTTAAATAAAATATTAAAATATATTTATGTGGCTATTAATTAGGGTAAACATATTGATTAATTGAAATCTTTACCTATTAATAATTTATTCCATTTCCACGGTTCAATTAAAGTAATCTTATTGGTATTAAATCTTTACCAAAAATAAATGTATAGTATAATATATTTCCACAAATATATATACTTATATTATTTTTCTCTCGCACTATACTAATTTATTAGTATATTTTATATTGAATTAAATTAGTTAAATACATTTTATTATTATTATGGACATAATATTTGTGTTAATTAAATATTTTAGTTGAATTATTAATTTATATAATTATTACCCTCTCCATCCCACCAAAAGATCCTCATTTTACTATATTAGGCGTCACACTCAAAGGTCTCCACTTTCCCTTTTTAGTAAACTCGTCTCATTTTACTTAACGAGCTCAATCGAGCTCGACTCGGCTCAAAAATTACTCGAGCGAACTCGAGCTCGTTCTTAGAATAATTTCTTTAACGAGTCAAGCTCGGATCGATAATTACTCGACATGAGCTCAAGTACCCACTACTTGAGCTCGCTCGGCTCATATAACCGTTAAAAAATTATCTTTTTGAAATAATTAATTAAATATTTTTATAAGTGTATATTGAGTATCCACTATTATATATTTATTATATATATTTAAAATATAAGTGTATATAATTATTAGAATATAAATATAACTAATGAAGAATTTAATTTATAAAATTATAAATATAATTATTTACTAATAATTATAAACTCATATATATATATATATAATTTTGTTTAATTAATAATAATAATTTAGATATAGATTTATATTTATATTATAAGTAATATTATTTTATAAGTAAAGTAAAATAATTAATGCATCTTATTAGTTCAACTAACATGATAGATTCTCACTTAAATTTTAATTAATTTACTACTTTATATGTTAAAAGGACAATTTAGTTTTTTAATATTTTTAATTATTCAAAACTTATCGTAACAACGCTATTGATCCGGATCAATTTGATCTGTTTATATTTATCCTTAATTAAATATGTAAATCAGATACTCAAAGATTACTTTTTAGTTTTTGTCCAAATATCGAATACTGCTTTGTGATTACAAATTACAAATGATAGCGTCTCAGAATTTGTCATTACAAATACATAAAATTTATAGATCGATAAAGTATATATGTTTCAACAAATGTTATGTAGTAGCACATATTATAATTACATTATATATTATTTTATAGTAGTGTAAGATAATACTAATAATAACTTTTTTGTTATGTTATATAGTACTTATTCCCCGTCCCGGAAAAGTTTGCGCCCCTCTTTTCGGCACGGAGATTAAGAAAGTGATGACTTTTAGGGGTATAATGGTATTTTATTGTAATAAATAAATGATAAAGTATGTTAGGTAGAGATGATTTTTTTGTAAATAAAGTGTATGGGGAAGAGTGGCTATTTTTTACTTTTTTTTTAAATGTGCAAACTTTTGTGGGACCCAAAATGGAAAGTGTGACATCTGAAAGAGAGGAGGGAGTATATAGTATCACGTTCTAATTATGAATTGAAATTATTATTAGCGTGTTAATAGTTGAAATCAAGAGTACTAAATGTATCAAATTAAAATTGAATAATTTTTAAATACAGTAAAATTAAAAAGATTGAGAAAATTGAAAATAAAAATTTTAAGTTTATTTTCATATGGATAGATAAATATATGAAAAGCTATACTCCATTATTTTCTAAATTTAGTTAAATGAGTCAAAATTACATAACATTAATAATAGTATAAATTAAAATTAATTATAAATTTTAGAAGTAACAATCTAATATAGAATTATAGAGAATTTGATATAATATTATAATATATAATGGGTTGATGAATATTATATTATAATGTGTAGTTAATAGTTGTATTGTGCATCTCATAAAAAGATTATATGAATGGATGTGTGTGGGTCTCATCTACCAAAATATATAATTGCACACTTTGTATAGAAATAGACAAAAATGTCAAAATGAATACGGTACTTATATTAGTATGAGTCTTATAAAGATATAAATATTAATTATTTTGTGTGAATCTATTTACCAAAAATTGAAATACAAAAATTAAAATGAAATGCCTAAATTAAATAAATATAAAATTTTATATCCTACTATAATTTAATACTCATATTTAATTTAAGTTCAATTATTCAAAACTAATTGATTACTTATAATTTATTTTATCTTGGAGATTAATGGTAATATTCTGTATTACTTACTACCTTAGTTGATAAAAAAAAAACTAAAATGGAATGAAATGAGTATATTTTAGTAAAATTGTTTATTTTAAATCAAATAAGTATTATTTTAAAAAAATACAGTGTAATTAATGGTTTGCATGATTTCTTTTAATATCAATGATTCACATCAATCATTCTTGAGTACTTTAGTAGCTCAACTAATCGATTCTTCAATCTATCACAGTAGATCTATGAGTTGTTTAAAGGTTAATCTTCACCTCCACTTGTTGGTAGATTAGTGAAAAATTCTGTCTTATCTAATTTCCTCAACCTTTAATTTAGCTTTTGAATATTGTGGATGCAATTGGCATCCCTATAGCTAGCCTCACACCCCCCTTGAATTTTATCTTCTTTTAATGACAAACTAAGGTCTATTATTATAAATTTAATGACATTATAAGACACTTGGAACATTAATCTTATTCTAGAAACCTTTCTTAATAAGGGTTGATTTTATTTTTAATTATTATTATTTGAGTTGATATACAGGGTCAGTGGTAGACATGCGACTAGAACATGATTAATTATAAGATATTTTTTAATTGTATTGCACTTGATATATTTTTATAAGGTTATCATTCTTAATACTCCCTCCGTCCCACCTTTGTTGTTACGTTTACTATTTGCACGGAAATTAAGAAGTATTGTATTTTAATGTGTTGTGAGGTGAGAGAAATAATATTATAATGTAAAGTGGGTAGTTGTATTAGTGGAATATTGTGGACCCCATGGAGATATTTAATAATTTTGTGTGAGTCACATCATCCAAAAATGGAAATGTAACATTAATTCTGGGACGCCCTTTTTAGTAAGTGTAACAATAATAATGGGGCGGATGGAGTACTTTGTAGAATTAAAAGTTTTTTTTCTCATAACTTTTTAGAACTTTAAATTTTGTTTTAAAAAAAAATATATGTAACGATTTTGTCCCATGCATAACTATGAGTTCTATTTCGATTTTCTCCAATTTTCACCGAAACCTTCGATTTTCATTAGAACAGATGAATTTACAGCGAAAATCGAGAGTTTCAGCGAAATTTGGTAAAATCAAAATAAAACTCATAATTATGGGACAAGATCGATATAAATATATTTTTTGGACAAAATTTAAAGTTTCAAAAAGTTATGAGATAGAAAAAAACTTTTAACCCATTTTTGTACTAAATCGAAATTTTTTTTAATTTTTTTTAAGAGCTTCATAAATCATAAACAAAATATTATCTGTGAGGAGAAGATTTGCAATGTATTAAAGAATTAAAATAGATAAATAATCATCAAAAGCTAACATAAGAACAAACAAATCACACATAATTATGCAGAGTTGAAAGTTTTTTTTTTGTCTCATAACTTTTTAAAACTTTAAATTTTGTCCCAAAAAAAATATTTGTATTGAATGCTATTAAACTTGCTAAGGAAGTGGATCCATCAGGTGAGAGAACCTTCTGCCAATAAATTGACAAAGTTGGTGTTGTTATGAATTAAAATATTAAAATATAAAAATAGGGGTTCATGAAATATTACCTTAAATGAGAATGATTGGACCTACAAATAAGATCAAATATGATAATAATTAAACCTAAAAATAATATCAATCAAATAAAAGTATAAAAGAAGATAAAATAAACTAAATTATAAAAAATATAGTTTATAGAATTATTAAAAAAATAACACAAAAATCTAAGAGAAAAAAATAAGATAACGAAAAAATAAAAATTATAATGATACCTTTAAGGAAAATTGTTGAACATACAAATAAGATCCTATAAAAGTATAAAAGACAAAACAAATTAGAGCATATTATAAATAATATGAAAGTATAATCTATAAAAGAGAAGAAAAAAAAGAAGTATTAGAGAAAAAATAATAATAAAAAGATGATTCAAAAGAAAAACAAAAGAAATAGTATTAAAATATAAAAATAGGGTTCATAAATTTTTTATAAAGAAAACACAAAAATTAAAGAGAAAAAAGATAGAAAAAAAAATATACCTCAAATAAGAATAATTGGACCTACAAACAGTGGCGGATCAAGAATTTTTTTTCGGGGGTACGACATGTAATTATAAAATATTACTCCTTCCATCCAAATAAGTAACACATATTTTTTGTATGCAAAGATTAAGAAAATTTTATTTTTTGTTTAAAGATGTTTAAAGTTGTTTAAATGTGGGTAAAAAATGAGTATTTTACATAATTTAACGAAAATATGTATATAGTTATTGAGATATGTGTAAAAAATGAATATTATTGAGATGCATTTCTATCATTTTTAGAAACGTACATTTGTGTTGAGGCAGGTTAAAAGAAAAGTGTAAAGTAATTAGAGGGAGTGAGGAGTATTTGATATTCAAAATCGTATAATAAATAAATAACACTCTAAAATTATAATTACTTTTGATATCGTTTAATTTTTATATTTGTAAAAACAATGTAAGACATTATTATCATGAATTTATAGTATAAATTTATTAAAATAGTAATAAATTTTGTATAAATTTGTATTAATTAAATAATTTGGGGTACAAATTAGTTAATATACAAATATTTATACATATAAATATATATATAAAAAATTTTAAAAAAGAAATTAGGGGTGGGGGTAGGGGGTTGGGGGGGTTTTGGGGGTACAGCCGTACCCCCTTGTCCCCCCTGCATCCGCCACTGCCTACAAATAAGATCAAATATGATAATAATTAAACCTAAAAATAATATCAATGAAAAAAGTATTAAAGAAGATAAAATAAACTAAATAATAAAAAAAAGTATTAAAGAAGATAAAATAAACTAAATTATAAAAATAGAGTTTATAGAATTATTTAAAAAAAATACAAAAATCGAAAAGAAAAAAAATAAGATAACAAAAAATTAAAAATTATAATGATACCTGTAAGGAGAATGGTTGAACCTACATATATGATCATATATAAAAGTATAAAAGACAAAACAAATTAGAGTAGATTATAAATAATATTAAAGACAAAACAAATTAGAGTAAATTATAAATAATATTAAATTAGAATCTATAAAAGAGAAGAAAAAGAAGAAGCATTATAAAAAAAATTATTAAAAAGATGATTAAAAAGAAGAACAAAAGAAAAAATATAAAAATTGGGTTAATAGAATTATTATAAAGCAAACACAAAAATTAAATGGAAAAAAAGACAAAAAAAGAAGAATATACCTTAAATAAGAATGATTGAACCTACAAATAATATCAAATATGATAATAATTAAAACTAAAAATAAAATCAATCAAATAAAAGTATAAAAGAAGATAAAATAAAATAAATTACAAAATAGAGTTTATAGAATTATTAAAAAAAATACTAAAATCGAAGAGGAAAAAAAATAAGACAACAAAAAATTAAAAAATATAATGATACCTTTAAGGAGAATGATTGAACCTACATAATAAATCATATAAATAAAAGTATAAAAGACAAAATAAATTAGAGTAGATTATAAATAATATGAAAATAGAATCTATAAAGAGAAGCAAAAGAAGAAGCATTAGAGAAAAAAATAATAAAAATATGATTAAAAATAAGAACAAAAGATAGAATATTAAAATATAAAAATAGGGTCATAGAATTATTATAAAGAAAAACACAAAAATTGAAGAAAAAAAGATAGAAAAAAAGAATAATATCTCAAAAGAGAATGATTGGACCTACAAATAAGATTAAATATGAGAATGATTAAACCTAAAAATAATATCAAATAAAAGTATAAAAGAAGATAAAATAAATTAAATTATAAAAATTAAATTTATAGAATT
This sequence comes from Pogostemon cablin, assembly GCA_023678885.1. Taxonomy (NCBI): domain Eukaryota; kingdom Viridiplantae; phylum Streptophyta; class Magnoliopsida; order Lamiales; family Lamiaceae; genus Pogostemon; species Pogostemon cablin. The sequence continues at coordinate 5,086,712 of CM042999.1, forward strand.
ATTAAAAAAACAAACAAAAGTCAAAGAGAAAAAAATAAGATAACAAAAAATTAAAAAGTATAATGATACCTTTATGGAGAATGATTGGACATGCATATAAGATCAAATAAAAGTATAAAAGATAAAACAAATTAGAGTAGATTATAAATAATATAAAAGTAGAATTTATAAAAGAGAAGAAAAAAAGAAGCATTAGAGAAAAAAAAACAAAAAGAAGAACAAAAGAAAAAAAATTGAAAAGTATAATGATTTCTTTAAGGAAAACGATTGAACCTGCATATATGATCAAATAAAAGTATAAAAAACAAAATAAATTAGAGTAGATTATGAATAATATGAAAGTTGAATCCATAAAGAGAAGAAAAAGAAGGAGCATTAGTGAGGAAAAAAAGGGATATAATAAGAATTTGATTAGGTAATGAAAAAATGTATATGACATGATTTTAAAGAATCAACGATCCTGATTAAAAACAAATATTTATAGAGACGATTATATTAAAAATAAAATTAATATATTAATTGAAATTAAGCTTGCTTTTATATATGAGTGAGGCTTGCGTGCACCCGGGCGCACGGAACACATTCCGTGCGCCTTTAGAAATTTTGTATTATGGGTAAGGGTACATTAATTTGGTCTAAAGGGTATACACTTTAATTACTAAAAGGTACACAATTTTGTTCTAAAGGGTATACACTTTTCATTAATATTTTTTTTCTTTAGAAAATAAAGGGTACACATTTTTATACTAAAGGGTATACAATTTAACACAAAATTCTAAAGGCGCACGGAGTGTTGTTCGTGCGCCCAGATTTTTCTTTAGAAAATAAAGGGTACACATCTGTATACTAAAAGGTATAAAATTTAGCACAAATTTCTAAAGGCGCACGGAAAGTGTTCCGTGCGCCCGGGTGCACAGGAGCTTTTGCCTTTATATATATGTATAGATAGATAGATATATAGTAGGTAGTTGTAAAAATTTATATGACATGATTTTAAAGAATCAACGATCCTGATTGAAAACAAATATTTATAGAGACAATTATAATAAAAATAAAATTAATATATTAATTGAAATTAAGCAATGTTTGCTTTTATATATATGTATAGATAGATAGATATATAGTAGGTAATTGTATTAGATTCATATCTTATTTATAATAGTGAGTGTGGTGGATTCAATGTATTTAAAAATTGACTATTTAAAACGGATAAAGAGAGAAATTAATAATGATATTTTTCTCTACTTCCATAATTTTAAAATGGAGTACATATTTTATTTATTTTGCTTATAATCCATCCACTTTTTAAGAATTTAGATGAAAGAAGTCAATAATACATTTTCTTGCTACGTATGTTATAAGATTCCATGGCATCCACTCTTCATTTATGAATAAGATGGGGTGGTTATTCATAATCCGAAATTAATTTTCTCAACTCATTTATATTAAAAACTAAAATATCCTTAAATAAGTAAAACATAAATATACCTATAATTAAGATTAACTAATTAGTTTGGGAGTTATATTGGGTGCACCGGGTGCACCCATATGTGTATGCCTTTTTATTATATTTTGTATACATATTATTCTATTTTGTATACGTGTTTTGTAATAATTGTATATTTTTTTCACATTAAGTTTTCATTAAAAAACTAACATTCATATGTGTATAACTTTTTATTGAATATTACAATTTTTCATTAAAAAAATTAACAATTAAATTGTATACATTTTTACTCTTAGTTGTATATATTTTTGTTTATATTTGTATATAGGTGCACCCTATCTTTAGGTGCACCCGGGTGCACGCTATAAATTGCCTTAATTTGGAGCTGCACATTCTACCAATGTCCCTATTAAATTGAATAGAATTGAATAATATTCTCTTTTAGTAAATAGTAATTGGAATACAAAATCCTAAGCAGATTCTTTTAGAGAGTTCAATTTAATAAATAATTTTTCCATGAACGGTCATTAGTAAATAATACCCTAAAACGAGCAATGTTATGCTTTCTTTGTGTGTTATATTCTCTTTTCATGGAAGACTCAGAGGTCTAGGTACAACTTATCTTCGCATTTCGATTCTACAATCTTTGTAAACATAGATTTATTTTTTTAATTTTTTTTAAAGGAATTTTTCAGAAATTTGGATGAAAATTGAAGGATAAGAATGTGAATAGAAATAAAACTTGAAATGAGGCATACAGATTGACATAATTAAACACCTGCGATGATGAAGATGAACAATTATCGGGATACATACTTTAGTTTTATTATATTTAAATTTAAATTTAAATTTAAAAACTATGGGGTGTATTTAAAAGTAAAAATATCTAAAATGGGTATATTCAGAAATTTATGTGTATATTTTAATTTTGATGGAGTGCATTTTTAGTATAAACAACATAGATTAAAAATTACACTACAAAATACATAGATAAAACTACAATACACATTACATAAAAATAATAAATACATAGTATGCAATAATTTTTAAATGCACCAAATAACACAAATTCAATTAACCCATAATATATATATATATATATATATAATTTTGATACATATTTCATTTTCTTCATCTCTTATCCGACTCTATGCTCTCTCTCTCTTCTCTTATTCTCTCTCTATCGCCTCACCTCGGCATTCTCATTCTTCTGCTCTTCTGACATTATTTTCTCACTCTCCTTTCATTGAAAAAGTTGTTGAAGGTAGAATAATGGATGTAGCCGAAGAGAATCATTCAATCGCCTCGACATCGCTCTATTTCTCATTGATAAACTTTTTGTGGCGTTCGCAACTCGATCTCTCTCATCGGTATACTTACAACGTCGTTCGAAAATGGTGAGTGTTATTTACGAATTGTGTGACAGCGATGATGTGGTATTTTGGAGATCGAATTGAATGGTGTGACAGCAACAACAGTGGGTTGCAATTTTGTAGATTTGATTGAAATTGAGATAGAGAAAAATGGTTAGCGGTGTAGAAATCAAAGCCGTGTTAGAGAAGTGGCAAAGTGATGTCAACAACATGATGCTCTGTTGATATTTCAGACATTCAAGAAAAATCTCCAGATTTGGAGTAGAAGAATTTTAATATAGATGGATAATTATAGAAATGAGATAGATGGTTAGTTTAATTCACAATCAGAAACTTATTTTTAATGTGTTCAATCTTCTTCTAGTTATGAGATGCACATCATTACCCAGATAATTTCTATGCTAAGATTATTTGTGTTGATCATAATAAAATTTAGAGTTATTGGGGATGTACGTGGTGAACCAGTGCACTCACAAATTAATAAGCTAAAATAGGTGTACCCATATTAATAGGCTAAAATAGGTGTGGTGGGTGTTTTTTTTTTAATAAATTTAATTATATTAATTTATTTAATGATTGAGATTAGATTAAAAATGGATCTAACATTGTTGGACTCTAAAATTTGTAATAAACATATTAATAATCAATCATATAACTTATAATGTTGCAATGTATATGTTATCCTTGATAAATATTTCAAAAATTATTAAAATTTATTTACACGTTTAATTACCAATTGTATTAGATGTAATTTTATAATGTATATTTTTATTTTAATAAATGTATAACCTTACGGTTTTATTTTTTTTTAATTTATAAGGTAAGATGATTACTATATTAATTTTAATTTTATAATGTATATAATTTTCTTATAAGTGTATTACTTTAAAAGAAAAAAAAAGTTATTGATTTTACATTCTTTCATCTTCTAATCTTCAAAATCTATTTCAGTTTCATCTCTCATCATCCAAAGTACAATTATTGATTTTATCCCATTCAAACTCCACTATAACCTCTCACATATCAAATTCTAGTTAATACATTTATTAAGAAAATATTATACATTATTGAGCTTTATCTAATACATTATGATTGAATAATGCCAAATTTGAAATAATAAAATTTCAGAAACTTGAACATCATAACAATCTAAACATGATCAATTAAGATCACATATCAAATTATTTTTATTACATTTATTAAGAAAATATTATACATTATTGAGCAATATCTAATACATTATCATTGAATAATGTCAAATTTGCAATAATTAAATTCCTGAAACTTGAACATCATAAAAGATCTAAACATTGATCAATTGAGATCTGAATAATTGCTAGTTGTTGAAATTTGAACATCGTTGATGTCCGGCCCCGAATGTCGTGACTAATAAAGATCTGAAAAAGCAATAGTCGTAACTAATGGAGATCTAAACAATCTAATGTGAATTAAGGAGCCAATGTTATGAAGAATGTATAACTGAGGCAATGAGAGGAGACCTATGACGAATCAACCAAAATAAAGTTGTGACGAGGGAGATTGTCTTGTCGTGGTGGTTATGAGATGGCAGTGCAAAAGTGAGAAAGACCGACAAGAGTGGCGGCAGTGGTGAAGTGAGAAAACAAAGAGCCGGCCGTGGTGGAGTGATGGCGTAAAAGATGAGATACGCATATTGAGAGAGAAGGGGGAGGAAAGATGGAGAGACTAGTGTTATGAGAGAAAGTTGTTGAGGGGGGGGGGGGGGGAGGAGAGAGGGGGAGACCCGTGTGAGAAAGTGAAAATGAAGAAATGGATCTAAAAATCCTTTTATATATGACCCATTTTTAATTATTCAACCCGTTTTATGTTAAAAACATAAGTACAATAGAATAACTCCATAAAAATTACACACTCAAGTTAAAAAACATAAACTTATATAATAAAATAAAATAAACTAAATAAATAAAAATTTCTCCTAAGAATCCGAGAGGCCACCTGTAGAGTCTTGTTCGAAGTCTAGGAGATGGTAGTAATACCAAATTTTAGCTCGATCGTTGGGCTGGTCAAATTCCTCTCTGTCTCGTCTTTCCTAGGTTGTATAGGTTGAGTAGTAATAGTAGTTGTTCAGTCTCAGATTGTGGTACTTGGGAAGGAGATTCGTGGGTTAGGAACATCAATTCGAGTAGTCCTCTCCTTGAGAGGGAGTCTAATATTCTTGTAAATTTATTTTCTATGATCAACAGGTACCTTCCTCTCTTAGATGCCAAAGACTCTTGGTCATGGAGTTCCTTCAAGAAGCCATACACTGTGAACAACGCGTATAAGGATCTCTTTGTACCACACCAGACACAAGTGGATGACCCATGCAACACTTCAGAAGTCTTTTGTTATGTTTAGAACAAAATCTCCATTTCAAAAGTTGTCTTCACGCTTGGATGGTTATCTGGAACCGCATTCTTACAAGCCTTGCTCTCCACCATATCAAATACTTGCCGCCGAACACTTCCATTGAATGCACATTTTGTAGAACGTTCCAGAATCAACATTGCACCTGTTATTCTCTTGCACAACATCATTTAAGGTATGGTCTGAATTCTTAAATTGGCTTGATTTTCAATTTGCATTAGGATGCCAAAAACCTGCTATACATTTGATTTAGTTCTGCAACCTTTCTCCAAATTCAGCTCATATATCCATGCTTGTTTGTATTTGGGAAGATTTAATATGGATCTTATGAAAGTCTAGAAATAATGCAGTTTTCAACAATGTTGCTGTGGATACCAATTTCATGCTAGAGGAACTGAAGTTTCGTATTTGGTCGTGGTTTAATGTTAGACATTTAAAACATAACTCTTTATCCTGTAAGGAGTAGTATAGCAATCCTCTTTCTATGTAATTTGATTTCACTGTATTTGTACTCCTATATTTTTAGGTACCTCTGATGCCCTTTAATAATAATAATTTCTTTTCCGCTAAAAAAATGCGGTATTAAAATTTTATTGTTGCTAAATTCTAAAGTATTCATGAAGTTGGGAATTATAAACGATGCCCAAATTCTTCATTAAAACATTACTACTTTTTTAGTAATTTTTAAGTAATAATATCTAAATGCTTAATTGAGATACTGCGACAGGTATGAAACGGGTCGACCCATTACTAAAGTATGCTTATTATATAGGTAAAGTATGCTTATTTATAATTAAAGTGTGTCAATAATAAATTATATTATAACATCTTAAAATCATATTTTAAATCATCATTCGTCATAATTTAGAAAACATACTTTAATAACCATTAAAAATACTTTATTTATATAATAGATATATTTTAACACGCCTCACGAATCATCTCACAAAACTAACGGCTAAATTGGTATGACTGAATGGAATAACAGTGGAATGAAATGAACTCATGAATGAAATTGTAATAGAAATGAAACGATTAAAAATTATTTTTATCATTATTGGTGTCATTCAGGAATAATTCAAGTAATATAATTTTTATTCATTAATTAATTTCAATCTTATTAATTGTATTTTTATAATATTACATTTAAAATTTTAGTGCAGATTTTATGTATTTTAATAATTATAGAAAAATATTATATTAAAAAATAAAATATTAATATTTTAAAATATAAATAAAATTTAAAATACAAATAAAAAATTACATATATTAAAAAATATAGACTATGTATAAATTATCATATTTATATTGCATGTATATATTGAGTTTAATTAATAATATAGAATTTTTATATATAATTTACTAATTTTTAAATATTAAAATAATTATATACATCTATATTTAAAAATATTAAGAATTAAATTAAATTTTATATTTTTTTACTGAGTTGAGTATATAAAAATATTTTATTTTTTAATTAGATTTTAAATAATTTAATATTTTATTTTTTATTAAATAATTTAATACAAATATTTTTAATAAATATTACATGTTAAATAGAAAAATAATAACATATTTATAATTTTTATAATTATATAAATAGATGTTGCATAAATTAAAAAATATTATATATATATATATATATATATATATATATATTTATACCACATATAAGATAATACACATTCCTTTGAAATGTGTATTATTATTCATAAAAGTATACCAATAGCAGGAATGAAAATGAGATTAGGAATTACGATTCAATTCCCACCTATTTCATCATACCAATCATGCCCTTATCTTACAAGAGACTTTGTAATTTTGATTATATGAAAAAGAAAATACTCCTTCCGTCCCACTCAAAGATTCTTTTTTGCCATTTTGGTCGTCCCACTCAAAGGGTTCTTTTTTCTTTTTTACACACATGAGACCTCACATACACATACTCTCACTAATACAACTATCCACTACATATTAAATAATAATACTCCTTAATCCAAGTGCCAAAAAGCAAAAACTACCCTTTACCCGGGACGGAGGGAGTATATATATTACTATCCTTGCCTTTCTTTTCTTTTTTTTGCTGCAAAATGATGGTCTATTTATGATTAAAAAATAATAATATTTTAATTGATCTCACCATAAAAATAAGTTAATTTGATTCTTTAGAAAAAAATAAATAAAAAGATACTCCATCTATCCCATAAATAAATTCACACTTTCTTTTTGTATCCATTCCATAAATAAGTTCATATCCCCCAAATAAGGAAATACACACAAATTAATAACACTATAATACACTTTAATTTCAAAATTGTCACCCCTTTACAATTCACATAACTTACTTTATAATTTATTTATTACCTAAAAATACCAAACTACCCCAAAAAGCATTTTTTTCTTAAACTTCATATCTACCATAACTGTGAACTTCTTTATGGGACGTAGGGAGTGATAATAAATGAAGAGTGTATATTGGGTGCACCGGGTGCAAGGGTGCACTCATATGTGTATGACTTTTTATTTTATTTTGTATACATGTTATTCTATTTTGTATACGTATTTTCTAATAATTGTATACTTTTTCACACTAAGTTTTTCATTAAAAAAAACTAGGGTTAATTGCACAAAAAAACCACACATTTCATTCAATTGCAAAAAAGTCAAAACCTTTTAAATTTGGTAAAAAAACCTTTACATTTATGGCATTTAACAATTAAAACTTATTGGGCAGCTACAGCTGACCGGATGCCTACGTGTCATCCATTATAGGGTGAAGAGAGAGAGGGGACCGGTGAGAGAGGGTGGGAGATTCAGTGTTTATTGTTGAGGCATTTCCCATTATCCAACAACTCCATACATCCTCAAATTAACCCCTGAACATCTTCAAACTCCATCCATATTCCTACATAAACTTTTTAATCTTTGGAGACCCTTTAATATTTATGTTTCACTCGAAATTCTCCTCAATTTCTTCATTTTTGGGATTTTTTGAAAGAGTTTCTGATTACAACATAAAATTCAACTTTTGGATTCATTCGCTTTGCGAATCTGAACCAGCTGGTGATGGAGCTCACGGCCACCGCTGACATGGCGCGGATGGGGCATTCTCAGGCGGAGAGCGGGAGGGGGTGGATGTTCGATAAGGGTCTGACGAAGCTGAATATCGCGGGGACCTGGTACTGTGGCAGTTGTGCTTCATTGGACAATGGGGATTGTATTCTTGACGACGTCGTTGACGGGAGGGATCCGCTTGACGGCGAATGTGGTGGGGGAGTGGTGGTGTACGACGACAAGGTAGTGGTGACAGTGGTAGTTGCTGCTGGCGGCAAATGTGGCGGGGAAGTGGTGGTGTATGGTGACAAGAGGTACCGATGATGGTGGTGGGTGTAGTTGTGGGGTCCTGTTAGTACGCGTTTGGAATGCACATAAGGATGCTTAACCCTTGTATGTGCCACGTAAGCATCCGGTCAGTTATACCTGCCCAATGAGTTTTAATTGCCAAATAATATAAATCTGAAGGTTTTTTTTTTGCCAAATTTAAAAGGTTTGGACTTTTTTGCAATTGAATGAAAGGTGGGGTATTTTGGTGCAATTAACCCAAAAAACTAATATCCATATGTATAACTTTTTATTCAATAATGTTTATATGTTTTTTAATAATGAGATATTTTTTATACTCAATTTTCATTAAAAAAAATTAATAAATAAATTATATACATTTTTCTTATAATTATATATATATATATATATATATATATATATATATATATATATATATATATATATATATATATATATATATATCTTTAAAATTTATGTATATGAATACACCCAGAGGCAGTGTGCTCATTTGGTCAAGTTATAATATTGAATTCAATTAGTGATTTGGGGTTTTAGGTTTTCGAGCTCTCCTCTCTGTCTATCATGGCGAATCGAACAGACCCGCTGGCAAAGAGCATAAGAGGTACGAACCCGCAAAATTTGGTGGAGAAGATCTTGCGTACCAAGATTTATCAGCACACTTACTGGAAGGAGCAATGTTTCGGCCTCACCGCCGAGACGCTGGTTGACAAGGCCATGGAGCTCGACCACCTCGGCGGCACCTTTGGCGGCACCCGCAAACCCACCCCTTTCATGTGTCTTGTTATGAAGATGCTTCAGATCCAACCTGACAAGGAAATTGTTGTTGAGTTCATCAAAAATCCCGAGTACAAGTACATTCCTTTCCCATTCTACCTTGTGTATGAAAATATTCGATTATTTCTTGGTGCATCGTATGGTTTGTTGGTAGATTTATGCGACTATCTGTAAATATTCGAACGTGATATGCTTTATACTTAATCTCCTTTTGGTTTATGAATACTCATTTCTGTGGTGTTCTTCTAAGAGCTCGTGGAGTTCTAAGCTTAAATGAATGAAGTGTTCTTCTCATTTGTTTTGGCAATATATGGTTTCTGTTTTTATAATCAATGACATTGTGTGTTTTAGGCTTATAATTATGAATTTTGCTTGCAGATACGTCCGTGTGCTTGGAGCTTTTTATTTGAGACTTACAGGGACAGATGTTGATGTTTATCGTTATCTGGAACCTTTGTACAATGATTATCGAAAGTTGAGGAGCAAGCTAAACGATGGACGTAAGATTGTCTTTTTTTTTGTCTTATCTAATTGGTTATAGTAGGAAAACATTTGGGAATTATGATTTGAAGAACTTGAATAGCAGGTAGAATTTGCAACGAACATAGCAGATTTGCAGTTGTTTAAGGATTTGAGATCTATTGTTCTTGTAATACGACATTATCCAAACAAGCCTAATGTAATGTTAAGACGGCTTCATATTCTTAATGCCTGAGTTCTCTTGTTTGTGATGACTTGTTAATCTTCTCTAATTTTTTGCTTGAATTAAACAGGATTCACACTGACGCATGTTGATGAGTATATCGATGAGCTTTTAACAAAAGATTACTCTTGTGATATTGCACTGCCTCGAATTAAAAAAAGGTACCTGAAACTGTAATTCCTTCTTGTTTTTGTTTTCATTAATTGATTTTTCTTCACCTATCTTTGCCTTAGATAAAATTTTCTGCCAAATCTTTTCGTTCTCATGCTGAGAAGTTTGGAGGTGATACCCTCCCACTAATGCTAAAACACTAAATCTTATGTGAACTTTGCGATATCTTTAATACAAAATTCTTTGAATGGTGAACTTGGTTTCCTTGTCATAATTATGTGATTGAGACAACTTAACAAAAATTGTGACCTTTCTATTTATATTTTTTGATTACTGAATGGAATAATAGAATTTTGTTGAAGTTTGTTCTGTAAAATTATATAAATTTTGAACTAGAAGATAATATTTCCAATTTTAAACTACTATTTTTGGTGTTTGGTTTTGGGTACGGGAAATGGTAGTTAAAATAACTGTTCCTATTTACCCTTCTACAATACTGATTCCCAACTTATGGGAACCAATTATTTTCCCCTCAATAGGGGGTATCGAACACGTTACTCTTCTGTTCTGATCCTTATCAATTTAGAAACACTACCTTTGGTTATTTGGTTCTTTTACCTCTATTGTATTTGCATTAGATCATTGACATTATTAGGTTAATGATTTGTGACTTGCCTTTGTTCATTCATGCGGTTCAGGTTGATCCATCTTCTCTATAGCATCTTTGTGTTCTGATTTTAAAAATAATTGGTTCTTCCATTATTTCGTCATTTAGATTCACACTTTTTAGTTCTCTTTGGTCGTCTTCCTGTCTGTTTCTGTGGGCATGATTTTGGTTTCAAGTTGTGTAATATCATCTTTTTTTACTACTCAAAGATGGACACTTGAGCAACTTGGTTCCCTTGAACTTCGAAGAAGTGCACTTGAAGATGATTTTGAGGAGGAAGAAGAAAAAGATGAAGACGAACAACTAGTAGATGGAATAGATTCTGGTGGCAATGAAAAGGTTCAGTAGTCTCTACTCATGGTGCCATACATTTATTTTCTCCAAATTGCTTATTTAGTGTCCTTTCATTATTAATTTATGTTTATCCTGTATTGTAGGATTACTACCGGGCACAAAGTCCAACCAGGGATAAAGATCGAGATAGGAAACACGATGGTCACAGACACAGGTTTGCATTGTTGCATTGGCTCTTTTGTATGCTTGTAAATTTTTCTTTTTCCCCAATATGAGTAGTTTGTTGCTCTATATGCTTCATTATATACATTCTTTTTTTCTCCTGATCTGAGTTAGTTATGTGGATCTTTGATTGTGATGTTTCTCATGTTATTCTTTGAGGAGCTCTTATGTAGTATGTAAGTTGGGTTATATCTTGTTTGGCTTTTTATGGATCACTTCATCCTTATTTATTTATTTTATTTCTCTATTCAATGTCAAGTCCTCAATTCACATCAGGCTGGTTTTGAGAGGGTAAGCCTGATGGAATTGTATTTGAAATTAGGAAAAAAAAAATTCCTTCCAAATGTCAAGTGGTGCTTTTTATATCAGTAATTTAATTCAGTGTCCATTTTCAGAGTATTGTGGAGCGAGAATAAATGGTTTTCTTTGTGTTTTTTAGTTTTTTTTCCTATTCCCATTTAGTGATAAATCAGTTGGAGGCTGTTATTTGAATCTTTTCTGTTCTCAATTGTTACTCATCACTTCACGATGATTCCCTGACCATTATGGCTTTTCAAGCCTTGAATGGTTATTAACAGCATCCTAAATTAAAACAATATGATCCTGCCAGGTTTCTCTGCACTGGCAGTGTGCAGCTGAGAAGTATGATGGATCTTACAAAGTTATTACACGAAAGTTGATCTTCATGACTTTGTTTCAGTTTTTTGCTTTCTGTCTGATTGGAAGCTATTTTAGAGGATATAGACTAAAAAATAATTGGCAATTTTTTTTTTTAAAAAAATCTATTGTAATCCATTTTATCCTTGGTAAAATATGATTACTTCATGTGCTAGTTTGAGAAGTTGAAGTTTGCTCATTTAATATTCTAGAATTAATTTTAAAGGAATTGCATCTCATTGCTTAATTCTTTCTGTTGAAATAATTCTTGCTTTTATTGCCCAGAAATTAATTTTGCAAACCCTGGAAGAAAATTGTGCTTGCAATCATATTTTGGGAAATTGGTTGTCACCCTTTGAATTATGATTACTTTGCACTCCTCCTCAACATATTTTGGTGATCTATGAGAACAAAGATTATGTTGGATCAGTAGAAATATGAATGTTATTATAATTTTTTAATTTAAGCACAATGATATTGTGGTTGTTCATTTTTTAAATCAATTCACATCTCTCTACTTTTTACTAGGGCAAGTTTGATGTGATTGTTTTTCAAACAACCAAAATAAAAAATGTTCCTTCCAAATTTCAAGTTGGTACTAATTCTTTTTTTCCATAAAATACTTTTGCGAACCACTTTTGTAATGTAGTGGAGCAAAAAGATTGTGTTTCTTGTGCTCTTCAATCTGTGCTCTTATTTCATCTTAGACAGTAGGAGGCTGTTATTTGAATATTACCTGTACTCTGTTGGTACACATCGCTTTATATTGATTGCCTGACCATCATGGCATTTCATGTCCTGGTGGCCTTTAACTAGAGTTGTTAATAAGCCCGTAAACCGTGGGCCCGAACCGATTAACCCGAAAAAAATTAGGGTTTGGGTTAAGAAATTTGAGCCCGTTTAACATCCGGGCTTTTTGGCCCGAACCGATTAACCCGTGGGCTAATAGGGTTGGCCCGTGGGCTAACCGGGCCGGCCCGTAGGGTTGGAAATTATTATTATTATTATGTTTAATTAATTTTAACACCCATAATCTATACATCGACCACCCAATCCCACCCTACTCCCAACCCATCGTTGGACAAACTCTCACCATCTTTTAATTTTCATCTCTTTCTCATCTTTTTTCTTACTCTAACCCAAAATTTTCTCTAATAAATAAAATAATACTTGAATAAATATATTAAGATTAATTTAATTATCACAAATTTTTTTAATTTATATCTTTTAACAATATTTTGCATGTATTAATCTTAATTCTCTCAAATTTTAAATAATGTATTAGTTAATTTTGAATTTTTTATATTATTTATAATAAATTATAATTTATAATTTTTTAAATATTTTTTATCGTACAACCCGTGAGCCCGGCCCGTTTAACCCGTAGCCCATTAGGGTTAGGGTTAGGTTCACCTTTTCATAGCCCGTTTAAACAGACCCGATTTAGCCCGAAGCCCGATTAGCCCGAAACCCGTTAGGGCCAGCCCTAATGGGTTAGGGCTGGCCCGTTTAACATCTCTACCTTTAACAGCATCTAAGATTAAAGTACTGTCTTACACTGGCAATGCAGCTGAGATGTATTATGATCATATAATTACACATTTTACTCCATGAAGATGATTTTCTGGCTTTTGTATGATTTTTTTCTCATCTTATCTATCTTATGTGAAGCCATATCAGAGTTGTGCTTATGGGGTTTTTGTTGATGATGCGAATAACTTGCTATCTTGGGACCCTGTTTGCTTTTTAATTGTTATCCATTGCTGCTTCCTCAGTGAAGCATGATTCTTTCCTGTACAAATCTGAAATAAAAATTAGGTTAGCTCGGATAATCAGTGTACTAGCATTTTGTCATTTTGTGTTATTCTGCATTAGTCAGGAAATGCGTCACACTGTTCTATTCTTTCTTTCTATTCTAATAATTTTTCGCTTTGATTCCCCAGAGCCTGAATTGCAAATGTCTTGTATTTTTTAGAAATTGCTTATATTATTTGTGATTACGCCTCTTCTTGAAATCATGGCATTTGCTGGAGATTTGAGAGAAAATTCAGTTTTATCATACTATTGTAATTTTAGCCCTGCATGACTATAGCTTCTACATTTTCTTTCAGGGATCGTGACTATGACAGGGATCGAGATTATGATAGAGATCGGGACTACGAGAGGGATTATGATAGAGATCGTGGAAGAGGACGTGACAGAGATCGAGACCGAGACAGGGATAGACACCGGCTAAGAGATGAAAAAGATTACGGACGTGAGAGAGACCGGGAGAGAGAGAGAGAAGGAAGAGAACGTGATAGACGAGATAGGGACCGTGGGAGGAGAAGGAGCTATTCAAGGAGTCGAAGTAGAAGCCGAGATCGCAAGGATCGGGATGACGATCGCCGCAGAAGGCACCGGAGCACTAGTCCTAAAAGGCGTGGGGATGAGCCTCAAGACGAGCCTCCGAAAAAGAAGAAAGAGAAGAAGGCGAAGAAAGATGATGGAACGGATCATCCAGATCCTGAGATTGCTGAACAAAACAGGCTCAGGGCATCTCTGGGAATGAAGCCTCTGAGGGTGTGAAATATGATGCATACTTTTGCTAGTATTTTTTTTGCTAATATACTCAAATCTGTAGAATGTTAAATGTGTCTTAAGGTGCACAATTTCTTGAAAATCTCAAGAGTACAAACAATGATGTCCTATTTTAATGACTACCTTAATCTTCAGGCAGTAAGATTCCCTGTTCATCATAGTGCAGAACACCTGATTGATTCAGGGGTCTACACTTCTCCCCCATCAGTATCCTCTTCTTACAAAGCTCGTCGCGCCCAGCCTCTTCTGCTTTCTTCGTTCGCTCGTCTCCTTTCCCCATAATCCTCCGAAAACCGGGCTTCAAAATTGAGCCTCTAACCCCATTAGCAGACCTAGCTCTGATCTTCCACTTCCTCAAACTAAAACCAGTGGAGCTTCTTCTTAAAATCCTAGAAAGACTGAAAGTGAGACGACGTCGAGGATGTTTTCTTACGTCGACTCTGGCTACTCGAGTCTTCTTCAATGCTAGACCATGCTCTTCAGAAACAAGTCTCTCTTTTCCCTTGTAGCCATTGTGATGAGACCTTTTTGGTGCTCTTCTTCTGCTGCCACAAGCTCGGGAGAAGATAGCACTGATCTTGAACACCATAACGCTTCGTCTTTTTGGCTCGTTTCGTCTCGTTTCGCCATCTACATCTCTCCCGTCACTGCCTCTATTCTGCACTATCATCTTCGCATTGAATCGTATTCAGTAATGTGTTTTTCTTTTTGGTTGATTGGAAAAGGAATAGTCTTGAATGGTTATGAAAAGATATTGAGGTTGAGGAGTGTTCTGTTTAGTGGGAAAGATGGGTAGACTGGTGGGAAGTGGGAATGTTGGATGTTGAAAGATGGCCTATTTTTGGGCATAGCAGTTGCGTAGCTTTTCGTTTAGTATTTTCTTGATTTTATATTTAGAAAATCTTTCACTTAGTTTTTTTATTTTCATTTTCAAAACAGGGGTCATTTTTACTGAAATGTACTCATTTAAATTGAGAGCTACATGTCATTGTTTTTAAACTACTGATGTGCTATAATTTCTAACGCATAACATGCAAACCCCAAATATATTAATGGAACACACCCGCATTAAAAATACTCCCTCCATCCCAAGAATACATTCGTGTATTCTTGGATACGGAATATAAGAAAAGTAACTTTTTGTAACTTTTTGGTGATTTGATAAAGAGAAGGGATATTTTGGGTAATTGAATAGAATAAAGTGTATGATGTACTCCCTCCGTCCCACGACAAGGTTAGTTTTTCTTTTTGGCACGTGGATTAAGGAGTATTATTATTTAATGTGTAGTGGACAATTGTATTAGTGGGAGTATGAACCCCATGTTTTTATTGTATTAGAGGGGATAAGTGAGTCTCATGCGTGTAAAAAAGGAAAAAGGATCATTTGGGTGAGACGACCAAAATGGAAAAAAGAAACCCTTGCGGTGAGACGGAGGGAGTAGTTGATTTTGACTAAATACACACCTCATTATTATATATTAAAAATATATATTTTTAAAAAGTCAAAATTATCCTTCATTTATTAAATACACATCCTATATATTAAATTATTAAATAATTTATATGCATAGCCCTCCCTCCCCCATAATCTCCGTGCCTAGGAGTCTGATAACATTCATTGATTGGAAGTCTGATAAGGCTCGTTGATGGAGACGCTGATGAATGCCGGATTATTGGATTCCAAAATGGAGTATAATAATTTTCAATTGAAACAATTTATAAAATCCAAGTGATTTGTGTAAGCAGAACCACAGAGATACAATAAACCTCAATGATTTGTTCATTGAATACTTAAATAGCAGTAAAAGAAGCTTAACAACTATAATCGACATGATATTTACACAAGAGTGTATATTAGGTGCACCCAGGTGCAAGGGTGCACCATATATGTATAACTTTTTATTCTATTTTGTATACATATTATTCTCTTTTGTATGCGTGTTTTGTAATAATTGTATACTTTTTTCACACTAAGTTTTTCATTAAAAAAACCATCAGTGTATAATTTTTTATTCAATAGTATATACATGTAATTTAATAATTGTATATTTTTTTACACTCAATTTTTTATTAAAAAAATTAATAATTAAATTGTATACATTTTTACTCATAATTGTATATGTTTTTGTTTATATTTGTATGTAGGTGCACACGAAGCTTCGTGTGCACCCGGGTGCACACTATATTTAGCCTTTACACAATACTATTTCAAATTGCTGACACTGAGAAATCCTAATCCCATAACCAAAATACGACCGACTACACTATCACTTGGGTGGACCGAAAGCAGGCTGGGCAGTAGGGAGGAGAGAGGTCTCGCGATCCATCTCGATTATGAGCAATCTCGAGTGCGATGAAAATCTTAGAAGCTGAAAGCATTCCAGAAATTGGTTCGTAGCCAATACTCAAACAAAGGAATGATCAATAAAGAAAAAAGATGAACCAAGAATCAATAACCAATAATAGAAGATGGCATCGGTGTTTAAAGTGATTTGGTATGAAAATACGGAGAATGGGACGTCTTATTGATTTATGGTGTTTAACACTTAACAACCCCAAAAGGAATACCAACACTAAGTTGGCACCAAAATTGAGTTGAGATCGTCTTCTTGATTAATGACTGAAAAAAGAGAATATCATTAGCAAAGGTGGGGTGAGACCGTCCATGCCTAGTCGGATCGACATTGCAATCAAAACGGTTGATGGGGAGTAGAGTAGTGCAATGATCATGGATTCATGGCGTAGATTAAGATATTTCAGGGTGTGTATAATCCTATAAATTATTTAAAATAAGAAAATGGATAAATTTGGATATTTTTAAAACGAGGATCTTAGAAATTAATTATGAAAGTAATACTAATTACAGTAAACAATCTCATTTAAAAATGCCAACGAATGGGAAGCCTTGCTTCTTTGACGTTCGATCATGAAATTCGAATCAAACCCCTAAACCCTTCGGCCGTCATCGAGTCGACTCACTCAATCTCTGTTAAGCCCTACTCTTCTCTCTCTACCCTCCTCTTTTCTCACTCTAATTCTCATGAGTTCACAATTTCTGAGTCTTCTCCGAGTTCCTCGTATCCACCACCTCTCCTCCTTCCCCACCGGTAATCTCGCTGCTCCCTCCTTGTATCTTCTTTCCTCATCTTTTCAATTTCAGAATGCGTTATGTTCTTTACTGAATTTGTTGTGTTGTGTTCTTCGTCGAATCATTTCAATATTCCACTGAACTATGCAACCATTGTTTTGATTTCGGATTGATTAGCACAAGTTGAACATTGCCTGTGAGTAATATTTTATTTTAAAATTAAAGGAATTAATTGGTTTTTCTATGGCTGTGCAAGGGTGCTCCAAGGTATTTTTTTCAACCTCGGGCAATGGCAATGATAATGAGGGTGAGGAAATAAATGATGACGATTTTCTACCTGAGAGGCCGGAGTTACAGCTCCAGGGTGTTGATCCCAGAAAAGGCTGGAATTTTCGTGGTGTCCACAAGGTACCTTAGTGTTGAATTTGTTTTTTTGGGTGAAATTGCAATTCCTCTTCTATCAACTCTTATGTTAGGTTACTTCATTCAACATTTTGTATAATTAATCTGTAATGTGGAGTTGTTTACAAAGTAATACTGGCTGTGTTCAATCTTTACTTTTTGGCCAGGCTATTGTATGCGGGAAAGTTGGTCAAGCCCCCATCCAAAAGATCTTGAGAAATGGTAGAACTGTAACCACTTTTACTGTAGGAACTGGAGGGATGTTTGATCAGCGGATCATAGGGTCAGCGGACTTGCCGAAACCTGCTCAATGGCATCGCGTAGCAGTACATAACCCTATGCTCGGAGCCTATGCTGTTCAACAAATTGTGAAAAAGTAGGAATTGAACATTAGCAATATCTTTCTTTCTTTTTACAAAACCCTCTCTTATGTCTGATTTTGAAGATTTCCTATGTCTGATTTTGAAGATTTGTCTAATAAGTAGATCTTATATTGCAGCTCTTCTGTATATGTTGAGGGTGATATTGAGACACGAGTCTACAATGACAGCATCAATGGAGACATAAAAAGCATACCAGAAATTTGTGTGCGCCGTGATGGTATGTAATTTGAACATCGAATTGTCTAGTCATTTGGTGTTTTAACATGCCTACTGCTTCTCTCACCCGTTTAACTTGAATTTAATTGTCATTAGAACGTTTTATTAAATTTCTTGTGAATAGCTTAATTTGGTGTGTCTGCTAGAATATTTGACCTTGCCATTAATCTTCAAAAATCCAGTATATTTTACAAAATCTTATACATGTATGAGTACTCTGGTTATTTAGTACACTGTAAAAAACAAAAAATTGCCATGGTTTGAGGTATATTTATGTTCTTTCATACTATTTTGCCTCCAGTTTTTGGGAATGCACTTGATATTGCATTCCTTGGATATTAAGTGCCTTTTTAGTCTGTCTCCCCAACCTAGTGAGTTATTCTGTACCCGTTGACCCAAAAAATTCTGGTATGACTTTTGACTGCTAGTTGCTAGCTTCTCTTTTGCTGGATTCCACTTTGTTGATTTATTTGAGTATTAAAATTTATAATAATTCCTAAACTGAAGAAAGGTTAAGTGTAATTTAGTAAAGATTATTTAGAGAGCATGATTTCACTTTGTTGATTTGTTTGAATCTGAATTTCATACAATGGCATATAGGAACCTTAAATGGCAGTTTAGAAATAAGGGTACATAATAATTGAAAGAAGGTATGTGTCTCCTATCACAAATTGTAAACAATTAACTGAAAAGACTGACCCTAAGTGACACACAAGCAAAACTTTGTTTTATCTGTCCATAATGGCTGGTGAGAAAGAAGATATATTTGTCTACGCTTAGCTTAAAGAATGATGAACCTCTTCTCATTGTTGGCTATGTGAAATATGTGCAGTGTATTTTATTGTCTCGCCACCATTAATTTGATATACACTCCATATATTTAATAAAAAAAAAAAACCAACCATTTTCAAAAGAAAAGGGACCACCTGGATTATTATTCACTATTGCATGCTATTCTATATAAACACATGAATTTAAATTTTTTCATGAAATGTTGTGTTCTCCTGTAGGCTTATATGTTGCACTTTTAGTTGTTATCAACTGCCTTTGATATAAAATTTCCCTCCTTTTGGGGCCTATATCTGTTATTGTAAACTTGAAGAAGTTGAAGCTCAAGTGCTCATCAATTTAGGATTAATAATTTGGAGTTTGATGTATCACAAAGATCATGGGCGTTTTGTCATCAGTCATCATGTTGCCTCTTTACCAACAGACCATTCTGTACGAAGAGTTCATTTTGCCAGCTAAATCCCCAAAATATCTAAGTTGCGAAATATTGAGGAATATGAAAAAGTTTAAACAATCCAAGTCTAAAAATATTTGACTTCATTGTCCAATAGACAATTGTCCTTAAAAACTGGGGAGTGACAACACCAAATACTGCAGCATTAACTCTGAAGTCTATTTCAGTCTCTGGTGTTGGAGTAAAATTCTAGAAATAAATGCACTTATGGCTCTTTTTAACACTTGGAAATGACTCATGTATGATATGATGTAAAAGCAAATGAACTTGATTAATGTTTTCTGACAACTTATATAAAACCATTAGCATATTTGTTATGTTCTCTTAACTGTTTTACTCCTTTAAAATTAGTTAAGTTTCAATAAATTATCATTTTTGCTGCAGTTGGTTGGCCAACCAATAAAATTAGATGTCTATAATTTGGTTGAGTTATGGATTATAAATGTGAGATATTTAGTTGAATTTCAGCATTAACAAATTAATGTTAATTTTGTTGAATAGTATGAAACATTGTGGTTCATGGTTAAAAGCTGTATTAGTTGCATATATGTAGACATGCACATTTTTACTGGAACCTATCAAAATGTTAGCGAAACCGGTATTATTCTGGTTCGGTTCTAGTTCCATGAAATGAGGAACCGGCGGTTCCTCTGTTTTTTTCTTCTATTTTTTATTTTTTTTAACATTTTGAGGCTGAAAATTTTATTAAAAAAAAGGTTCCAAACCGCAACCGAAACCGCCCTAGAACCTAGTTCGGTTCCAGTTCCTCATTTTTGGGAACCGGAACCATGGTTCCAAACCGTCATGCTTGTCTACATATATGGCCGCTGACTTTTATGATGCTACCCATTGGGATTAGTTCCTTTTCCACAAGTCTCATTTGTGGTTTGATACTTTTGCAGGAAGAGTTCGGCTCATAAAGGCAGGGGAGAATATGAGCAACATTTCCATTGATGAGCTGCGTAAGTCTGTTCCACCCATATTCACTTATGGTCAAATTCCTCACTTGCTTAGTTAAGCTGAGATGGAAATAAAAATCCAGTTTTATTTTTTATTATTACTGTCATGAAGCAATATTGTTATCCTCTTAATTTTTGTTCTATTGCTTGCAGGTGAAGGATTGTTTTAAGTAACTTGAGAATGCAACTGGATCACTTTCTGCACGTGTGAGCCAACGAATAATGACATGATGAGCGAGTATGTTGATTTCATCTGCACATTCTCTGGATGAAGCCAGGCCCGGGGATGTATATTACTTCGTTTTTTAGGTTAGCCTTACTCATCTCGAGCCTATCTATCTTTTGGTCCAATACACCGTGGAGTTGTAGAATCTCCGATTTACATTGTTTCTTAGTGACATGAAGTAGACGACCTTCTTGATTTTGGCAATATTATTCTTAATCTGGTTACATGATCATCGTAGCATGCACACAAATCATAACTTTGCTCAATTATGTGCACATTTCTCTGAGATTACACCTACTCTATATTTGTGTTAACCGTGTTCTTTTACCAACTCCTCAACCCAGTATAACAGTATTGACAAATTATTCTATGTGACCGTTCCATGTGTGGAATATTTTGTCCTTTTCTTATTCTATTTTTTAATGTAGTTTATGATCTATTTTGCTCTTAGAGTTTTAGGGGCCGTTTGGTATATTATATGGAATCGGAATGAGATTTATAGTGATAGTAATAAGGAATGGTAATGAGTTTGTTGTTTATGGTTATGTTGTTTGGTTAATGGTAGAGAATGACTATCATAGTAATTTAAAATTTATTTTTAAATTGATTCCTAATTTTTACCATAAATTTTTATTTTAATATAATATTATTATTTTTTAAAAAAAATATTATTTAATAATTTAGTATTTTTTTTGAAAATTTATATCATTAAAATATTGATAAGGTGTCATTGGGGTCTCCAATTCAAGAAGGAATGAAAGTCATACCTATGCTTTTAGTGAGGAATGGGTCATATCCTGGTTTTTGGGAATCAAAAACACTGTAGCACAATGAAAACCTCCAACCAAACTTCTTTCTTTCATATCTATTCCATTCCCCACCCCAAACCCATCAACCAAACGCACCCTTAGTATTAATTTTAAGAATATAATTGTAACCTAAAAAGTTCTATGTGATTCCATGTGATACTTCGTCATATAAACACGATTTTTAGAGGTCAACCATGACATCTGCCTAAATTTAGGAGCACTACTATTGACTGCTTTTTACTTTATCTTCTTTCCGATGTTTCACACAACATAGTTTGTAATGTGAAATGAGAGAATTTATATGCGAGTGAAAATGAGGTATATATAATGAAAATAAATGCAAGATATTATAATAACTTTTACTAATTTGCATTAAATGTGATTTGTAACAACAAATGTCTTGAGGGCCATATTTTTGACTATGAGATTATTGTACTTATTTTTAATGAATAATAACTTTTTATCAAACATATTATCAATTTTCGTTAAGATTTAATTCTTATCTCTCAGATGATTATATTTGCCATGTCCTAAAGGTTGGTTAAATTTCTATATTAATCATTTCAAAATAGGTTTTAGGGTGAGTGCGAAGAAAAAGTTTTAAAAAAGTTCAGTGTGTATATATTTCTTAAAAACAGAATATGCATAACCCTATTGAAATTCGGTATAGCATTGGTATGATTAATTTTCAATTATTACGGATTGGTTTGGTGTAGTATGGTTCAATCAGTTATAATCGGATCGGCGCTGCGATTGAACAGTTAACTTCAACGGTATGAGGTTTAACCAGAACTGATAGTTTAATCAGAAAAAGAAAAATAACACATTTTTGATATCATGTTATTATTTATGATTTTATATTAACATACTTAATGTACATGCGAATAAACCATTATAAAAAATTCGAGTTGAAAGAGAAAATAAATGTGGACTGAAATAATTTTTTAATTTTCAATCTGTTTCAATTATGGATTTTAATATTGAAAAAAATTGCTAACAAATGGTCTGTTTTTTTCTCAAATTGGATTGAAAATTGAAGTGAAATAAAATAGAAGGATAATGTGATTGAATTAATTTGAAAAATATTAAACATGATTTATTTATAAAATTAGAAACCAGTCAATAATTGAACATGTAAAATTGGAAACAAACTTATCAATAATGTATAATTTAAAATGGAAACAATTTATCAATTATTTCCTTACTTTTATGGTAAGAAAATTTGAATTAAATGATCTCAGAAAAAAAAAAATGGTGTGCACTTTGCAAAAATGGTGTGCACTAGGTAAATTTTACAAAAAATTGTGCACACTTTGCAAAAGTAAGTGTGAACATGTTATTACTAGGTAAATTTTATTTTGTATACATTTTAATTTTCACACACCATATGAATAGATGTGGAGCACATCTTTAGAAATTTTAAATTTTAAATTTTGGACTAAAGTTTTGCCGTGATCTAGTTGGTAAGCGTCATAAAGTAGGAAGCAACAAATTATTCTGATTAATTTAGGGTAAAAAAAATCAACCCCACTTCCCTATGAGAATGAGAACACCACTATATTATATACACAAGAATACAAAAAATACACAATATAATTAGATTATAGTCAATAAAGTGACATGTACATCCTTGGCCTATATATTACCCATTTCCCATTAGCCTATTCAACACACCAAACTAAACATGTTGATTGTTCCATTACTCTTCACCCTTCTCTTCTCTTTATCTTTCTCATATCCTCAAAATGAATGCCCCAAATGTGGCTCCATGAGGGTGCCCTACCCCCTCAGCACTAGCCAAGAATGTGGCCTCCCAAGCTACAATCTCTCATGCAACGACGGCAGGCTCGTCTTTGTCTCCGCCGATAACTTCGCCTACGAAGTCCTAAGCATCAACCCCGAGGCCTCCCGGCTCGTTATTCGGCCACCGGCCATCCTACAACATACTTGCCTATCATTGGATCTCGATCATAACGGTCTGAGAATCGATGATGGCTCCCCTTTCAACATATCGAAGATAAACACCGTGATGTTGTTCAATTGCTCGGATAACCTTTTGTTGTCCCCATTGAACTGCTCCTCGACCAGCCCATGCGAGCTGGTCAAGGAGCACGGAATAGAGTGCGGAAATGCACTATGTTGCTCGTATTTGAAGGACGCGTCGATTACTTCGCGACGGATTAGGGTTAGGGTTGGAGGGTGCACTGCTTATACTTCCGTGGTGGATTTCAAACCTGAGCAAAGTGTAGATGAATGGAATTTTGGGATTGAGCTTCAATGGCTACCTCCTAATTAACATCTTATATTAAATATATGTATATCAATATTAATTGAATTTATATATATGTGATCATTTTTAAGGATTATTAACACTTGGTTTTATCGATTCATGAAATTATTTTCTAAATTTTAGAGTCTGGTCTTATAAATTTTTTCTTTCCATGTCCTTTTTTATATTAATTCACGTGATTTTACATTTTTTATTCGATAAAACATTTCATCTCGTATCTAAAAATTAACGAGGGGCATTATTTGTGTATTCCACCTTTGATAAACGTTCCCATTTAATAACAGATGTGACGCATATAAATAAACACACAAGTGCTTGATTCACATTGAGTTAATAATATTCATTGGGCTTTAAAAATTTGCTAAAAATTTGAGAGTTTATATACTAATTGGGTTTAGGTGGGCTTAATTTTCAGCTTAGAGGAAGTAAATTACAATATCACATAAAATTAATGTGGAATTTAGGGAACTTTAATGCTCAATCTTTGCTTATCTTACATACAAGCTTTATTAACCCATTAATTCTAGTGAACCAAACACTCCAAAGTGTGTTAGAATAATAAATAGTATATTTTTCCAAGTATAGCTGTTCGTGATAATGAAGTGTGTATACATTTTTATAGATTATTGACACTTTTACATAATTTTATATTACGTTAATTTTTTTATTTTTATTTTTTATCTTGTTACGTTTATGACCTATTTTGTCCATAGAATTTAATATTAATTTTAAAAATATAATTATAAATAACAAAAAAATAGACAAAAAAATTCCACATGAAATTGGTTCCACGTGATACTCCCACCATCGTACATATACGACGTCGTATCTGAAAGTACAGATGCACGAACATACCGAAGTGGGCATGATAGTATTAGGACACAGTACACACCATGCGTGTGTGGTAAAACGGACTATATATAGCATGTGGAGATTCATTTTATTTTACTTGCATTTCTGGTTTCCAACCCTCTTTAACATTTATGAAATGGCAAAATAAAAGTGCATTAGACTTAAAAAAGTTGGATTCAAACTATTAGAATATATACCTTTATATAATGATTTTATAAATGACCACATTAGTGTATATTATTTAGATTATGACATGTTTATCTTTAACCATTTATTTTTTTAATTTTTAATTTTTCTTTTTATAGTAATTTGACTACCTGCAGCTAGGGTTGTAAACTAATCGAATCGAATATTAAGATATTTGATTAAATATTCAAATATTTGTATTCTAATTCAATTATTAATCGAATTCGTATTCGATTCGAAGGTTATAAACGAACTATTCGAGTATTCGAACTTGAACATTCAAAATTGAATATTTAAATTTGAATTCGATTCGAAATTGTAAATTTATTTTTTTAAATAACTGTATATTTTTTAATTTCTTGTTCTATTAATAAATTTAAAAAGAAATACTCACTAAATACATCAACCATTAAATTATTAAAAATTATAATTAAATAATTCACATTATATATAAAAAAAATTAAAATATACTCCCTCCGTCCCATTGAAACGTACACGTTTTTTCATTTTGGTCAATCCCAATACAAAGTGTGCATTTATTTTTTTTAGTAAAGATGACCCACCCATATTAATTACTTCTTTTTCCATAGGCCCACATGTCATACTAATATACTTACCCACTTTATATTAATATATTATTTCTCTCACTTTCCTACACATTATAATATTTTACTCATTAATCAACGTGCTAAAAGCAAATGCCCACGTTTCAATGGGACGAAGGGAGTATATTTTTCTTTTTATTTTAACATAATAATAAATTAGATAATATACATATTTATTTATATTTATATTTATAAAATAAAATATTATATTTATTATATAAAAATATATATTAAATAAATAATATATAATTAATATATATTATATAATATTATTTGAATATATTCGTGAATATTCAAATCGAATATCTTACTAATCATATTCGATTCGAATATTGTTTGAATATTTTTTTAATATTCACGAGCAAGAATACTCAATCGTTGTAGTAGTATATCCCAGGAAATAAATTATCAATCCACAAAGGAGTTAGGTTTGGACTAGTAAAATACGTGAGCTCATGTTCATGTTGCTTTTGTAAGGATGATCGGGGGATATGAGTTTGATTAAGAAATAAACAAGTAAGTCAAGTAGCAAACAAATAAAATAACAAATACGATAAATGACAAGCAAAGATGAGTAAACTTAAAAGAGAATAGGTGCTAAAGTTCAAGTATAGAAAAACATGAGATTAGAAACATCCAAGCACACTCAATTCATATTATCATGCAAAAGGAATTCAACTCAATTGATGTAGATTAAGGGTGATCACGATTATATTCTAAGCTCCCTTTCGGGTTACAAAGGTTGTTGATCCACTTGAGACTCCCAAAAACACTTAAGATCAAAGCCCAACATTAACCTCTTCCATCTAGGTACTAATTAACTCTCAATTCTCCCTTAAAAGGTACTAATTATAATTAACTCTCCCTTTTGTGTACTAGAGCCAACGAATGGATTGATTCCCCTCATCGAATTCAAATATCCTTTCGGTCAAACCCAAACTCGATATCTATTCATGCCTTTCTAATACTTAAGAGGGTCGTTTTCGTCTTACTCCAAGCAATATACACATGAACATCATGATAGTATTTAATTACCACAAACTAAACCATTGATCAATAATCCATTAAACCAATAATCATTCATGAATTGTTAACCATGCCATCACAACATCAAAACAAATAAAGCCCATGAATAAAAATTAACATCAATTAAATCAAAAACCAATTTAATCCATATGATAATATAAACCTAATGTGCTCTTCATGTCCTTAATCCCACTAGAGGGATTAACCTAACATGATAATGGTAACAAAACGCATAAATGATTCATTATATATACCCATAGTTTCAAATCCAAGAGAAATACAAAATGAATGAATTCTTCCATATCAATTTCTTGAAGAGAATCTTCTATTCTTCTTGATCTCCACCTCTAGCTCTTGATTTCTTGAGATCTTTAATACCAAGGATGGAAGGGATGAAGTGTAGATGAGTGGATGAAGGATGGATGAAGATTATAGTGTAAAATGGAAGAAATGGTGAGTGATGTGTGTGTAACAGTGAAAACCCTTGAGAATCTCTCCAAAAATCTCTCTCCAATCTGTGGGAAAGTTGAAAGTTGGGGTATTTATACCCCTTGAAAACATGAAAATCGCGTTTTGACAGCTGGGTTTTTGTCCAAAAACTCGATCGAGTTTTTATGCTGTCCCCTGTTTTCAAAGTTTTCTGTAAGAGAACCTCGATCGAGTTTTAGAAATTTGACCGAGTTTTTATGCATAACTTCCGTTTTCAAAGTTTTCTGTAAGAGAAACTAGACTGAGTTTTAAAAACTCGACCAAGTTTTTATGTAAAATTTCTGTGCCCTGTTTTTGAATCTTTCTGTAAGAGAAACTCGACTGAGTTTTAGAAACTCGACCGAGTTTTTATGCTCTTTCTTGGATCTTCAATTTCATCTCGCTTTTTGCTCCGTTTTTACCTATTTTTCATACGTTTAAGCTCATTCTCACACATTTCCATAAAAACACATAACACAATCAAGTAAAACATAGAAAATGGATAAAATACTACAAAAACGGATACAAAAAGATCCTAAAATCTAGGTAAAAATAGCAACGATCAACCCCTCCAAACTTAAGGTGTTGCTTGTCCCCGAGCAACGAAAATGACAACCAAGAGGAGAAATTTTCACCTAGGAAAAGACCTAGCGAATATAAGCAATAACACATCGATAGCAATAATAACTACAAACTAAGCTAAGTCATCCTACAACATTAAATTCATGACATGAGGAATTATCAAGTTCAATCACAAGAAAATAAAGTGTAATATAGTCCCTATTTGTCCAAGCCTCACATAGGTTATCAATTTCACTCAATACTCTTTAAGGTAAGGTAAATCAACACTCATTAACCGATTGGTTCGACTCGCTATAAGCTTGCTCGTGGACTACATTCACAAACCATCAAAGTTTCAATTAATGATCAAAAAGGTCTTTAATTAGGATGTAATGATAGGATCTTTGGTGGGGTAGGAAGAGTATGGATAATAGTGACTAATCAAATGTAAGTAATCGAAGAGATGACCAATTTCCTCAACTCCTTCACTTTCCTTTCTTCCTTTCTTATCTTTACAAATCTCAAGCACTATTCATTAACTTTCCTTGGATTGAGCTTCTTTTGATGCATGCTTCCTTTCTTGATTTTTAAGTACTTGAGCATATCATTGTTGCTTTGCTCATTTTTTTGTTTTGAGGTTGCACGCCCATTATTTCTTGTGCTCTTTTTCATCATTTTTCTTGCTTGTTTACCATGTCCTTTTCTTCTTTTGCTAATCAATCAATCCTTTCTAGCTACCATCTCCTCAATCACTCACATACAGGGTATATATAAGCTTAAGTGGGTAATTAAGGCTTGTAATATGCTAAATTCACAAGAAATAGGCTTATAGGCTCAAAGTGGTTGACTAGGGATGATGTTCATGGTATGGAAATATTTGGTAATGACTATAAATAACAAGGATGTCCTTAGATCATATCACTAATCTCCACAAATCGGGCTCGTTCCTATAGTCCTTGAGCAAGTTCTAGCTTATCAACACTCAATCGATCTACTCATGAAGAAAAATCATGTATGCATGGTTGAGGCTCAAATTCTCACAAGCTTATGCATTGGACCTTAAAGAACTTATTACACCACATTCATCTCAAAATTGAACAAGTTAAGAAAATCATGTCACAATTCGAAAGTGTAGAGATTCTTAATCATAACTTGACATCACTTACTACCACAACATGTCATCACTCACATTAAAAAAGACTCATAACATCCCAAAAACAAATCACCAAATCAATCCCTAGACAAGAATAAAAATAAACACAAAACACAAAACACAAAACAAAAGACTCACAAACAAGACACAACAAAAACACAAAGCATGCAAAAATACAAATTACATCCATCCATAGCCAATGAAGCACACATTCAAATTATCCATAACATTTAAGCTCACATTCATCCCATTTTTGATTGAAAATTGAAATCCTAAATTACCAAATTAAACCTCCCACAAACATAACACATAAAGTAGCATGCTAATCACATCAATTCAAATCAAAATGTGTCAAGCAACTAAAATTGAAAAGGTGTGGAGTACTCCCTTAATAGGTATTTGGTAATAAAAACATTAGCTCCAAGCTCCATGATGCTCCCAATACCCTTCATTTATGCTCAAAGACTCATCAAACACCATTAGTTCAACAATTTCCTTAAAAATATGTATTCACATGCACTTCAACACAATCAATCTTACCAAAATCCAACTAAACTCATGAGAAAATTTTTAAAATTGACCAATTTACAAGAATCATAATTCAAGTGGTAAGTCACACCACACAGTCTCCCTCCAAGTTTAAATCGAAACAAGAGTTGGGAATTAAGTTTGCAAAAAGTGGTGGGACTTACCCTTGTAGTTTCCATTGATGATCCTCTTGTAGAGAAGTATATGCAACCAACAAATCAAGTTATGTCCACCACGTACTCTCCCCCCAAACTTAACTCGAGACAAAAGTCGAGAATTAAGTTTTTAACAAGTGGTGTGACATGTCTCCTCGAATCCATGAAGTACTTCTATTTTCTTCAATGTACATTTTTTTTTCCATGAGCACAATCCACCTACAAGCCAAAAATACAAGAAAATAAAACTAAATAAGAAAACTTACTAAAATGGGTTGCCTCCCATCAAGCGCTCGATTTAACATCATCGAGCTAGACGCATTTAAGTTCTTAACAATCGGAGAAATCCAAGACCCCATCGGGCCTCATTTTCACTTTAAACATCTCTTTAATAACTTTTTTTATCAACACTTCGTGCTCCTTTAATGCTTGAACTTACTTCGTTTTCTCTTTTTCTCACGTTTTTAAATTTCGAAGGCCCTTTATCAATCTTCAAATCAACATGTGGATTTTCCCCAAGCTCATTTCTCTTTGAAGAGAGATTTCCTGCATTTTCAAGTAAAAAGTTAGTTAATTCTTCATCTTTTAAAATCCCACTTACCACTTTATCTCGACATCCGGAGGCTTAATGGGTGGCTTCAAATGAAGATTTCTCCCTTTTAAATTCTTGCTTGATAACACCAATTCTCTTTCATTTGATCGGAGTGTGAGTTCCTTCTTATCCATGTCAAATTTTGCTTTTGCGGTTGCCAAAAGCGGCCTTCCAAAAATTAATGGAATCAAAGGATCCGCTTGCTTCTCAACTATCATAAAATCCACCGAAAATATAAAATCCTCTATTTTCACTAGTATATCCTCCACAACTCCATGGGGCTTTATCATTGAACCATCCATTATTCCGATTTCCACATCCATTTCCTTTAACCTCCCAATGCTAAGTTTTTCATAAATTTCCAAAGGCATCACATTAATGTTTGAACCAAGATCACAAATAGCATTAAAGTGTTCCCCATTTCTAATTTTACAAGTAAGAACGAATTTACCGGGGTCTTCCACCTTTAACGAAGCATCAACTTCAACAATGTCATGATCTTGTTTCAACATCATCACTTCATCACACTTACTTTCATCCTCCAACAAAGATAAAAATTCATCAATTATCTTCTCATCATCTAAAGACAAATCTTCATCAATGATAATTTTCCCCGCTACGTTTGACACAACTTCATCACAAACTACTTCTTCAACCTTGGAAACAATGTTTGTTGTTTCCACCAACCCTTTCTCCACCTTACTTTCCATGTTGCACATGGTAACATACAAACATTGCTCCTTAGGATTAGTTACCATGGTAGATGGGAATTTTCCTTGTTGGTGTTGAGATCCCATGGAAGAAGTAATTTGTCCCATTTGATGCTCAAAAGCTCTCATCCTATTGTCGGATTTCTTCTCATTTTCCTCAATTCTAGCCTCAATCTTAGCATCTCTTCTTTCCATATAAGCCCTTGTATCTTTCATGAATGCTAGCACTGTCTCTTCCAATGATGATTTCCCTTCTCCATTGGGCAGCTTAGCACTCGCATCCAATCCTTGAGGAAGTGCCATGGCAGTTTTGTTGGCATTCGATTATTTGGTTAACGTGAACCATTAGCATACCATGCGTTTCTAACACAGCGGAAGCAATAAATCATAGAAACGATTACCGTTCACCAGGGTATGTTGATGAAGATTAATTCTCGCAGGCAGCCTGCGCAGTCTCACGAGAATGGCCATAACTTTCTCGTCTGATATCGGAATTGAGGATGTTTACGTTCAGACGATCCTCTCTTCGACGGCTTTCCGTCAGTATATTGATCATCAAATTATGAGTACTGTACGAATTTATACAAATTTCGCAAGGTCGCGGACAGCAGCAGCAAACTACCTTCTGATCTTCTGCTGTATGTCCCAAGTCCGATCTCGACGTCGTGTGGGCGACGATCTACGAGACCTCCTCAATCTGCTCTCAACCCTCATCACACGTGAATAATCAATTAGATTAGGGTTCCAGATAAGCTGAGGTGACTTATATACATGGGCTACAGCAGGGACCAGGAGGAGAAATTGGGTTGGGCCTCCATTGGGCTTAAGTATCCAAGCTTAGCCCAAAGCTTATACTTAAGTCCAATAATAATAATATATTCCACTAAAATATTATTATTGCATTACCGTACCAATCCCAAAATTACGTTTTGGGCTCCTTCTTATTATGAGTCCATTAGTCTCCCCATGTTTAAGATATACAATGTCCATTAATTAATTAAGTTACTGACAACCCAATTAATTAATATCTCATCCAAGAGTAGTACCACTCAACCTTATTATCATGCCGGAATAAATTCCACCTGCAAGGTTTACATGATAATCCTTATGAGCTCCTCAAGGGGACATTATCAACCTATGACGGACACGGATTCCTTCTACAATCAACAGCACACCATAGAGACAGCACTACTTCCCAACTCATCGAGTTTGTTGATTTAATTACATGTAAATCTCACCCATTGATGAATCAAAGAAATACATACTGCCCTACGTGTCGAGGTTATTGTATAGGGATTAAGAGCACGAACTTCCATAATAACTGAGATCAAGTTCTCCTATAAGTCAGTATAAGTCGAACGATCTCAAGCGGTCCTGCTCAATACACACAAGTGCACTAATGTGATTCTATAGCCAAGACAAGCTAATACCAAACCACACTACAACCATCCCGATAGAGAGTCCCCGTCTATCTCGGTTGTGAGCATCAGTTTATACTTTTATAAGGAAACCGATAATATGATCTTCCGCGTGTTGTCGCACAACATATTATCTACAGTATAAAGTAAGTGGACTATTGCATCGAACATATAAATAAATTATAAGATGCAATCATTTGATCATATGATTCTAATTTCAAATTAATTGTTACAATATTGTTCATACAAAAAGCTAGACTTTTAGTATACAATCCAACAATCTCCCACTTATACTAAAAGACTATGCTGTCATGTCTTCTGTCATACATCTGATTTCCACTCCCACTACACGACCATCAAAAGCTCTCGCCTTAAGGTCCTTGTAAATGGATTTACTAGGTTATCATCCGATGCAATCTAGGTGACAACAACCTTCCCCTCATCATACGATTTCTCGTAACAGGTGGTACTCGCGCTCCATGTGTTTAATTTCCTTATGGGCTCGTGATTCCTTCAAGTTTGCAACTGTACCAATATCATCAATATAAATTGTGATATCCTTGGGCAAACTTAGAAATACTTCGAAGTCCATCTTGAAGTTTCTAGAGTCATACAGATACTTTGGCTGCCTCATAGGCTCCAATTTATCATCTTTCCATGATGGAGTCCGGAGTCTGAAATATATTTCTATATAACACTCCTCCACATTATGACTCAATTTCCTAAAATTAAACGCATAACCTTTGAGGTGGATTTACTACCGTCCCTATCTGATTTGAAAAATCTGAATCTATGTAACCCATAAGAATCAGTGAATCTGTTCGGTAAGCCCACATATAGTTTCTAGTCCTTTTCAGGTACATAAGTATATGTCTTACCACAGTTCAACATTCTTATTTTGGGTTACCTTGATACCCACTGTTCATGCCATCGGCAAAACAGATATCCAATCTCGTGCATAGCATTCCTTAGATTAAGCTTTCTCATTTGCCGATGCATAAGGAACCGCTTTCATATTCTTTATCTACTTTTGTGTCACAAGACACATTCACTTAGATAAATTCACATGCTAAACGAGTAAGGATCGTATCATTATATGAAACTTGAGATAAGCATAACATCCTTTCTTGTGATCCGTATTACCGTGATCAAAAGGATATTTTTGCTCTTCTTAAGTCCTTCATCTCATACCACTTTATCAACCATACCCATACGCCCGACAATACTCTTTCATTGTCTCCAATGAGCAAGATACTATCTACATATAGTACAAGAAATACCACCACATTTCCATCACTCTTTTCAATATACAAGACCCATCCGATCATTGATTAGATCCATGTCACTGGATTACCTCATCAAAACGGATGTTTCATGATCTTGAAGCTTGCTTTAGTCCATGAATGAACACTTTTAAGCTTATTATCACAATGCTCTTAGTTTTTTGCAATGAATCACTCTGGTTGCTTCACATAGATGTTTCCCTTAAGACTTCCAATCAAGAAAGCTGTCTCGACATCTATTTGCTATTCCTCATATTTCATATGAGTAGCAACAAATAAAAGAGTCCGGATCAACTTAGGTATAGCTACCGGCGAACAGGTTTTCTCATAATCGAACCCTTTCTTTCTGAGTATACCTTTTCGCAACAAGCTTGCTTCCAAGGTTTTCACCTTATTCTATGATCCTCTTTTATTCTTGCATGCCCGCTTCCAATGGCTTTTATGCCATTTAGCGGTTCAACAAGCATCCAGACCTAATTTAAAATCCATCGATTCTATTTTAATATTCATTGCACTTTGCTAGGATTTGGCATTTCTAACTTGTAGTGTTTCGTCGTATCCGTGGGTCCATTTCATGTTTGCGAGGGACCAAGTCTCACGACTTTCCCAAAACATGTATCTTACAAGTTGTCGAAGAACCCTCCCACTACGACAAGGCACTACATACAATTGTGTATCAGACGTGACACGCGTTGCAGTTTACCTTGTGGTATATCCTCTTGTACAATTGGTACTTATACTTTGTGTTTTTCCCTCTCACTTCCTTTAGAACAATTTATACATGGGTTTATGATTTAATACATAGTCTCTTTCCAAAAATCTAGTGTTTGTGTTAACAATCACCATTCGATCTTTTAGACTAAATAAATCACCTTCATTTTTATAGCATATCCCACAAACAGACAAACATTCAAATGAATTACTGTTTCTAGGGCTTATCCATAAAATGAATTAAGTAATTCCAAATAATTCATCATCTATCTAATCATTACCATGAGAGTCTTATTCCTTCTATCCACCATACCATTCAGCTGGGGCATGCCCAGTGTAGACCACTTGAGATTTAATCTCAACCTCTGATTAATAGTTCCTAATTATCCTAAGAGGTACTCGTAATGACGATTAAATCGTCATTACTTGATATATTTTCCATGATGCTTTACTGTACCAACCTTGTAATTCTTGAATAAATCAAAGAATTTAGACATTCAGTGCATCAAATAAATATATCGGTATCTAGAATAATCTTCGATTATTCATAACCACCTATCGCCTAGATAATATTAGGCCCGCTTGAATTAGAATGAACCAATTCCAATATATATATCTTTGGCTCTACACCCCTTTACCTTGAAAAGGTAATTAATCATTTTTACTTCCAAGTAAGACTCGCAAGTCCTATAGTTTCCACTTCAGATAAACCTTACGGTCCATCTGCTATCAACTTTTGAGTCATACTCAAGTAAAATGATCTAGTCTTAGACGCCAAATGCATGTTTAGTTCATCTCCGAAGGTTACTTTCTCTTACTAAGATCAGAAGATTCATTATTAATTACTATTTGTTGCATCTGTGGAATATACATGATTTAAGAGTATACAAATTGTCCATCAACGTACCATAACAGATTACAACTCTATCCTTCATTATAATGACCATGTCATTTAAATGAAATGGAGTATCCATCTATTAATGCATAGAAACCGAAATCAAATTCTTTCTATGAAAACGTAAGTAAAGATAATTTTATAAAATCAAACGTTTATTCATATCGTAAGATAAATAAACAACTCCCACTGCAATAGTCACTAGTCTTGTAGTTTTACCCATGTCATAACAATCTTATCCTCACTTAGTAATGAACATTCAGTGATTCCAGTATCTACACACTTCGTGTCAGTAGATGCCATCACTAATCATGTTTAAACAACTAGTAAGTAAGATTCTATCCTTGTTCACTCCTTTTATGAAATTGAATTTCCTTTACCACATGTTTTGTCAGAAGTTTCCCACCATATACAACCTCTTGTAATTCATGAGAAACTTACTCAAAACATCTAGGCAATTATGAAGAATAAAATTGACTTAGGTTTCCCCTTCAACTTCTATTCCATGTATTTCCAATTCATTCATCAAATTCAATCATGACCTACCGCCTTTTAAATTACTCAAGTATTCGAAGAGTTACATGAGACCATCATATTTCTATCAACCTCTCATCTCTTCACTAGAGACTTTAATAGGCATCATGAGACGTCCTTTGTGAGAACACACATGTATTTTCTTAAGCAGTAAAATTCAAAACCAATAATCTTTTCTAATCATCTAATTTGGACAAGTAAATATAATTTCTTTTAGTTAATAATAAGTGAGATAAAACCATTTGAAAATCAGAGAATCACAAATAAATATACCAATCAAAACTTCAAATTTTATCCTTTTATATTGATTCCCTCAAAACAATATAAAAATAAAATTCACCGACATCTCAAGCACCGTGAGTCTGCAAGCCACGATAGTGTGGATGTTTACAAACCCGAACATTTACAAGAGAAGGTTTTACCCATTAATTTCATTTGTCAACCTAACTTTATGACAAAATAATTAATAGTCGGTTCCTCTTTAGCCATGCAAATAAAAGCAGTGACTCTGATGGGGAGGATACTTATTATTTACACCTAAGTGTACACCATTATTTGACTCCAAGTCCGCGGCCCAAGCTTATGTGCCTTACAGATGGAGAAGTACACACGCGCTCGGATAACTTCCTACAGTCATCAATTATAAGTCTGTACAGTGATCCGCACATGAACTCATCCGATAGGGAGGAAGGTCTATGCCAACGCGCAAGTTCATATGCATCACATTACAAACATAATTATTTAAAGAAGTCTATCCCAACAATCCATGAATAAACTCATCCGATGGGGAGGAAGGCTCTAATGCCGACGCGCAAGTTTATTCACATTGCTAACAAACCAATAATGGAGGCCGCGAGAATTTTTACCAATCCTCTCTCCCACTTAATTATTCAACACCGAGGATTTTTACATGCATATAATATTTAAAAATAAAATACGCAACCTAGCATGCTCATACTTCCAAATATATAACAATAATTGACCAATAAAACAATTATAGCAGTTATATATAAGGAAATAAATTGCCAAAAATAAGTTGACTTGATCAACACTCCAACATACATGCATATAATATACCAAATATAATATGCAATCTAGCATGCTTCTATTTAAGGCAATAAATCATAGAGAATCATGCATACATATATAACAATAATCAACTAATAAATCAATTATAACAGTTATATAACAGTGAATTCAATTGTTCGCCACCAATCACGAATGCGGACAACTGCGATGGGGATCGACCTCCCCGCAGCTTGCTCCACCACTCTGGCATCCTGCCCGATCATATTGTGAAGACTCACGCAGAACCTGATGCAGACCAGTCGAACTTGATGCAAACCCACTCGAACCTGGTGCAGAGTCGATCAAACCTGATGCAGACCAATCGAACCTGATGTGAATCTGCTCGAACCTGGTGCAGCATTGATCAAACCTGATGCAGACCAATCGAACCTGATGCAAATCCGCTCGAACCTGGTGCAGCATCGATCGAACCTGATGCAGACCAATCGAACCTGATGCAAATTCGTTCGAACCTGGTGCAGCATCGATCGAACCTGATGCAGACCAATCGAACGTGATGCAAATCCGTTCGAACCTGGTACAGCATCGATCGAACTTGATGCAGACCAATCGAACCTGATGCAAATCCGCTCGAACCTGGTGTAGCATCGATCGAACCTGATGCAGACCAATCGAACCTGATGAAAATCTGCTCGAACCTGGTGCAGCATCGATCGAACCTAATGCAGACCAATCGAACCTGATGAAAATATGCTCGAACCTGGTGCAGCATCGATCGAACCTGATGCAAATCCGCTCGTCCAAGGGCCTACTTGCACGGAACCAAGTTCAGCCCAACGCGCAACATCAAACTACACCAACTGTCGTTCAGGGTTCGTAACTTTAGGAACCTGGGAATCCAATCTCCACCGTCCAGAATCTACGCCTGTGATTTTGAACATGCTGTCCAAATTACAGGTTGATCCAACGGTTAGATTGTGAGAAACAACTCTTTTCCCTCGACTGCGCAGAACAGAATCGCCCAAAAAACTACTTCTGTTTTCGGCGTATTCCCGATAATGTAAAGCTTCAAATACGATCTTCACCGTTTAGAATGTACATCTACAAAATCCGAACGTGCTGACCAAAATTTAGCCTGATCCGACGGTTGAAACTCTGGTTATTGCCTCTGCAATATCACTGCGCTGGATTTTCTCTCAATTTCTTCCTTCCATGTGAAATTGACGAACAGTTTTCGTCGAATCCTCTCACACACAACCATCAATGAATATATATGATATAGGGTATATTTCACATAGGAATATTCATGGTTTGCGCAGTAAAACCAAAACCCTAAACATGCGATCCTAATTTCGAAAAATTAACCACATAAACCCTAGTCTAACGTGTCACGCTTCACCACGAAACCGAAACTCTGATACCAATTGTTGGCATTCGATCATTTGGTTAACATGAACCATTAGCATACCATGCGTTTCTAACACAGCGGAAGCAATAAATCATAGAAACGATTACCGTTCACCAGGGTATGTTGATGAAGATTAATTCTCGCAGGCAGCCTGTGCAGTCCAACAAGAATGGCCATAACTTCCTCGTCTGATATCGAAATTGAGTGATCTTTACGTTCAGAAGATCCTCTCTTCGACGGCTTTCCGTCAGTATATTGATCATCAAATTCTGAGTACTATAAGAATTTATACAAATTTCGCAAAGTCGCGGACAGAAGCAGCAAACTACCTTCTGATCTTCTGCTGTATGTCCCAAGTCCGATCTCGACGTCGTGTGGGCGACGATCTACGAGACCTCCTCAATCTGCTCTCAACCCTCATCACACGTGAATAATCAATTAGATTAGGGTTCCAGATAAGTTGAGGT
Source organism: Pogostemon cablin (assembly GCA_023678885.1). Classification (NCBI taxonomy): domain Eukaryota; kingdom Viridiplantae; phylum Streptophyta; class Magnoliopsida; order Lamiales; family Lamiaceae; genus Pogostemon; species Pogostemon cablin. Next base: position 5,125,488 of record CM042999.1, read on the forward strand.
GACTTATATACATGGGCTACAGCAGGGACCAGGAGGAGAAATTGGGTTGGGCCTCCATTGGGCTTAAGTATCCAAGCTTAGCCCAAAGCTTATACTTAAGTCCAATAATAATAATATATTCCACTAAAATATTATTATTGCACTACCGTACCAATCCCAAAATTATATTTTGGGCTCCTTCTTATTATGAGTCCATTAGTCTCCCCATGTTTAAGATATACAATGTCCATTAATTAATTAAGTTACTGACAACCCAATTAATTAATATCTCATCCAAGAGTAGTACCACTCAACCTTATTATCATGCCGGAATAAATTCCACCTGCAGGGTTTACATGATAATCCTTATGAGCTCCTCAAGGGGACATCATCAACCTATGACGGACACGGATTCCTTCTACAATCAATAGCACACCATAGAGACAGCACTACTTCCCAACTCATCGAGTTTGTTGATTTAATTACATGTAAATCTCACCCATTGATGAATCAAAGAAATACATACTGCCATACGTGTCGAGGTTATTGTATAGGGATTAAGAGCACGAACTTCCATAATAACTGAGATCAAGTTCTCCTATAAGTCAGTATAAGTCGAACGATCTCAAGCGATCCTGCTCAATACACACAAGTGCACTAATGTGATTCTATAGCCAAGACAAGCTAATACCAAACCACACTACAACTATCCCGATAGAGAGTCCCCGTCTATCTCGATTGTGAGCATCAGTTTATACTTTTATAAGGAAACCGATAATATGATCTTCCGCGTGTTGTCGCACAACATATTATCTACAGTATAAAGTAAGTGGACTATTGCATCGAACATATAAATAAATTATAAGATGCAATCATTTGATCATATGATTCTCATTTCAAATTAATTGTTACAATATTGTTCATACAAAAAGCTAGACTTTTATTATACAATCCAACAGGTTTGAGTATTAGAGTAGGAAAGATTTTTATGCTTCCTCGGAGCTTGATAACCTCCACTTGATTGATTGAAATTACTCTCCCAAGCATGCCCTTGATATCCTCCTTGAAAATTACCTTGGTTAGAAGGATAATTACCTTGAAAATTCCCTTGATGTTAAAAATTTCCTTGGTAATTTCTCCTGTCTAAATAAGCAACATACTCTACACTTTGCATCACATTGCCTTCATCATTGGAATTAGCACTTGTACTTCCCCCTTGACTTACTCCTTGAGTGATCAAATTCAATTACTTTGTTAAAGCATTGATGCCCTCATTAAATTCTTTCATTCTTTCACTTTGGAACACATCACTCTTCACTTTATTAGCACTTTCCACTAGAGCTACCTTTCCAAATGCATAACCTCCTATTACTCTCTCGGAAGCCCATTGATAAGCATTCATTGCAAGATTTTCAAAAATATCCATAGCCTTCATAGCACCCACTCCAAATATAGACCCTCCGGATGAGGCATCTACATGCATCCGATTTGGTTGACTCAACCCTTGATAAAAGTAAGCCGCTTGTTGATTCTCATGAAAATTATGTTGATGACACTTTCGTAGCATCTCTTTGTATCGCTCCCATGCTGCATAAAAACTCTCATCCAAAAATTGCCTAAATTGAGTGATGAGGCTCTTCATTTGGAGAGTCTTCGAAGGAGGAAAGTACTTGTTTAGGAACCTTTGCTCAAGATCTTCCCATGTATTATAACTTCCCAATGGAATTGTATTGTACCATGCTTTAGCCTTGTCCCTTAAAGAAAAAGAGAATAACCTCATCCGAATAGCATCGTCCGACACTCCATTCATCTTGACGGTATTCGCAACTTCCAAGAAAGTAGCTAGATGAGCGTTCGGGTCTTCAAGAGGACCTCCCCCAAATTGATTTGCTTTGACCATGTTGATCAATCCGGACTTAATTTCAAAATTGTTGGCTTGAACCGGAGGAACCATATTATGCACGGCTCTCGGTTGGAAGTAATCTCGAATTGCTCTAGGCCTTTGCAACTCTTATTGTTGGAGTATCCTTAGAGCTCCTTGATTGGCAAGCAAATGCATATACTCTTGGTTTTGAGCAATAAAATTCCTAAATATCTCCGCTTGATCCTCTTGCCCTCCTTCTTGTACCCCCCGATAATCTTGTAATGGATCATGTAGTGGGTTATGATTAACATTATCTCCACGTTGATTCTCTATCTTTTCTTTTTTAGCTTTACGTCTCTCTCGTTTCCTTTGTCGTGCGGTCTTTTCTATCTCCAAATTCAAAGAAATAATCGATTGATTTCCCTTTGATCTTGTGATCATAAAAACCTACGAAAATTCAAAGAGTAAGACCACAAATAACAATAGTAAATAAAATAAAATAAAAAGTATATTTATCAAGAACAACTGAAACAATAACACAGTATTTCACTATTCCGTTAAACTCCCCTTTGGCAACGACACTAATTTCTTGGTTGAATATTTTTTTAATACTCACGAGCAAGAATACTCGATCGTTGTAGTAGTATATCCCAAGAAATAAATTATCAATCCACAAAGGAATTAGGTTTGGACTAGTAAAATACGTGAGCTCATATTCATGTTGCTTTTGTAAGGATGATCGGGGGATATGAGTTTGATTAAGAAATAAACAAGTAAATTAAGTAGAAAACAAATAAAATAACAAATACGATAAATGACAAGCAAAGATGTGTAAACTTAAAAGAGAATAGGTGCTAAAGTTCAAGTATGGAAAAACATGGGATTAGAAATATCCAAGCACACTCAATTCATATTATCATGCAAAAGGAATTCAACTCAATTGATGTAGATTAAGAGTGATCACGATTATATCCTAAGCTCTCTTTCGGGTTACAAAGGTTGTTGATCCACTTGAGACTCCCAAAAGCATTTAAGATCAAAGTCCAACATTAACCTCTTCCATCTAGGTACTAATTAACTCTCGATTCTCCCTTAGAAGGTACTAATTAGAATTAACTCTCCCTTTTTGTGTACTAGAGCCAACGAATGGATTTGTTCCCCTCATCGAATTCAAATATCCTTTCGGTCAAACCCAAACTCGATGTCTATTCATGCCTTTCTAATACTTAAGAGGGTCGTTATTAAGGGAAAGAGTTGACATTGACAAATATGTATATTATTGTGTGTAATCTTTGTAATTACTTCTTTGATTTGTTGTGATCTCCATAAATCACGTGTATTGGAGATTATGTAATTCTCAATTGTATATATATATACGATACACACAATCATCACGTTTAAGTGATGATAGCCTAATTCATCTCACATGGTATCAGCAGCATATTGAAACCCTAACCCTACCTCATCCCTCATCTCTGCCGCTGTATACACCTTCTGTTCTTTCTTCTTCTTTCTACCTTGTGTTCGGCTCTTTTCACTCGTCATGGCAGCCACCGTTCCTACTCCCTCTTCTCAGACGACAGCCATGATCAATTTGGTACAAATCAAACTTTCCACCACTACTTATCTCATGTGGAAACGACAGTTTATGTCCATGGCCACCTCCTTTGAAGTACTTGATCTCCTTGTTGGTTCCTCTCCTCCTCCTTCGGAAACCATCACGTCGGCCGCCGGTGATGTCTCTCCCAACCCGGCATATGTTGCTTGGCATCTCCGTGACCAACGTCTTCTTGGTGTCTTGTATGCCACTCTGGAACAGGAGGCCATGGCCGAAGTTCTCGACTGCGACTCGGCTCGTGATGCTTGGCAGGCGCTGGAATCCGCCTTTGCCCACGCCTCGACGTCGCGCGCGAACCAGCTTCGTGAGGAGCTCCTTTCCCTTCGCCGTGACGACAAATCCGTCGCCGAATATGGTCGCCAATTCAAGCTGCTGTGCGATCAATTATCTGCCATTCAAAAGCCTGTGGATGAAAACGATAAAGGCCATTGGTTTCTTCGGGGACTCGGGCCTTCGTTTTCCAACTTCGCCGACACTCGGATGGCGATGCATCCTGTGCCGTCATTCCGGGACCTGCTCCACCAGGCTGTCCAGTTCGACGCCATGGCTAGCTCCATGGAGCGTCCAACAGGTATGGCGTCTCCCGCTGCCTTTGTTGCTGCAGACCGTCGTGCGGATGTCCAGCAGCGTGGCCGTGGAGGTTCCTCGTCCGGCCAGCAGCGTGGACGCGGTGGTTTTCAGCGCGGTGGTCGTCGTCAATTCACCCCGCGGTGCCAGCTTTATCGTGGGGATCATTACGCTAACAATTGTCCCCGTTTTATTCAATTGCAGCAGGCTGCTCGTGCCCCGTCGCCGCCTATGTCTAGTTCCAGCCCCAATGATCTTGCTCAGGCATTTCATGCCGCATGCAATGTGGTTTCTCCCACTTCCAATTCAGATTGGTTTGTGGATTCAGGGGCGTCCGCTCACATGACCCCTCAACGTGCTCAGTTGGATCATTTCGAACCATATTCCGGTAATCACTCGGTCACTGTTGGTAATGGGGCTTGTTTAAATATCTCTCATATTGGTTCCAGTCATATTTCGCCTGATATTATGCTATCTGATGTTTTGGTTGTGCCGGGACTCACTAAGAATTTATTATCTATTAGCAAACTGACTTCAGATTGTGATGTTGATGTTGTGTTTTCTGACAAGTCCTTTGCTATTCAGAATCGGTTGACAAAGGCAGTTCTGGCCCAGGGGAGAAGTGAAAATGGGCTATATATGTTGGAGAGTGGTTCTGTTGCGTTTGTTGCTGCACTTCACAATAAAAATTTACGTGCTAGTTTTGAATTATGGCATTTACGCCTAGGCCATGTTTCACCTAGTACTATTTCTTTGTTAAATAAATTGGGACATTTATCTGTTAATTCAATTTTGCCAAACCCTACAGTATGTTCTTCTTGTCAGTTGGCTAAAAGTAAGAAACTACCGTTTTCTTTAAATGAGCAGCGTGCAACATCTGTTCTTGATTTGGTTCACTGTGATTTGTGGGGGCCTGCACCTGTTGTTTCCTCTGCTGGATATCGTTATTATGTTATTTTTGTTGATGATTATTCACGTTTTACGTGGCTTTATCCGTTGTGCTCGAAATCCGAATTTTATGATGTGCTAGTTCGATTTCATGCTTTTGTTTGCACACAGTTTTCTCGTTCCATTAAGGTTTTTCAATCTGATGGAGGCACTGAGTTTGTGAACAAACGAGTGGCTGAATTTATGGTTAAACATGGTATTCTCCATCGCCTATCTTGTCCATATACTCCACAATAGAATGGACGGGCAGAGCGAAAACACAGACACATAACTGAGACTGGTCTCTCTATGCTGTTTCATGCTTCTGCGCCTGCCTTCCTTTGGTTTGATGCTTTTTCCACTGCCGTGTATGTCATAAATAGGTTGCCATCTACTGTTCTCAACAATGTGTCTCCTTATGAATTGTTGTTCGCCAGTGTACCGGATTATGGCATTTTTAAGCCTTTCGGTTGTCGGGTTTTTCCTTTCTTGCGTGATTATGCTGCTAATAAGCTTTCGCCTCGCAGTCGGCCTTGTATTTTTTTGGGGTACAGCAGCACTTATAAGGGGTTTCGTTGCTTCGATCCTGCTTCCGCCCGCTTGTATATCACTCGGCATGCTCAATTTGATGAGCGTCTCTTCCCTTTTTCTGGCAGTAATCCTCCGTCAACACAGGATTTACCTATATCTAGTTTTTTGGATCCTGTTCTTTCCACTGAGCCGGTAACCAGTCCTTCGGCCTCATCCCCACTTTGTCTTGCTCCGGATTTAGTTGTTGATCCTCCACCGCAAATACATGAGCCACCGCCGCCGGTTGACGCACCACTGGCTCCTAGTCCTCCAGCACCAGACCATCTTGCTCCTCCGGTGTTCCCCCCTCCTCCGCCACTTGTGCCTAGTCATTCTATGGTCACTCGTGCGAAGGCGGGCATTTTCAAGCCAAAATATCCGGTTGATTTGGCTTACATGGCTCTCCTTGGCTCCCTTACTACTGCTTCTGAACCTCGTGGTTTTAAGTCTGCCTCCAAGAATCCTCATTGGATGGCCGCCATGCGTGAGGAAATTGATGCTATAGTCCGTAATCGAACTTGGGATTTGGTTTCGCCACCCCCTAATGTGAACATAGTTGGCTCAAAATGGGTGTTTCGAATGAAGTTTCGCTCTGATGGTTCTATTGACAGGTATAAGGCCCGTTTAGTTGCTCAAGGCTTCACTCAGATACCTGGATCGGATTTTCATCATACCTTCAGTCCAGTGGTTAAGGCTACTACTGTGCGTCTGATTTTGGCTATTTCTGTGCATCATCAATGGCCTCTTCATCAGTTGGATGTGCAGAATGCCTTTCTTAATGGGACTCTGGAGAAGCCGGTTTATATGGCTCAGCCACCTGGGTTTGTTGACTCGCGCTATCCGAATCATGTTTGTCTTCTCAAGAAGGCGCTATATGGCCTTCGTCAAGCTCCGTTGGCCTGGTTTCAGCGCTTCAGTTCTTATCTATCGTCCCTGGGATTTCGGCAGTCCCTCTGTGATTCTTCTTTGTTTTGCTTGCGCACGGGGTCATCTCTTCTGTATCTCCTCTTGTATGTTGATGATATTATTCTCACGGGTAATGATCATGACCTTCTTCGGAAATTTATTGCCCGCACGCATAAGGAGTTTGCTATTAAGGATCTTGGCAGGTTAAACTACTTTTTGGGCCTGGAGGTGTCCTACACTTCTGATGGCATTTTCATCGGCCAGGCAAAGTATGCTCATGACATTTTGGCGCGTGCCTCCATGCTCGAGTGCAAGCCTATTTCGACCCCATTGGCTGCAAGGTGTTCTCTGCAGAGCTCCGGGACCTTGTTTGATGATCCTACTTTTTATCGATCTTTGGTGGGTGCTCTGCAGTATCTTACCATTACTAGGCCTGATCTCTCCTACGCAGTTAACACAGTCAGTCAGTTTCTTCATTCCCCTACTGATGACCACTTTACTGCTGTGAAGCGTATCCTTCGCTATGTGAAGGGTACGATTCACTACGGTCTTAACTACACTCATCATCCTGAAATGATAGTTGTGGGTTATTCCGATGCCGATTGGGCGAGGTGTTTGGAGACCCGTCGCTCTACCTATGGCTATTCTATTTTCTTTGGTGGCAACCTTGTTTCTTGGAGTGCTAAGAAGCAACCCACTGTTGCTCGTTCTAGTTGTGAGTCGGAATACAGGGCTCTGGCTAACGCGGGTTCTGAAATTATTTGGTTGGTGAATTTGTTACGGGAGATCTATCAGTCTCCTAAGGACCCCGCTACGCTTCTCTGTGACAATAAGAGTGCTTTATTTCTGAGTCAGAATCCAGTGGCCCACAAACGTGCCAAGCATATTGACCTTGATTGCCATTTCATTCGTGAGCTTGTGTCTTCGGGAAAGTTGCGTACTGAATTTGTTCCGTCTCATCTCCAGCTCGCAGACATTTTCACTAAGGCGTTACCTCAGCCTGCCTTTGAGTTTCTTCGCACCAAGCTTTGCGTTTGTTCGCACCCCACGCAGCGCTTGACGGGGGGTATTAAGGGAAAGAGTTGACATTGACAAATATGTATATTATTGTGTGTAATCTTTGTAATTACTTCTTTGATTTGTTGTGATCTCCATAAATCACGTGTATTGGAGATTATGTAATTCTCAATTGTATATATATATACGATACACACAATCATCACGTTTAAGTGATGATAGCCTAATTCATCTCACAGTCGTTTCCGTCTCACTCCAAGCAATATACACATGAACATCATAACAGCATTTAATTACCACAAATCAAACCATTGATCAATAATCCATTAAACCAATAATCATTAATGAATAACAAACCATACCATCACAACATCAAAACAAATAAAGCCCATGAATAGAAATCAACATCAATTAAATCAAAAACTAATTTAATCCACATGATAATATAAACCTAATGTGCTCTTCATGCCCCTAATCCCACTAAAGGGATTAGCCTAACATGATAATGGTAACAAAACGCATAAATGATTCATTACATATACCCATAGTTTCAAATCTAAGAGAAATACAAAATGAATGTATTCTTCCCTATCAATTTCTTGAAGAGAATCTTCTATTCTTCTTAAGCTCCACCTCTAACTCTTGATTTCTTGAGATCTTTAACACCAAGAATGGAAGGGATGAAGTGTAGATGAGTGGATGAAGGATGGATGAAGATGATGGTGTAAAATGGAAGAAGTGGTGTGTGATGTGTGTGTAACAGTGAAAACCCTTGAGAATCTCTCCAAAAATCTCTCTCCAATATGTGGGAATGTTGAAAGTTGAGGTATTTATACCCCTTGAAAACATGAAAATTGCATTTTGACAGCTGGGTTTTTGTCCAAAAACTCGGTTGAGTGTTTATGCTGTCCCTTGTTTTCAAAGTTTTCTGTAAGAGAAACTCGATCGAGTTTTGGAAACTCGACCGAGTTTTTATGCACAACTTTCGTTTTCAAAGTTTTCTATAAGAGAAACTTGATCGAGTTTTAGAAACTCGACCGAGTTTTTATGTAAAATTTATGTGCGCTGTTTTTGAATCTTTCTGCAAGAGAAACTCGACCGAGTTTTTATGCTCTTTCTTGGATCTTCAATTTCATCTAGCTTTTTGCTCTATTTTCACCTGTTTTTCATACGTTTAAGCTCATTCTCACACATTTCTATAAAAACACATAACACAACTAAGTAAAACATAGAAAATAGATAAAATTCTACAAAAACAGGTATAAAAAGACCCTAAAATTTAGGTAAAAATAGCGACGATCGAATATTGTTCGAACTTAAATAGTTATTCGAATTTGCATTCGAATTCAAAATTTTTAAATTCGTATACTGATATTCGAATTCGAATACCTAATCGAATTCGAATTATTTGATTAGTTTACAACCCTACTTGCAGCCAGTAAAAAATAAATCTCGTATTATTATCAACAAATCAACACAAATTAAATTTTCAATAGTGTTGATTTCTTGTGTTCCGAGTGCATGAGATTTGTAAGGTATAATATTTTATTTTAATGAGTATATACTTTAATTAATAAGGGTATATTTATTGAAAATATCAAGTAAAATATAAATTGTATAAATGTTTGATTAAATTGAGTATATTTTTTTTCAAAAAATAAAAGGTATACATTCTTATGCCAGAGGATATACAATTTAATATTAAAGGGTATACCTTTTGAATAATGCGGAATTTGGGGGCATGGTGATCCCGAATTCTAAAGTTTTCAAAAAATATGGGTATACATTCTTATACTGAAGATACACCATTTAATACTAAATTTAGTCTCCTGTGAATCGGATTTATATGTAAATTCTATTTTTAAAAATGACTATTTAGTACATAAAAAATTACTCTTCAATGAGTAATACTTTTAATTCAGAAAAGTAATAATTTATGTCTTTAAAGAGTAATTTTTTATATACTTAAGAATAATCGATAAATCAGGATTTATGAGTATTTGAAGAGCAATTTTATTCTTTTCAAGAATTTTCTTTTATACTTAATTTAACCTTAATACTAAAGAGTATCTTTAAAAAAAAAAATCGAAATTTGGGTTACGGTGGGTAAGGCACACAAGTTTTATCCTTTTCAAGAATTTTCTTTTATACTTAAGATTTTCCATTTTTCCTTGTTCAATATTTCAACAGATATAAGAAATAAATATGTACAATCTTAACAAAAATTTCCTATCTTTTCAATATACTGAGATTCTTCATTTATACTTAGATTTTTCTTTTTTACTTGCTCATTTCAACGGATATAAGAAATAAATATATACAATCTTAACAAAAACTTCCTATTTTAAATATATATAACGAGGAATTCGTGGGTATATTATTTAGTTTATCTATGTATTTAGTTTAGTCTGATGTATGCACACTCTTGGCCTATAAATATATATGTGGAAATGGTAAAAAGTGGCCACTTTTGGATAACTGTAATTTTAAGTGGCCACATTTGTTATACATAATTTTTTCTAGCCACTTTGAAATGAATTGGCCAAAATGCCCTTGTGGGGGACCCACTTTTCAGCTGGTTGCAGATGAGATTTCACACTTTTTTGACCCAAAGTACAGTAAAGAAATCGGATTCTTCTTTATTTCTGAATAAAGTGTGGAAGTACAATACCTAATACCTAGTACTACTATGTAGGCATGTGCTCCCGCAGCTCTCCCATATCCATACAAAATAATGAGAATAATATATAGTAGAAATTGAAAAATGGGGGTGGTCGTCCAACACTTATTAAAATTTTTTGTACTAGAGGTTGAGCATTTGGGAGCAAATTTTCAGTAATTTTAGAGAGAATTAAGATATTGGGTAGCAGATATACAAAGTATGTTAAAACAAGTTTTATAGTTGTGATGCCCTAATTTTATAATTGTTGACATGCCTCATAAGTGTATTCTAATTATTCAACGTTTTTATAATAGAATAGAAAAAATTGTATGACTTGTAGAATAATTTTGTAACATTCAAAAGTTTTTCTCTCAAATCTTCGCCACTCATGTTACATCTTGGTTTTTTTAATTAATCTTTTCAAATTTGTTAAACAATGGTGAGTAGGCCGAATAGATTCAGTTGCTGGGCCGAGTAGAACAATTTTTTGGGCCGAATAGAACACCCATTGGCCGAAATACCCAAAAAATGATCTTTTATTTTGTGAAACTTAGTAGGCCGAATAGAAGATGTTAGTGGGCCGAATAGAATAGCTTGGTGGGTCGAATAGAGAAACCATTGGCCGAATAACCCAAAAAAATTCTTTAAATTTCAGAAAGTTAGTAGGCCGAATAGAACAACGTTGGTAGGCCGAATAGAACAACTTTGTGGGCCGAATAAAACACCCGTTGGCCAAAATGCCCAAAAAATGATCTTTTATTTTCTGAAACTTAGTAGGCCGAATAGAAGAAGTTAGTGGGCCAAATAGAATAGCTTGGTGGGCCGAATAGAGAAACCATTGGCCGAATAGAGAAACCATTGGTAGGCCGAATAGAAAATCAATGTGGGCCGAATAGAGCAAGTTACTAGGCCGAATATGAGACACTTTTGGGCCGAATAGAGGAATAATTGGCCGAATAGAAGAAAAAAATACTGACACATTTTAAGGTGTGTCAAGGGTTTAGGGTTTTGTTGAAACAGTGTAGGTTTGCATACATTAATTTGTTGACTGGATAGAATACAAATTTAGTACAAATTTTCTAATGATTTAATGATGCAACTAATTATCTAATCTTTTAATGTTGATGTCATTAAAGTTGTTTTTTAAAAAATGTGCAGATGAGTTATAGAAAAGTTGGGATATGTTGGGGTGGAGCATGGGAAGGATTGCAATACATAGGTGGAATGGTGAACTGGTTGTTCTTGCCAGAGGCCAGTTTGTGTTATAGTAGCTTGCTAAAAGAAATTCATGATATAGTGCAAGCTGATTTGGGGCATTGGGGTTATGTAGTTCATTCTCTAGTTGATTACAATGGCCGTTTGTTCAAATATAAGATAAAGAATGATGCACGTGTGGCAGAAGTGTTCAAGTGTGTTGATGATGTCGGAATGATGTACGTCACACTCCGTCCTATCACGGGTGCAGGGAGTAGTATGGTTTTAGGGATGAGTTATGATGACGGAGGTGCTGGTACGAGCAATGACCCATGTACGAGGGCAAATTCTTGTGGGAGGCATGATTTTGATTTGAATGTGGAGTCCTGTCACAGAGGGTGAACCCCCCGCTGCCACACAGACAGGCCGGGTGACCACGAATGTCTCGTATAAGGTCAGGGATCGAGTCGTCCAGGAGACGTCACAAAGAACATGTGTGCTCAAGATGTCGACAGCCAGGTCACAATCGTAAAAATTGTACTGGAGTGGCGTGCTCACAAGATAATCCACCACCTCCTATCATAGATAATCCTAACCACCGTATACGTAGACAAAAAAATGTGGGAAATGTGGTGAAATTGGGCATACACGTCTATGTTGTCCTACTTAAACAAAATTAAAATTAACTAAGTTCATCCTGTTCTACCCGTCTCATATCCATTTATCAAAAATTCGCGTGTTACCCGTACTTATTTAATATTCATTTATTTTATCCATATTTATTTATTATTTAAATTAATATTTTATTAATAATCAAATATCGTGAAGGCAATAAATTTCAATTAATAATTTAAATATATGAGTTCATATAATAAAAAATAATCTACCTTTAAAAAGAAAATTAAAATTAAAATTAAAATTTACTAAGTTCATCCTGTTCTAGCACACTGAAAGATCGTGAAGGCAACTTGCTTACAGAAGCGCAGGATGTGATCAGGGGTGTCCCAGTTAAAGTTCCTTACTAACAGTCCCTCTATGATTCTCAGACAGGCTGGTCCGCAACTCGAACCATCCTCTTGCTTGAAATAATACTCTCTGGGAGCTGGTGACAGCGGGAATGTGTGCGGGAGCCCGGAGGAGTCAAGCTCGCGCATCAGAGCTGGGATGACATGTCTGTATGGTAGAGTCTCCAATATCCGGTGCTCCTTCATTTCGGGCTCGTCATCCCATCTATGCCGAAACGAGTCAAAACAAATAAATTTCATTGGCTTTGTAAGGACCGCACATGGGTAGTAGTGCCCTGAGGTGTGGACAATGAACAATAACTGCCAAAGAAAGTTAAAAGGAATGCATACATTAGATGTAAAAACACTAGAGTCATTCTAGGGGATATTATCATGTAATTGAACCAATGGTTAGGATATAATACCACATCACACTCAACCCAGGATCTCGACCCCCTCCACACCGGCAATAAACCTCGGGCGTACTGACGGAGATCTATCAACAATTCATCAGTTATGTTGGCATATGTCGATCTATCATCCCTAAACTGACCCGTGTGCTCATTCCATACTACTTGTACTCGGACCTTACACGAGAATCATTTCATAATATTAGTCTAAAAAAATTAAATACCAAAATTATCACAGTCAATTGTAATGAATTAAATTACTTACAGAGAACTCCATGTCCATAATGCAGTAGGGGCCAACCTCCGGATGCACGTGTACACCTATGTCAGAGGGTCGCTCCGATAATAAGCGGAGGTATGCATCCAGATGCTGAAAATCCATCGAATAAAATTAACAATTGATGACATAATGAAAATATTTACAACATTTTATATAAACACGAACTAAATATTTCTGACCTCACTGGAAAACCAAACACTGGGGTTCTGCATCTCAGTGAAAAAGGAAGGCCCTACTCTAAAACTAAAACCAACGTCGATCCTGCATTCAATAATTCATTAAAATCAATGCACATTGTTTAAAGTAATATATGATAACGTCTACACTACTGGCGTAACACTTACAGTTTTCTGCTTGAAATAAATCTGCGGTACAATTCCCATCGGCGCTCTCGGTCTGTCGTGGTAAATGGAGACTGTAACGCTGCAGCTAGATTTCGTTGCCTCTTAGACCGCATGATACCCTCTTCATCACCCCTGGGTGTGGGGGCCATCGGGCTGAGCGCCTCTACCGGTTTAGTAGGGGAATGTCTAACCCCTGACCTCGCGCTGGTTGGCCCAGCTTCAGACATCCTGGTCTGCGCAAGATCTGATCGAAGGCACCTAATCTCAGCCATAAGTGCCTGTCGAAAATAATGAGCTGTTTGATGCTCAGACACAACCTGACAAGCAAGGTTGTGTAAAAACTCATCCTGTTGATCCAGCTTACGAAAGACCCTTTCTTGGAAATCCTGATCATATCCATGGTTGTGCTGATCACCTCGGTATGCGTCCCTAAACCCACTCCCATGAAAACCTGGGGAATCATTCATCCTATCGTCAAGGTGCTGCTGCGCGTCTGCGTCGTAACGATGTTGTTCGTCATGCTCTTTCATAAATCGAGCATGCCAGCTAGCACTCGGATCATAGGAACCGGGCTCAACATACATCGTCTCCCCTGAAGCATATCCGCTGTGGTCAATACTGGGAGTACAGCGAGGTTGGTAGGAATGGAGATCCCGATTTGTCATCCAAGCCGCAGCATCATCCGCCCGCTGGCCCCTCCACGCATCATCAACAACCACATCCGTATAGTACCGCTGATCCCATGGATTACTGGTAGGATCGTATGCCCGGACATCCTTTGTGCTGGTTTTAGAGAATGACTTGGTGTACATCCCCATGATCAACCCCTCCAAAGGATCATCCTCTATGCCAATCCAATACCCTTGTCTACGCTCATCAGGAAGGATTATCGGAAAATCAACCACATCAAGAGCCTGATTCAAAATAAACAATTACATAAGAAACAATATAAAACATATCTGTCTTCACTAAATGGATTAATAAGTCATACCTGATCAAACAGAGTCCTATCAACCCTCTTCCATGTGCGAAAAATCCATCGCAAGCAGAGTGGCCTTAAATTCAACCTACCGTGGGGGACATGGCCATACGGTGCAGCAATGGCAGGTAGACGCTCGTACGCCCAAACCTGTCACACGTAAATCACATATGTCAGATAATTAATACAACTAAAATTGAAAATACACTATAACTTTAATATATCTACTAAAACACGTACCAGTAATGCGAATGTGCACCCGTAAAAGTGGTATCTGTACCGATCGGGATTTGCTTTAGCTGGGACTTTGGTCACAATGTGGTCCATAAAGTGCAAAAACGTCATATAGCTGAGCTGTCCCCAAGGGAATAAATTCCATCTCTGTTCGTCCTCTACTAGGCACCAGACCCAGTTGTCTACACCCACCTTGGTGACATCCGACCCAAGGAGAAAGTAGTACAACAACAGAACTTTGGCAACCTTAACTGCGTCCTTAGGGCTAACACCTATAAATCTTCTTCCTTCAAAGTCACTAGCAATCTGACTTACTAATGGTCTCTCACCCTGACCATAAAACCTATCATATAACCCACCAGGCGGGATACCATACGTCTCGTTCGGATCAAAGCCGAGTCTATCCCGAAAACAGAGTCCCATAATCCTCATGAACTCTACCCCGCTAAATCTAAGGCACACGTCCCCAACCTGAAAATACCTAGCCGTTAAATCGTCCCCCCTATGTACGATCTCACGGGTCATGAGACTGTGCAAATGAGCATTCGCGTTCCACTCATCGCTGAGATTCCAGTAATGTCCAAAACATGATCTCTTAAATATCTCCTCCGCATTACCCCCAACCCTAGGTAACTGCCTACGAATGATATCCATAACGACCCCAAGTTTGCAGTAATTATGTATACTGCATTGTTGACCCTGCATGGAAATACGCTTCCATTCACCTTGCACATATATTTTTTTTTTGCTAAATAAGACATAAATTCATAATTATGGGCAAAATAACAATAAGTTCATGAAAACCCTAAAACGAAATATTTGAACACATAAACATTTACTCTATTCGGCCCACAGTTCCTTCTATTCGGCCTACCAAGTTTGCCCTGTTCGACCAAGCAACATTTCCCAAAACATTCTAACAGCTCATATTTCCTCTATTCGGCCTACAATTCCTCTATTCGGCCTACAGAGTTGTTCTATTCGGCCATCACTAAATCTCTATTCGGCCAATAAAATTTCATTAAATTTAAAAATACAAGTCTTCCAGTTTGCTCTATTCGGTCTACACTTGTTCTTTTCGGCCTAAAAATTTGTTCTATTCGGCCTAAAGAAAACCTCTATTCGGCCTACCAAAATTAAAAAAATCATTACTACACTTTGCTCTATTCGGCCTACACTTGTCTATTCGGCCTGAAGTATTGTTCTATTCGGCCGACTGAAAACCTCTACTCGGCCAACCAAAACTAAGTCATTGCTCATACACTTTGCTCTATTCGGCCTACACTTGTTCTATTCGACCTGAAGTATTGTTCTATTCGGCCTGAAGTATTGTTCTATTCGGCCTACTGAAAACCTCTACTGGGCCAACCAAAATTAAAAGTCATTGCTCATACATTTTGCTCTATTCGGCCTATACTTGTTCTATTCGGCCTGAAGTATTGTTCTATTCGGCCTACACTTGTTCTATTCGGCCTGAAGTATTGTTCTATTCGGCCTACTGAAAACCTCTACTCGGCCAACCAAAATTAAAAAAAACCAAAAATAAATGAACACCACTGCATTCCTACTACAGTTAAGGCCAATTCAACACATTACATTACATTACACACATTACATTATACGTATTTAAACATGCCAATAACAATGCTTATATACATACCTGAAAATTTGCCATTTCAAGTTGATGCACTCTGGAGACCGCAAATGGAGAATTCTCCACCCAGAAATGCACTGTTCTTTACTGGGACGAACGAAGAGTGGAAGAGAGAGGATGTTGGACGAATGGAGAGAAGAAGAGAGAGAGTGTTGGACGAAATATGAGAGAGAAAGAAAGAAAGAAACAAAGAATGAAGGGAGAGAAAAAGGTGAAAGTGACGTATTGATGTACTCCACCAACCCACATCCAAAATCTTAAATTCAAAATTTAAAAACTCCACCCACCCCCCATTTATTGCAGTCAAAACTGACATGATGATGGCCCAATTATTTTCGTCCTTTGGGTAACAGTTATGGGGGTAATTTGGGGAATCCACT